>JABBWJ010000096.1:0-177629 GCA_016647685.1 Suillus tomentosus | reverse complement strand
GTTCTATTCTTTTCACCTCCTCACGCTGTCACATATGCTTACTCATCATTCCATAGTATTCTATTACATTCTATCGTATGATTCTCTCTCTCTTGTTCCTATTTGCTATTCATATTCAAACTCCGCTTCAATACTCCTATATATACCTTACTCTTTACGCTTTGTATCTTTAACTTGACCTACGCAGACCAGGGCCTGCAATCTAGCTTCATCTTCATCAGAACATTGACTTTACTTTGATCCTTGAAACGTTAAGACATCTGAACAACGCTGAGCATAACATAATGTGATTAGATTCGCCTCGGCTGAGTCCACCACTAGCACACCACCACCTGTCGCTAATGACACCAACAGTTTGCAACCGCCTACGGCCAACAGCACCCCACCCATGCCTGCTACACTGCCGCCTGCCACTAGCAATGTGCCATCAATGCAAATTCCTGACACGCACATTGATCCACGTCTCCTGAACGATGTCCCTACACCCAACCTCATCAACCCTACACCAGAGCTCATCTTTCCTACCCCCAATCTCACTCTCACCTCGACTATTCATTCGGCATCTCTCAGTGACCCCTCTGGTGTTCAAGACACATCAGCACTAACTGCTGTCACAAAATGCAAGTGGTGTGCACCAGCAACTCTCGAGGAACCGAGGTCCAAGCATTTGAAAAAACCCTCAGTTAAGGCACTGGCAGCGGAGATGGATAATGGAGGCCAAAAGGGAAAGAAGAGCACATGAGGAAGAGCTGGGAAGAAGGCTTCTGGACCCAAGAGTACTGCCTATGTTGATTCCGAGAACGAGAATGATCACACTGACGCATAGTTTGTCTTTTATGTTTGATATTATCTTGAATCAATGTTTTTTTGTCTATATTTGGTGGGATGACTAGAAATCAATCAACATACACCACATATATGTTAAAACACGCCTAAAATACATAGAAATGAGTGAGATAGTGAGCTCGCTGCCTGACATGACACCGACAAAGTGTTGCCGCTGCATAGCTGCCTTTTTGGGACAGTGGCAATGGGGCACGTGCATCGTCGACATTCCTACCATATTGGTAGTTGCTGGGGCGCCCTGCCAGTGCTCACAAACAAATATATTACCTTATAAGTGTTGAGCTGGTTTCTGGGGTGCCCCGCTGGTGCTCACAAACAAAGAAATCTACCTTACAGTGTATTAAAGTGGTAGCTGGTTGCTGGTGTGCCCTGCCGGTTCTCACAAATTGGCTGTTTCGACATTATTAAGAGCGTGGAAACGTGTTGATGTAACTCTTACTTAGCTAGGAAGTGTGGGAGTAATAGGTGTGTACAGTGCTGTACAGTGCTGCACAGTGTGCAAGCTCTACAGCTTGGTCCCAATTAGTCAGTTCATCACAGTAACACTTTGCACTGTGGATCTCTGTACAGACACCCACAGACCACACAGTAATTACAAAATTCTACCTAAATTGCAATTTTTTTTGCTGGCCATCTATGTACAGACACTCACAGCGCATACAGAGAATCGGAGCTGTACAGACATTGCTCGCTGTACTGCTTACATTACACTGGACAAAATTTAAAATAAAAATCATATTGAATCACATGACTATGACAGATGGTACTAGATCATGATCGGGAATACAATGATATGGTGCGCTAAAATGATAAATGCTTGGTTGATATAAAACAGGACGAAACATTAGTCGAGAAAAATCTGCAGGTGGTCGTGCCTCGCCTCATCAACTCCTTTGAGATTCATAGCTGCAGCCCTGTACAAATGAAAATCAGTATGAAAATTTTCACGGAGTCAAGATCCTTGCCATCCTGCTGCAGCCCATTCTTGCAGTTGAGCTAACAGCCTAGGCCCATGATATGCATCCTCAAGGATATATTTGAGCAATTCCAGCATCCGACAATAGATAGGTCCGTAGTCCTTCATGGAAAAATTCGGGTATGACTTTCCGTGTTCATTCTTCGCAAGGCCATCGAGGACACAATTGAACTAATAATAAAGACGCAAAATCAACATACAATATTGGTAAAGGAGAGAAAGTTACCACTGCAGCAACCAAAGCCAAACATGAAAGGGGCAATTCCGTGCGGAAGATCTCTGGCATCCTTCGCGCAATTCGGTATGGTCCTGTGTAGAAGAATGAGATGACGGTTTCACAACGGGCAGGATGAGCAAAGTTTTGTGTTCTCCCCTGGCAATCTTTCATTAGTACAATTGCAATCAGCACCAGATCACTTACCTGTTCATCCACCCCAAACCGTAAGAAAAATGATCCCTTGATTAATTCAGCTGCAGCATGTTTGATCCAAGCAGCACATTCTTGAACGGGGACTGAAAGCGGAGGAACAAGCGAATATGATACTGGTACAGTGCTTATGGCGGTCTTCTTCAAGTCAGATCGCCAAGTTGAAAGATCGTCGTACAGCTTTCAGTATGGACCATCAGTGAGGTATCAGCACAAAATGAATTATACACCTACCAACAGAGTCATATTGAATTTTTGCTCTGGCCGATGAGTTCCAGAACGAATAAGAACAAATGAGTACTTGCCAGCTTCAAATTGTTTGCCATTTGTATCCCACATGACTAACACTGCAACAAGAACTTCAGTTATTGTTCCTGGTAGATTCTTCACCAAAGTTGGAAACAGTGTAGAGAATCATGCCTCTCATGGCGTGATATGGCAGTTTCCACTAGGGAGTATACAGCACAAACTCACAGCGTCATTCGGTGTGCTATCCACAGCTATTCCTATATGAGGCGCAGCTTTCCCGCGCAACGCGCATGGGCGCACCATTCCCGCGCTTCGCGATGTATATATGCGCGCGCGCTTTCCCGCGCTTGAGCGCCCTATGGCACCAGCCATCCAGATGCATTCATTCACTGTCCACCAAGTTCTATAGTGCGTATATTTCTATTTCTCTCATTTGCATATTGTTCCATCTTTATTTTTATCATGGACCCTTACTTATATATATATTTACATACCTACTCAGTAGCGCTTCGGCTCCGCATGACCGCGCTTAGGCGCGCTATATAAGCGCCAGCAGTACATACTATGAAGGGGAGTTTCCACTTACTTTTTACCTTACCTTACCTTTTGACTTGAGTACCACCCACTTTTACCTAGTAGAACATAGTAGAAATCTATTCCTTACATTTTGCACTCTTATATCTCTTATCTTGCATTATAACTTCACTTAAGTTTAGTCTCTCTTATTTCCGCTTACGCGCGCGCGCTTTCCCACGCTTCGCGCTAATACGCGCGCGCGTTCCCGCGCCTTCGTACCTTGCGCGCACCTGCGCTTTCTCACGCTTCGCGTTCCTGTGCATACCTCTAGATCTTAGCTGTACTCACTTCCCCTTTAGGGTCGAACGCACTTGTCTCCTCAAGTAACGCAGACTAGGCAATGCGCGACCTTTCAACATTTTTAGATACTGTCAGGAGCATCATTTGTTCCTCTCAGTATTGTTGTTTCTACAACGGGTTCTCCAGGGCGTGTTGCACACAAAGTTCTGCATTGGCATCCTCCAGAAAACTTTTACAGTGCGGCCTGTACCAAGATAATTGATTGGGTGTTGGCCCACCATGTGATGACCTGAATTTTTTGTTTTTCGATGGCTGAACACTAGACTTGGTCACTTGATCCAATAGTTTGAGGGATTCAGGCTCAGGAAGGCGGGGCTTTCCATTTTTCTTATGGTGGCATTGCAATACGTTGTTGGGCTTCGAGGTAATGGTCTGCTCAATCACGAGTGTCAATTAAGATGATCTCCCTGATCTTACCTCCATGTGTTGGGACCGTTGCCCTTGCAGTCCTGGTGAGCCGTCCGGAGGGCCCTTGAAAGAAAAGCAATGTAAGCATGATACAATTGAATGATTTGATCATACCTTAGAGCTTTTGTTCCATTGAACAAACAATTTAAAATGAGAATTGGTCTCAGCCAGACTAGAAAACTTACTGAGGTTTTATCAAGGCTCGTTTGGGCAATCACGTCATCTTCATCGCGCGAGTACTGGAATTCAAATTCAGGTGTGAGAGCATGAGCGACTGCAGGTTGCGAAGGTAGTGCATCTTCTAAAAATCCTACAAAATTGAATTAGTGAAGGGGAAAAAATCGCTATGGAATATTTACCTGGATGTTCTTTCTGGTGTTGGCCAACCTCCCCCCAACCAAAATCCTGCGAGTCCTTAACTGTGTCGTTGTTATTGCCCTCCTCTGCATCCTTTCCATTGTCCTCTTCATCTTTATCGGCATCTTCATCGTCGCTGTCATCGCTATCATCACTGCTGCTACTGCCTTTAGAGTCACTGTGCTCCTCAGATCCTAGCAGCCTCAAACAATACTGAGCCCTAACAGCATCATCCTCCTGGTGTAGGGCTGGATCCAAGTTCTGCTCTGAAAACACAGACCTTAGCAATACCGGATTTTCAGGGACAATATTCTGGGCATGCTGTTCAGCGATAGCATCCCTGGCTCGCTGCTCCACAATTGTGTCCCTAGCTCACTGCTCAGTGATTGCGTCCCTAGCTCGCTGCTCAGTGATTGTGTCCCTAGCTCTCTGCTCAGCGATAGCATCAGGAACGCGCTGCTCAACGACCTTTGTCCTAATGGCGACATATGGGTCATTCAATGCCTGAAGATTGAGCTCGGTAGTATCAGAATGAGCAATTTCTGTAGTGCTTGGAGCAGCAAATCCGAACCTTCCACCAGGTTGCTGCAATGTAAAGCTAGGCCCTGTGTGAATGATATCCATGGCTGGGACATCTGGATGGCTATCTAGATCATGTGAGCTATACGGTGGAGGAACCTCCTGCAGGATAATCAATGTAAGTAACAACATGAATTAGATGCTTACCTTTGAAGACTTCTTTTAACCTTTACAATGCGGTTCTGGGGCTTGAGAATTGACTGGAATGTCGGGCCAAGAGATGTCGTGCCCTTACATCCATAGGTTCGAGGCTTAGATTGTAGTGCTGATCTGATCTTCTTCAGCTGCACATTCCTACCTCCAGTTCCTGCATTAGGGTGGCCAGAACGCCGGGGTGCATTGTCTCCCACTTCTGCTGCAGTGAGGCCAAGGGATATAAGAGGTACCGCACCAGGTACTTCAGCAACATCTGCAGCTCGAGTCTTCTTGGGCAAGCCAGCCTTTGAAGCTTCAGATCCTTTGCGCTTGGACCTTTTCTTCTTGGGACTGGTGACAGTGCGAGGAGGCATGACTGCAAGAAAGAATGCAGGAGAAGGCGACTCTAACAAATTAGATCAGACTCACACGGGTTTTATATCATGTGCGTACTGCGCAATATTCACATGGCTAGCAAGAGAAAACTTTATCATTTGTAAGGCCAATAGTAATAAGGAAACACACCTAAGTCATCACGAGGATTTAATATCATGTCTCGTGCTCAATATTCGCATGACTAGCGAGAAAAACCTCATTATTAGTAACAGTAACAGTGCTAAAGAAACACACCATGACCTGAGCTGATGTGCAGCTGTCGGGTCATCATTGGAGGAGGAGAACTGCACATTTTTAATGTCCGAGTCCAGCCTGTGGTCCGCTAGAAAATGTACTAGAAAAACACGTCAGTTAGTAGTAGTACTCTAGTAAGTGCCAGACTCAGATTGCCGATCACATGAGTCAAAATCTTATGTAATCATGTCTGGACGTCACATAGTAGTAATCCGGCACAGAGACTAGTAATAGATTGATTGTGAGCTTGAGAGAACGATATATTAGTAGGAATAAATGAGGTGCTGGTAAGTAAGTGTTGTAAGCACATCTTGCCCAAATCTCCGAGTCACTGGCAATAGTAGACGATCAACGAGGTTCTAAAAATACTAAAGTCAAGTGGCATGCTATCCATACATCAATAAAGAAGAATAACAGCTGAATATGCATAATGAGTGGGTGCCCAAATTAAATGATCTTTCATACATACAAGCTCCATGTCTGGTCATGCATCACTGCCTGATGCTGAGGAGTCGGACTCAGTATCACCATGGCGAGACTTTTGCCGCTTGGGTGTTGTGGCTGCCACAGAGAAAGACTCTGAAGCAATCTGTTTGCCCTTGACACGATGTGTGAGAATGACAGCATCATTCCTGAGCATGTTCACAGTAGATACGAGCTCCTTGTCGAGATAAGAATTGAGTACACCAAGAATGATGTCGAAGGTGACGGGGTGGATCATGATCAGGGGGTTGAAGTATGGGTGAAATTTGTCTATAAGACACTTTCCATCTGTCGGATATCTTGAAGGCGGTGCATGATGCCAGGTCAAGGTTGGTCCATCAATTTAGTAACAAATTGGGTGAGCATTCCTTGTGCACCATGCCGTTGGGACCACAGAACTTGATGCAAACCCACGTGAACACAACAAAAAGGGACTCCAGGTCATCCGAAAAAGTTTGAAGGACGTATGATACAGGTAGTGCTTTAGAATCAGAGGACGATTTCGGGGTTGTCGGTTTTTCGACTAATTTGTGTCCCTGAGTCGCTTTTTTCTCCTGAGATTTTAACTCGGCTTCCTGCTGGATGACTGAGACTTGGTTAAGAAGCCCACGTGACATGAAAGCGACTGTGCCCTGGCAAATGAATCAATAAACTGAATGTCTAATCAACACTAAGTGTACTTACTGTACCACCAAGGGGATATTTGTGATCTGCAGCGATGCGAACCGCAAACTCCCAGTCAATAAGAAAGCCTTCGCTGCCACCAATGTCGTTTAGGATCATCGCATTGTTAAGACTACAATTCTGATGCAAAATCTGATGTTCCTCCACTGCAGTTTGTTGAACTAACATTAGAAAGCATCAGTTCAAGATGCCCTATGAATTACTAGATAGTACTTACTCTTAACAATATCTCTTAGTGCTTGCACAAACTCCTTAAGTGTTCGGAACATGTGAAGGGGGTGACCACATGGCTTCAAGACAAGACACACATGAGTGTGACTAGTGCCCTGGGTGCTCGGGCGTGCCATCTGACTGTTCAACAATCCAATAATCTACCAGCTTTGGAACACCAGGGACACCATCCATCAACTCGAGCATATTGATCTTGTTCAGGACTACCTGATCATCCTTACCCACAACCCAATGGTCTTTGATGATATAGTCTTCATCGTCCAAGGTGACTAAGTAGCAAATGGTGCCACGACCAACGAGGCCCCGTCTCGCAAAAAAATTCTCTTTATGGTGTAGATTGTCTGCCCTATGCAGATCTTGCCATAGGGTTCAGGTGATTGAGTAGAATAGGGGAATTGGGAAGGGAGAGGGGTAATGGAATAGATGCTCTCAGTCATCTCAGCCTGGGGTACTTGGGATGTGAGGCTAACAAGGGGAGCGCTGTGGGTTGCACTGGGGTGCACTGGGGGGGAGGAGGGGCAGGGAAGTACCCTTCATCTATCAAGTCATGTGTGGGAGGGCCACTCGGATTCCCTTGCATTGGGTCATGAGTAGAGTCATTAGAAGACTCATCAGAGTTATCGGAGATTGCCTATTTAAGAGCATCGCTGGACACTCCGTTGGATCCTCGGGAAATAAAAGAGAATTGGAGGTGGATGCAGCAACAGCATTATCTGTCGTAGTACATCGGGCAGAAGCATTTTTGATGGGACAATAATGCAGATATCTTTGCTTCGGGGTGCTGCAACAGTCCTCGAGAAGGAAACAGTGGGATCATAGCCAACACACTCCAGACTCCCAAAAGTAATAGCTGTGATGATATACAATAATATGTCAGGTTGTGTGTAGATATCGAAGTGAGGGGACACAGCACACCAGAGTGATCTTACATCAAGACTCCATGAGCTAGTTGCAAAGTGCATGGCTACTAGTTTGGGCTGTGACACCGCCAAGCAGCCAACCAGAGCATTGAGAAATGCTGCAAAAATTTCTTTGTGGGTTGCTTCCTGTGGATTGTTGCTCTCCGATGACTCGACCTGACTCGGAAGGCTGCTATTATCATCTCCAGGTGGGTCAACTGGAAGAGCCCAATTCAAGTCTTTGCTTCAGTGTCATACAGTGGCACGGGATATCTGGTGATGTCTTGCTAAATTTTTGATTGATGCGATTATTACAATGAATGATTTTTCCGAAAGGTATTTAAGGTCACATACATCCAGAAGAGGTTCTGTGAAAGGCTGGAATATTTCAGAAAGTAGGTGTCCAAGCAGTTGTGAGGCCTCTGGTGAACCCTCGTGAGTGACTAGACAATTAAGCTCGTCGGACGTGATCTTGTTCATAGTGTGAATGTCGGTGACTTCTGGGATAGACACCAACAACAATAATTTGATTCCGTTGTCAATGGTCCTGAAAAAAAATGCCATTTTTTGTACTTGAACAATGGACAAACAATAGGCGCTCGAGCTTATTGCCACATAGTGACAGAATTCTTAGAACTAGCGATCTAAGAATAAAACAGACTAGAATAACCAAAGGCTAGACCGCTCAACCAATCTGTTTGTTGCATAGTATGAAAGTTGTAAGAAACAAGGTAACCCCACATCAAAAGCTACATAGAAAGAGGAAGATACGTGTTCTTGTCCCAATACTTTTTGAGCCAAAATTGTGAACCATGCTCCATGCTGTTATACGGGGTGAGACGGTTGTCTGCACTTGCACCAAAGCGAGGACAAGGTTCACAGGTGATCTAAGCTGTGTCATGGGTATGATGTCACCCAAGTACCATTTGAGCGCTTCGCTCGTTTGAGAAAGTGGAGCTGCGTACTTGGCTCACAATCATTGGTGCTGGAGCTTTGAGGAACAATGTCAAAGTGATGCACATATACCAGAAAACAGTCCTTCCATGACCAATTCGTGCCACTCTTTCCAATAGGACACATGATATCCCTGATTTGACTGATAGTATGACCTGTGACTTGACAATAAGTAAATATTCAGTGCGACATGAGAGCACAATGTACCATGAAGACCACTTGTGGGCCATAAGCATCCCGCATCATTGTTAATGATAACCATATCATAGCAGCCAGAGGTCCAGGGATCAGAAGGGGGTGCACAGTTGAAGGTTTGCACAGGCCGTATGATGCTAATGTTGTGGAATTCAGTATCCTGCAGCCAAAGTTTAAACCAGACCTGTAGTGTGTCAAAGGAAGTGAAGCAGCGGGTCCAGCTCTTCTAGCGCCCCCAATAGTATGGACATGATCTCTCCCATGAGTATCCTCACAACGAAGAAAATTGGCAATGGCTGGTCGTAAGTCAGCAAGGTCAAACTTGATGGCAGCATCATCAACAGATATATTTCTAATGGAGGGTCATGTCATATCCCGTATTCCGGACCTACATCCGATAATATTCCCACACCTCATCCGGACCTTCGGATGTCCTATCCATGTCTCCAGTACCCATCTGGATCCCTGCACCTCTGCACATCCACATCCGCATGTCCACGTCCAGATCCCTTATCCTTCACAGCTAGCCTGCATCGTTCACCCTTGTCCCATTGCCCTAATATTATATCTTGCATATCCACGCATCTCATCCGGACCACATCCGATCCGGTCCGATCCGATCCTATCCGACATATAGATACATTTCCTATCCGATATACAATAAGCTTCTTGATTCATTTCCTGTGCATATAACGTTAACACAGCCTATCCGGTATTCCTTGTTCCCGGTACCTTGGTTATACTTACTACCGGTATGCTTACTGATCCATTAACCTATGTTCATTTCTGACTCGCGTTTGTTAACCTTTGCATATGCTTCAGACATAGCCTCGGACTCTGCTTATTGATTCTTCCGTTATTTCTCTTAGTATATAAACTCGTGTATATGTCTTGTAGTACCTCAGTCTGAATATCATATTAGTCCTCGCACTAGATCTTACTCTAAGTCCTCATATCAGTTCTAGTCTTCCAACTTAGTCAATATCCATCTCAGGCCTAGGGAGGAATTCCCTAGGCCAGAGCTCCGCTCCTCCGCTCCTCCGCTCCTCCGCTCATCTAATCCTCCACTCATCCGAAGTTTCCGGAAGTCTATCCGGAACTTTCCCACGGTCCTCCGGACCTATTCTGCTTCGGACTTTGTCCTTGCAGCCTTTCATCTGTTTGCTTCTACTCAGGACTTGTCCTGAGTAGCCATTACATGTATCTGTATTAGGACGAAACCTCATTGTAATTTCCGGAACTTTCCCACACTCATCCGGAAGTTACTTGCACCTGTCCGGAAAGTCCTTCCGAAGTTCTCCGTGCCTTCGGACGTCCTTCGGACGTCTTTGGACTTTCTTCAGACACCAATCTGAAATTAAGGGCACATACTCGGGTAAGGGGCACAGCGCACGAGCTGAAGCCAAGCCCTCAGAATCAGTCCTACCCTTTGTGCATGGTCTTAACAGGTCATAAGCGAAGTGAAATCCTGTGTGTTCGACAACAAACAAACACAGTGGCATAGGGACCATCCCAATTTCCCTGTACTGGAGGAACTTGGCAATTCTGAAGTAATTCGTGATTGGACGTGAATGTCCAGGGTATTTGATCATTGCCAGAAGGTCTATTGGGATATCGTGATCGTCGTCTGCATCGAAATCGACATTTTCATTGACATCTACATCTGAACCGTGCTGCTTTGAGTGTAACCCAACTGGGCCTGCTTGTTAATCCCGTTAGCCAGGACTGGGCCTATTCTGCTCGTGTGATGTGATGTGGGCCCACCCCTGATTTAAGACACTCTTGGGCCACATCCTGCCACCGGCAGTAGGTCCACGGGCCCGTATGCATATTTCGACGCGAGGGGGTGGGCCTGTTGGGTTGATCTCATGTCATTGGGCCCACCTGCCTGCCGCCCTACAGGGCGTAGGCCCGACGGTATACAATTGTGAGTTCCCTGGGCTCATGCAGATGCCCAGAGGAATGCATATGGGCCCTTGGGGCTGCGGTCATATTATGGGGCCAGCCTATGAGCTCCAAGATCATGAGCAGGGCCCAGCGGTTTTCATGAAAGTGGTGCTACAGGCCCACCCATCCGCCGCACATACGAGGTCCGGGCCTACTCAATTCAGTGGACATGATATGGGCTCTCTTGGGCGCCATATCGCCGCAGCATCGGTTCAGCCATATATGAGGTAGTATCTGCTTGGGCCCATCACTCCATTCATACCACTGTGAATGAGCCCATTACTTTGTTCTGCCTGTCATATGTGAATAGAGAACAAAAAATTAACCACATGAAATCTATTTGGCCTGTTTCAATGTCGTTAACAAAATAAGGATTCAAGACAAGAGGTCGAGAGGAGCTTAATGCTATCAGTGCAAGAGAGTGTGTAATTTGGTAACAGGGGGAGGGTGCAGTGGGCTGAGGAAAGCTGCGGTACACTGCATGCACAGGTGTACAGGGCGGTCACAGCATGTGGGAGAGGCACAAGAGACAGAGGCGCTGAGCCTCACAGGTATCTACTTCGAATACTGTCATGCATCAGTAAGAAGTCGCTAGTAGTGAACAATGCAAACCTTTCAGAGCTTGACTTGCCCGAATCAATATGACCAATAATGGTAGCATGAGACATAAGAGTGACTACGAGACTGACATCATAGAGCTGCTGGACAGGTTGCTTGAAGAAGGCCTTGAGTTTACTAGGGTGAGGGTATGAGATGATGTAGAATAGGGAGGACTCAAGTACTTACAGTCAGACATAAAGCATTCAAAAGATAGTGGGAGGTTAGATATAGAATAGTTGGCATGAGCGAAAGCAAAATCAAGTGGGTGCTGGAGGGTGCAGTTAGGTGAAAAGAGAGTTCCAGGGAGGCTGTAAGGGCACTGGGAGGTTCTTGATAGCGCAGTCAGGCGAAGAGGAGATATTTAGAGTCCAGAAGACAAAGAAATAAGGGGAAAAGAGTAACACACCCAATAAAACAGCAGTATCCCAAAATACCACCTTCTTCTGGATAGTTTCAACATACCGGGCTTAAGATGATTGCACCAAGTAGAACAATGATGAAGAGGGGTTAGCAATATTGAGATGACAGGTCAAAGGTCGACGTCGTCCAACTAATTTGAATCAGAGACTCATACAGCCTAATTAGGCAAATGTTGAATTGTTTATCTTTATTTGCCACAGCATTATAAGATCTGATTATGACAACTCAGCACAAACTCAACTACTTCGGGAGATCTCAAGGTACCACACCCCTGAATCAATTCTGCCAATCCCCCACACATCATACAAACATATAAATGGCTCGCATACCACATACAGGTGCTCATGGACCGTTGCTAGTGAAAGATGGAAAAGTAGTGGTAAGTAATGTAAAATTGTATGACCGCCTCCGAGTAAGTAACAGATACTATCAGAGAGAAGTAGATAAGTGGTTCAATTTGGTAAGACTGCGTAGTGTAATGCTTCCGGCAGCTTACTTGAATTATGCAGCAGTTTACCCAATTGGTCGTTATGTGGCCATCCCACTGTCATCTGCATCAGGTCGCAGTAGTTGAAAAGCTCCGTGCTGCAGCAAATAAAGTGAAGTCAACACTTCAGGTAAGTGTATGTCTTCATTTGAAACATTGAGCATCCAGCAACTTTTTTTAGCTATGCCGATCGGATCTTCAAAGCTTTGCCCATCGTCACTGACGGACTGACCGACTCTGGCCCATCTGTACTACTACTACCATCTTCACTGGCGGACTGACTCGGCCAATCTGTACAATCTTTGCCAATCATCACACATGTACTATATATCATTGATGAGCTACAACTAGAACTACCATTTCCATTGCTTTACAGCTTTATACCCGGTACTACTTCTGTGCTAAACATAGAACACATCTGATATCCAGCAACCACTAGTATTAGTACAATGCTCATCTAATTTTTCTTCTGGTGATGCATCTGCGCTTGTTCTATGGTGTTATCTTGTACTAGTGTTATATATTGTTATTGTGACTAAATTAGTCAAATCAGCATTGCAGCATGTTCCTAGTGGGGCTATTATGATAAAACAGTGTGAATTCAAAAATACAAAATCACATCGTGTGAACAACGTTGACAAGTCAAACCATGGACATGACAGTACATTCAGCTTTGAAGCTTGAAGACTTGTACCTCATGCAAGCCCCCACAATTGACCAGCAGATACAGTTGCAGGAGCATAGTGTCCCTGTCTGGCCCACGCAACTCCAGCAATACACTCAGATAACAATGCCGTGAGTGTATATCATTACTAGGATAAATTCATTGGGTACTGACTCGGGCTTTGTTTGATAGGGACGTCATTCCACATCACGACTACAACGTCGAGGTCATGCAGACTGATTGGGCTCAGTTCGTGACTTCCATTTAGCACAGTATCAACTTAACCGCTATCTTGACAGGTCTCAAATACGCGGTGATTGGGAAGAGTTGGACCATCCATCAGGAGCTATATACCACTATAACATGAAAATGGTGAGCGCAGCTGGTATTCCGAGTTATATATTTTGATGAGAATAAAGGAAACATATGCGGAAATTAACATGACGGAATTTTCAGATGCACAGCTCCAGAGGCTCGAGTCGTGGATCAAGGTGTCAAGATCCAAACTAAACGGCAGGAAATGGTTGCTAGTAGTCAAGCCGCTCCGAATGAGAGGAATAGACATCTATATATACTACTATGTGGTTCTGGAGAGAAGGATCATTGCCTGGCTAGAACTGGTGGATGGCTATATTCTTTTCCAGGAATGTACAACGGTGCGGCACTGGAACCATAAAAGTATGTCAATTTTTTTTGTGGTTTTTGTTATTGAACTTGTTTTGGACAGGACTCGAACTGGAGGCTCAGTACTGGTGAGCTAAAGATCGCCATTCTGATGGAAGCAACCATTTTCAATTGCACCAGGAAACACGCCAAGTACTTTCCCCACGGGATTGACATACCTCTCCAGGATGTCAGAACTTTGTGCATTAAGTTGAATTGGTATCGTGTGGGTGAGTTCTTCAGCATTATAGCGCCTGAACAAGACGAACCTGAGGAATAAATAGAAGCATCCACCATGGAACGCTCAATGGCGGCTTTGATATTTTGGAAACCTGATGTAGAAACTACAATACAAAGAGGAACAAATGATGCTCCTGACTGTATCTGTAAAAGTTGTAAGGTCGTACGTTGCCTAGTCTGCGTTACTTGAGGAGACAAGTGTGTTCGACCCTAAAGGGGAAGTGAGTACAGCGAAGATCTAGGGGTATGCACGGAAGCGAAGCGCGAGAAAACGCAGATGCGCGCAAGGCGCAGGAACGCGCGCGCGTAAGTGGAAATAAGAGAGACTAAACTTAAGTGATGATATGATATAAGATAAGAGAAGAGTGATGCGAAGTGTAAACAAATAGATTTCTACTGCGAGTTTCTAGGTAGTAAGTGGGTGGAAAGTAACTAAAGTAAGGTGAAAAGTGCAAAGTAGGAAAAGTCAGATCCCTAATAGTATGTACTGCTGGCGCTTATATAGCGCGCCTAAGCGTGGTCATGCGGAGCCAAAGCGCTACCGAGTAGGTATGCAAAGATATATATGAGTGAGAAACCATAATAAAAATAATGGTGGAATGATATGCTAATAAAAGAAATGGAAATGTACGCACTAGAGGGCTTGGTGGACAGTGGATGGATGCTTCTAGATGGCTGGTGCTATAAGGCACTCAAGCGCGGGAACGCGTGCGCGCATATACATCGTGAAGCGCGGGAAATCTGCGCCTCATATAGGAATCGCTGCAGATAGCACACAGAATGATGCTGCAAGTTTGTGCTGTATACTTCCTAGTGTAAAGTGCCATATCACACCATGAGAGGCATGATTCTCTACACCGACGAAATGAAGGAAATGGCCGCTGTAGGCATGCACGCTGATCTCAAGCTACATCTTCAAGTTGACGACCAAAACAGAGGACTTTGCAAGACATGATGGAGCTATGGATGGAACATGTACCGTCATCTATGGTACGTGAGCCTTGGAAAGACTGGAACTATAAATTTATCTTGAACAGGCAGATTAGCATATATTCTCCGTACGATGCTATTTCTCATACCAGACATATCCTGATTGAATATTCAAAGGCCATCACGAATACCTAAATCACCATGGCCAACCCGAAGTGCGCTTGATGTGCATTCGGTGGCCGGGAAGCGTGGACCCCTCAAAAAGTCTCCCTTCCTGACTGGCACTGCAGTTGCTATGTTTTGGATTCCATTCCTAATGCTAGATCGTCTTAAACATGTTTATGTTGATGGTCTCATAAATGGGGTGGACATCAGAAGATTTACTGATGATTTCAGCACCCAGGCCAAAGCTCAAACTACCGTGGTGAGTGCTACATCGTGGCCTAATTGAGAACACTTACTATTTGTCTGACAGGCAAGTGTCATTATGGCGGTCAATGCCAGCATCCTTGCAGTCCCAGGTCTAGGTACACAACTGGCTATGAAGGCATTGTGTTCCATCTCCTTCATTCTCTGTGTCTACAGCATCATCGGGTGTGCAATTGCACAACAATTGGTTCAAAGCTTGAGATACCTTGACTTTTCAGTGCGATCATCTTCTTTTTTTTTGTTTGCAGCCTGGTCTGACAATATCGATTGGATAGGCATATTACTTACAAGAGGAGATGGGCACTTTTGTGATCCTTGTGAGTATACTGATGTTCACATTCCTGATGAGGTGAAATAAGGTATTCATCGCAATGAGTCATTACTGACAGGCGCACTAGAGTTTGGCATTTGCCATCATTGGAGTTCTAGCAGGGATCTTCACTGTTGAATTTGGCCTTCCCTTGTCCGAAAGGATAGGATGCGGGCTGATCCTTGTTGTTGGGGGAGGGCTCATGATTCCATTGACGATGGCCAGCTTTGGGCCTGGACTGATTCAATGATGGGGTTCAATACCCTTGTGCTCTATATAAACACTACTATGTAGTCCAATATTGGTCCAATATACATGAATGCCTCAGCTTCCATGTGACACTGTTTGAGCTTGTGTGTGAACTTGAAGTTGTTGCCGCATGGAACGTGAGTACACACCGGATATGACTCAACTGTCTGCCAAAAGCTACAGTTCCTTACTGATGTGACCAGTGAATCTCATCAAGATTCAGTTGGACATACACGACACAGAATGATTGATTTACTATCCGCAGTAGTATGGCAGGTATATATCTTCGTCCCACTTCGCCTCCCCTTTCATCCCTAGATGTCACGGTTGGTAGCTTCTTAGAGTATCATCATTCGTTTGGCTGATTTAAGTTGAGCAGGACCCTCCAGCTCGCACTGTCCTTGGAATGTTGCTCATGGAGAGATCCAACATTTGAGCCACTGGTAGGCTTGCTATAACTATGTCACCCTGAGTCACTATCTCGTTGTTCATGTATGGGAATCCAATATGTGAGTGGCCTCATTTCCATTGCAAGTGATCACTGACCAGACTGCAGTTGCCATCAAATATGTATTGTTGATTGTCAAGTGCCTCTGTGTCATATCCCGCGTTCCAGACCCAGACTTATCACATATCATTTCCGGATCCGGCTGACGTCTATCTATGTCCGGATCCGACCCGCATCTAACTTCCATGCCTTATCCCTTTGTATGTTCCTACTCCGGTTAGACTAAATCATTTTCCGTACCTCGTTTCATTTCCGCCCTTTATTTTCCTCTGATCTAATCTCCGGGTTCATTTAACTATTTTCCGATAGACTAGCGTTTGACTTTTCTATACGCTCCGTCCACCGCTTTGTATAGCTTTGGACTTCGCATCTTAGTAGTATATAAACCCTGTAGAATCTATGTACATCTTTAGTTCGAATATTATCTTAGACTCTGCTCATTCCTTCCTCCGTCCGACTTGAGTTATCCTCTCGTCGACCTCCGCTCGTCTTAGGATTGATTCCTATTGACTTATCACCTCCGCCTCTACCTTTGGTAGTCCTCCGCTGTTTCCTTTCTAGTTCGGACTTTGTCCGGATTAGTCTTATCTCTTGTTCCCGAACGTCCGCCGGAATTCCCGTGCATCGGACATCGGACTCCGGACATCGCCCGACGCCCTCCGGACATCGTCCGGTAACCTTCGGATATTGTTCGACAGCCTTCGGAAGTTAGGGGCACGTACTCGGGTAAGGGGCGCAGCGCACGAGCTGAAGCCAAGCCCTTCAGATTTGACCCTTGAGCACGTTCTTAACACTCTGGCATGACAGACTGCTACAGTCCACAGCCCTATTTGTTCCGAGCAATCTCTCATTTGGTTTAGACTGGGCAGTCATGATCACGAATGAGGTGCCAGCAGTGACTCGTTTAACCTTCATCTCACTTACAAGTTATGATGCCAGTTACCATGTAGAGAACCTCACACAATCCACTCGTGTATGTTCCTCTTTGCTGGCCCTTAGTTCTAAAGGAGCATTGATGTTGGCAGACTCGCTATGGGACGTGAATACTTCTTGCTCCTATATGGCTTCAACAGCCAGAGGAGAAACATGAAATGTTAAACCTCATCAAGCCATCCGTGTTTCCTGACCTCAGAAGCCAATCCTTCCATTAACAGCTCACACTAGTCGTGCATCATCATGAATGAGATCATGCGATTATGGCTCCCGATGGCACCACGCTAGAGCATTTCCTATCCTAGGTACAATGCCGTGGATCACCTGTATTTCTAAGCCCTCTTTCAACTGCAGAGCATGTTATTGCTGTAGTACAAGGTACACAGTACACAATGTCACCTATCTGATTGATTTGTTTTGAAGGTAATAAACTATCCACCAACTTGGTAAATTGCGGAAGATGCAGACTCTTGGTAGATGAGTGCTATTGGATGCACAACCTTTGGTGAGTTGTTTTGATGGACGTGCTGCTTACATGACCCGGCTCGCTCATCAGACATTAAATAGACAGGCAGATTACCTGGCACGTAATAACCCACAATACACCCTGCATGTCTTCACAGACCGAAACCCTTACTCTGCTCAACCTTATTCTTTGTCCACAATGGGGAGCTCTCATAGAACCATGTCACCATACTTATTTTGTAAATAGCTTTCCCATACTTTCTTTTATCATATGTATTCATTCAACGGCTCGATTATATGAAAGTTGTACAGGTTATTAATGACCACACACTGTAAATATTTTGAGAGTGTTATAACTTTTGTTGAGGTACTTCCTGCATGGGTCATGACAATTGGCAATGACCTTTACTGTATAAATATGAGGAAATTTTGTAAACCATGACTTGTGACTCCTTAGCACTGCAAGTATTCATCATGCAGGTAAGCTCAGACAAAGGATGATCATTATACTGGAGAGATGTCATACCTCCTTCAATGGTTTATTCTGAGGTATCACAGCCGTGAGACATATATATTTTCATCAGAATTACGATTTTCTTACAACTTCCTGTAAACCATGATTTGTAATTCCTTGGCATTGTATTTATTCATCATGCAGGCAAGCTCAGACAAAAGGTGACCACTATATTGGAGAGACACCATACTTCCTTCAATAGTTTATCTATGAGGTATCACAGTTGTGAGACATATATTTTTTCGTCAAAATTATGCTTTTTTGCAATTTTCTGTCAATTGATACTGTCATGCTAATGTGCATGCATTACTTTGCCTTTCTATATAATTTGTGTATATTTGATTTGATTTTATCAGAAATATCTATAAAAATCATGTCCAGCCCGAATTCCTGATGCTTGCATACCCTGAATCATACTATTGTCAGAATGTCTTCTGGAGATTGGAAAACTCAAACCCTCATAAGACAATCTCTCAGGACCCATTGCACACATTTCACGGTGGTTTATATGGTCATTATATTCACAAAGAGGCTAAGAATCTCACAGAACTTCTCAAATGTGGTGCCCTCAAGCAAATTGACAAGCAAGGAGTTCCTAATGTCTATCACTATTCTTTAACTTTGTTCATATTTTGTATGAAGATTTAATGCCTTTCCATGATAGTGGGGTTTATCATATTATGTAATATGTACAGCAGGATCAACTCACTTCATGCTTATATATGTTGTATGTACAGACAAGTATGATAATCTATGAGTTATTCAACAGCATCATTCAGTAACTGATTACTGTTTCCACTGTGGAGTTGATTGTTAAGACCATGCACCAAGGGTAGGACTGATTCTGAGGGGCTTGGCTTCAGCTCGTGTGCTGCACCCCTTACCCAAGTATGTGCCCTTAATTTCAGATTGGTATCTGAAGAAAGTCCAAAGATGTCTGAAGTTGAAGAAAACTTCGGAAGGCCTTTCTGGACAGGTGCAAGTAACTTCCGGATGAGCATGGGAAAGTTCCAGAGGAACTTCCAGAAATTACGATGAGGTTTTGTCCTGATACAGATATGTGTAATGGCTACTCAGGACTTGTCCTGAGTAGAAGCAAACAGAGAAAAGGCTGCAAGGACAAAGTCCGAAGGACCGCGGGAAAGATCCGGATAGACTTCTGGAAAATTCGGAGGATCAGATGAGCGGAGGATCAGAGAATCAGAGAATCAGAGGATTAGAACTCTGGCCTAGGGAATTACTCCCTAGGCCTGAGACGGATAATGACTAAGTTGAAGGACTAGAACTTGATATGAGGATGTAGTGTGAAGGCTAGTGTGAGGACTAACATGATATTTAGACTGAGGAACTATGGTACATATACAAGAGTTTATATACTAAGTAACTACTGGAAAGATCAATAAACAAAGGTCTAAGGCTATGTACAAGGCATAAGCAAAACTATCACATGCGAGTCAGAAATAAAGCATAGGTTAATGGATCAGTAAGCATACTGGTGGTAAGTATAACTGAGGTACTGGAAACAAGGAATACCGGATAGGCTGTGTTAATGTTATATGCACAGGAAATGAATCAAGAAGCTTATCGTATATCAGCTCAGAAATGTATCTATACATCTGATAGGATTGGATTGGACCGGATTGGATGTGGTCTGGATGAGATGTGTGGATATGCAAGATATAACATTAGGGGGATGGGACAAGGGTGAATGATGCAAGCTAGCTGCAAAGGTAAAGGGATCTAGATGTGGATATGCAGATGTGGATGTACAGAGGTGTAGGGATCCGGATGAGTAGAGGACTGCAGACATAGGAAATCTGAAGGTCCGGATGAAGCGTGGGAATATTATCGGATGTAGGTCCGGAAATATGGGATATGACATTGTTGTAGCATGCCTTGGGGAGCCATTAACACGGGCGTAGCCTTGCAAATAAGCTAAGCTTCAGTTCAAAGACTTAGATGTAAAAAAACACACTACTCATATGGGATTCAATCTGCACATTTCCTTTGGCAGTCATGGTAGCATTGCTTTGGCCATACAGCACTGGTCAGGGGAATATAAGACAGGATCACTGAGCTAGCTAAAGTCTAACATGAATGTGGCTGGTTGCAGGTAATGAGGCATGAAGATCTTGAAGCATTAAATGAAGGTGATCATAGTTGGAATCTTCTGTGAATGTGAGAGAGCACCTGTAAATTAGAATAGTTGCAAACTCGACTCTCCTATATTCATGACATGGAGAAAGCTGAATTTTTGATCATTTGCAAGGAAGAGTTGATGGAGTGATGGCCTGAGAAATTCAAGGACCATAGGATGATACACTGACTCTCTTCCAAACCAGAGGGTGTGGGAAATGCTAATTCTGCCTTCAAGTTGCTTCAAAATGCAGTATTTACACTCTACAGAAGATGGGTGGTCGACAATAGTTTCAAGTTTGAGCATTATTGATGATGTTCCATGTAGAATATACAATGGCCAAGTGGTATATTATAAGTAGATCTCAATCAGCATATGAACAATAAATAACTACAGTGGCTCAAAAAAGTGTTCAATGTTTGTAACTTTTCAAGTAATTGCTTTATTATGAGCCAGGGTGTGGGAATATGACTGAACTGTAGAGGGGTGTCATAAAGCTGTACTTGTTAGCCTCATTGAAGTTCCCTATAGCATGGGAAGCTGATGTCATAATGTGCATATATGGCTATTTTAATTTGGTGACTCATTGAGATACTTTTTGACTTTCAGTTTGATCGACACAATCTCTATAATTATGATACTTCATGTGACCTCCTGTTGCTCTAATCACTTCTGCCACTCTTCTAGACATGCTATCTATCAATTTGGAGTATTCATTCTTAGCACTCCTTTCTCACTCTGCTGCAACTCTGTCCTACAGCTGAAATAGCCCCTATAATAAATTTTGATAGACTGCAAGCAATTTCTTGAATATTTTTCAGAGATATTCAAAAGGGCTGATGTACAGGGACGATAGAACATTGGACCAGCATAGATCTAGAGCAGTCTAGACCAGCTGTACTACCTTAAGCCTAGAACAGCCTCCTGATCCCCATCTTGGGATCATAGACTCAGAAGCGCCTCATGCTACCTTATGGCACTTCTTCCCCTTTAAACTGACAGGACGCATGCCACCTCATGCATCATTGACTCATAGGATAAAACAGCCTTATGTACTTATCTTGACACAGATAGATTCGTGGATACAAGCTCCTACCTAACCTTATAGAATATGCCTATATAGCTCAGACACATATCATTGTATTTCTTACTTTGATATACTTGGTAATTTTGTAGAACTAGTACAATTCCAGTACTTTGTCATCCATCAGAACTCCTTTTAGAGTAACCTCTAGTCCCTCTGTCTTGACCGCCAGCCGACGCTACCTTAGCAATACATCCATGAGCTCTACAGCTTTATAAGCTGCTGCACTTACCAAGCTTGTTGGAGGATACCTTAGGATTCCCCTGAGCTTAGAACTCATCCTTCCACCTATGCAAGACCACTCGAGATCAGCTATTCAACTGCGGAAGGCTCAACCTATCCAAGTCATAACAGTTTGAGGTGGCTTGAAGCTAGCTCAAGCCGTTGTTCTCATATTGTTGGCTTGTGCTGGTTTGTGCTGGTCCAGGTGGCTTGCGGACTGGACCAAGTTGCACATAGGTGACTTGGTTCATGGAGACCACCAAACTGCTGGAAAACCAGTAAGAGCCGAGCCTGTCCAGCCATAGCTAAACCATGACATGACTATCAGCAATGGATACAAAAGACAGACCAGTATCTGAACGTACTCCTAGACACAGAGGTTCCTGCCAACAGAATATGCTCATATGTGAGAGCGATGGGGACTGCAAATGTAGTACTTTGCTTTATGAAGTGTGGGGACATGGTATACTGGTGGTATACAAGAATGCAGCGCTTGGTGTAGGAAAGTAGTGTACGCTTGGAGAGGTGTTCAGCACAAGTTGTGGATATGGCTGCTATGAGGCTACAGATATGTCAGTCTCTACACTGCATTATGACATGTTTTCCCCATAATCCACAGTACCTTTCTCATTTATGTACATAGGACATTGGATCTGAAAATATTTGGCGGCGAAGTTCGTGATTCCTGCTTTGCCACAAAGCTGTTTAAAGGTATTGATATACTCGTTGACATCTGCGCCTTGTTTGAGGTTGTGCAGTTTGTACAACGCAGTACCTGCGGAGTCGATGGGATTGAATGAGGTGGCGAAGCTATCTAAGAACTTTGCCCAGGTTCCATAGCCATTTGGTTCTTTGGTTTCTAGGTTGATCTCCATGGCATGGTCGATGAAATCTTCCATCCAAGTGGCTGCTGCGCCTTCCTTGAAGAAGGAGAGGGCGAAGCCAATCTTCTCAGTATCTGTTTCATAGATTCTCTCATTGATAGTGAGATATAGGTGGACGAGTCAGATAAACTTGGAGGGGGCGTCTCTATCTCCATTGAAATCAGGGGGAGTGCCGATCTTCTTTTCAGTTGGTCTAGGCATGTCTTCGTCAGAGTCAGGGTCTTCTTCTTCTTCGTCGTCAGAGGGTTCTTCATCTGGGTCTGGTGGAGGAGCTTCGTATCTAGCTCTGTATCTAGGTTGGGGTTCAGGTGCAGGTGCATCAGGGATCTCTTCGTCTCTGTCTGTGACGAAAGTTTGCGGTTCTGGTGCTCATAGAGTGGCGATGTCTCCAATGGATACTCTACTTCCTCCAGGGATCGATGATGGTCCCGGTTGGTTCAGCAGAGATGCAAAGGGGCTCGGTGGTGTCTGGGGTCGGTTCTGTCCAACTGTCAAAGTTGGAGATCTGGGATATGGGTTCGGCCCAAAGGCTTCTTGGGTGGAGTGTCTCTGCTTCTAGTGAACGACGACCAGAGGTAGAACTCTGGCGAAGTGATCGAGTAAACGGCTAGTCTCTTCGCAAAGAGCTAGTTCGGAGGCACCCTAAGGTCCTAGTCTGGTATCAGGGAGAACTGAGTAGAATCAAGTTAAGGAAATGTATAGGAGGTAGCTAGGGTTTATATACGTAAACAGGAGTGCACAGACCGGTCCATGAGGCGTTGTAGAAGTACAGGAAAAGGAAGTCAGAGATAAGGAGAGTCCTCATGGTCGACATGAGGCGCGCTAGAAGTGAGACAGGGATCAAGAAGTATAGTACATGCGTAGTCCTGCAGGTGATGATGGGAAAATGATGGGGTCTCGAAATATTGTTCAGTATTGCCCAAACAGGTTAATTCTTCGCCACCTATGCATCATGTGTACAATCACTGCCTTCATATCGAGTATTTATTAGGTCAGGCCCAGACCCATGCATTGTACAAAATCATGGAAGCCTTGATACTATGCCTTGTTGTGCTGGTACAAGGATATTCCTTCAAGTTGCTCTGGGTGATCCCAAGCAAGTACAATCTTCTGGACCCACGGATTCCACAAACTCCTAAAGTGCTTGATGTGTGCCTTTCCCTCTGCCTAACCACACCGAGTAGGCAATACTGGTGGTACGACTATAAGCTTCTGAACTAGGTGGCTTTGCGCCACAAGCATGACATGTTTTCCCACTTTGAGGGGCCTTTGCCCTTGTAAGCACGTGACTCATTCCTACCATTTGCAAGCCATAAGAGATTTATTAGAGATCAGATTACGATATATGCCATTGTGAGCTAAGAAAGTAAAGCTGTTATGGTTGAGTGGTAAAGATGGGTCATCATATTGAGATCTTGAGTTCAATTCCTGCCATTGTCAATTTATATTTTTTGAATTTTGCTATGACTGTATGCGGCTGGGAATGCGACGAGAAGATGGCACAAGACCATGGATGGACAGAGCAAGACGAGGAGCACGACAAAGATTTGAGGCCAAAATTTCCCACGGTGTGATGAAAACGCGTCCATGATTTTCGAGTATTTTGCTCATATGTCGCCGGGATCTCAATGCGATGATGTCATGAGACCATGGATGGAATGACATCGACAAGGAGCATGGTTTTGGACTCGGACAAAAAAGTGATTAATAAGCGATGACTAAGGTGATGCGCCACTTGGATGACAAGAGTCTATTGATAAGCGATGACTAAGGCGATGCGCCACTTGGATGACAAGAGTCTATTGATAAGCGATGACAAAGGCGACCACAAGCGACCCCCGCTGAGACGGACGAAACGACCACCCCTGAAAGCGACCCCCCCGACCGGCCCCATGCGGCGGGAACGTTTGCGGGCCCCCAAGAGGGGAGTCCCCTCCCCATAGCTTGTCTGTCCTCCCTGAAACATCAGATTTGTATGTGTGTAGCACATCTGAAACCTCATTCGAATCTTCTCCAGAGCCTGTCAAACTCGGGAAATGCAAGCACAAGTCCAATTCACCCTCATCAAAACTCAGTAAATGGAAGCGCAAACCGTCTGATGAGGAAGAGAAGAAAGTCAAAATGAAGCAGCATCCAAAAGCTAAGTCATCTAAATGCCCACAATCGTGAATTCCTGGCATATATACACACATATATTGACTTGATATTTTATTTTAGCCATTGAAAGGAGGACAAGTAAGTATTTTCAACACTCATGGATATTATTTTAATGATGCATGAGGGGGTGCTATGACACCACGCGATCAATGTCTGAACTTCGCTCGATGGATCCCTTGAGGGATCAACATGTTCTGCATTCTCAAGGATGTCTTCCGCATCGCATCTCTAATTGAGCACGTGCGTGCTCAATCTGATGATGACTCCAATGTGGACGATGCATACAACACTCTTCTGTCTAACATGTAAGTAATTTTTACTGTGCTTCATAGCTGTATGACTAACAGCTACTAGATCGAAGGACACACAGGACCAGATCCTCTGAACCTACAAGAAGACCATCACCGGTGCACCTTATCTCCAAGAACTCATGAAAGGTGATCGAAAGAAGTCTGCCGAGCTACAGGAGATTCTTGATGATGTATGTGCACATATATGCACCTTTTAGTTAACTAATGACTGTGCAGATGCAATATTTGATTGGACAGGTGCGATCCGAAGACACAGCTCACTTGAAAAGGAGCATAACACGATATGCTACCTTCAATAGCAAGGGTCTGGAGCCTTCTGTTTTCCCCGAAAGCAAGGAATCACGTGCAAAGATGGGTCTCAACCACCCACAACTGGCACGCATGTTGTGTCCTGTCAAATTCCTTTTCTGAATATCAAGAGGACCCCTCAGTGTATGTACTTTTTTTTGTTGCATGTTCAAATACTAATATCACCCAACCAGCACTAAAGCCAAACTCAAGGCTGGAACCATCAAGATGGATTTGCGAGCTTTGCCCGCATTGTTGTACAAGGCCAGAGCCACTTGAGTGGCTGGGGAGGCCTTTGACCTGACAAATGTACAGGATGGCCTTTTTGAAGGATTTCTAGTTGAACGTGTGAGTTTCCGTGTGTTGATCTCTCAACAACAGACCACTCACCTTGCTCAAGGTTATGAAACATGTACTTACTGGTCCCTCATCTGCACTCGCTGGAGATGACTTCCACGTCTCCAATTCTTGCAATGCTGTAATCCACGGAATAATGACAGTAGAAGCTGAAAATATTGCTTATGCAGCCATCCAGGTGAGTCATTATGTAGCACACGACTCACTGATTTATTTGTCTTCCATGATAGGCTCACTCGGCAATCACTTCTCATGACAAATGGACCGCAGAGGACGGTAAATTCTCTTATCAAAAGTTTTATTACAGAATCATCGATGTCATTTGCAATCCGCCAGACAAAGCATGGGCAGCAGCAACCCTACAACACTGCAACCTGTATGTCTAAATATTCTTGTAGTACATTTGCTGATCACTTTTCTTTCTAAGAAAATTATTCAAAGACAAGGCTGGACGCACTGCTGCCCTCTCGACCTCTGCAACCTCAGATGATGGAGACTTGGACAAAGATGAAGATGATGTTGCATTGATGCACAAACAGTTTGCTCTTAGGTCTGCAAATATTGCAAGCACAGTGAAACCTGCTGCACCACTGCCATCAAGTATTAACTCCGAGGTGCTTCCTCCACGGCTGTGTACTACTCACAAGGACCCAAGCCTGTCAGCCTCATTTTCTCCTACCCTGCATTCCTCTTCACCTTCTCCCCTGGCTTCAAAGCCGCATCTGAATCAGCCTGTGGCTAGCCAGGTGCAAGCCCCATGCTCACCTGCAGCAGCTCCCCCAGCTCTGAAGCCACATCCAGTTGTGGCTAGTAAGTCCCAGGTGCAAGCCCCATGCTCACCTGCAGCTGCTCCCTCCACTTCGAAGTCGCATCCCGTTCACACAGCACCATCCGAGGCATCCATGCCACCTCCCCGCAAGAAACAGAAGTTGACTCAACCGGAAAGCCCACTTACGGAATCCGAAGCAGAGGAAGTTGAAACTCCAGTTCAAAAATCACCCTGAAAGGCTCAACCCAAGGCCAGTGGAAAGACTGCTAAATCTACTAGCACACCAAAGAAAAGAAGGGGAAGAAAATGATCTGTAATGATCGTCCATTGTCTCATTGTCGACACTGATCTTTCTCACTCAGGATGGGTCTTCAAGCCACTATGCACTCGTCGCATGTTTCGTTCTTGTCGTCGTCCCACCTCATTCACAATTCACATTCAAGCTGCTGTCCAATGTCCAATTATTGCATGATTCTTGTTGTCACTGTCTCCTTCAGAAGCTTTGGCTCATGTCCACTCTTAGCAAAGCTTTGCTGCATGTTCTACTCTGAGATGTACTTTTACTGTCTGCTCATACCATGTATTACAATGCCAAAATGAAATAGTCTTATCAGAATTCATCACCAGATCAGAACATATAAGTTATCAATGCTTCTAAGCTCAAAAACCATGCTAAGGTACACGTTACTTGCCCAACCTTCGTCATCTTACCTACAATTGAGTTTCTCAAACAGATCTTATACATTGTTTCCCTCACCTTTCACACACTGATACACCTGGTGCACCTTTTGCAACCTTGCATGTCCTGGTCAGCCCTTGTCAGCCCTTATCCGAGTTAGGGAATTTTGGTGATGTTGCTTGTTCTGACATATACTTGGTAGAGTACTGTTGAATGCAGGTCTGAGATTTGCTTACTTTATGATCTCTTTCTGCATCATTCTGTTTGTCTATCCTATCTTGTGTTGTTGTCTGTTATCGCGTGTTCCGAGGTAAACATCAACTCCGTCAGCTTCGAAGCACTAACATCAGGAAAACCCTCTGATACAAAAATAGACTAAATATGATGAACTTCGTGAATTTTTTTCTAAGTCATGATAGTTTTGCAAAAGTAGATAACTTAGCGGATTAGAGAACCTTTTTACTGCCCCACGAAGTATTACTCCTGCACGCTAATCTAGAGATAATTATATGTAATTTTACAAGACTTTTATGCAAACTTACAAAACATTATGAAAACTTATCTTGCACTTGACAGTCGTGTGTTCGACAGTTCGTTTAGGATTTCATTACAACTGTTTACAAGAACGAATCAAGATTCAATTAAATGAGGCTATCTAAACATAATAAACTGCGTATGAAACAAGGAACATTTACTCAGTCACGTTATAGCAGGACCATGATGACAAAAGAATTAAAAATCCCACCAAAAAGACAGTATGAGTCTAGAACTACTCAGAGTCGTCATCCATGCTGGCAAGATCGAGAATAGCCATTGCATCATTGTGTGATCCTACATCACTGTTGCCATTCGTGAAGAGTTTGCTTATGAGGGGTGGAGCATGAGTGATATACTACACAGTACGGAACTGGACTCACCAGATAGCCTCGAAAATATCAGCCATCAGTCTGCGAAACTTGCCTGGTGCATCCTGCCTCAATTTCTCGAGAAATTTCGCATGGAACAAGTAGACCTTGCTGAACAAGTTCCCAGTGAAATTGAACTTGGATGGAGATCCACTGGACTTCCAGAATAGCGCAGCATACACCTATGCATTTGTTGTCAATACATAAGCATGGTGTTGATTATAGATCGAAAATATACCGAAGTAGTAGTCGATGCGACCATTGGAATTGTTACCTTGGGCCGCTGGGCTTTGTTGCTCGTAATCTCCTTGAAGCGATCTGAAAAATTTACGCCAACCGACTTTGGCCCATTGAAGTAGTATCCTTTCATTAGATATGGCAAAATGTCAGCAGAGTTAGGCTTGTTCGCCTGTGGAATGGCAACATTTTTATCCTGCAAGCAGTGCACAACATGAGAATGTTCCATAGCCTAGAGTGCATAATAACCTACATCAAAATGTTGTGCGTAATGATAAACATGGTTCACAAGCAATTTTTTAGCAGCATCGACACAATCAGGACCAAGACGGTAATATGCAGTGATGTGTGCGCAAGCATCGTCCTTTGATTCACTGCGAAAAAGCAGCACTCAAGCCTCAACCTGCATGCAAGAATAGAATCATTGTAGACTTTGAAAATCTGTCACTAAGGAGGTGACATACCAAAGTTGCAGGAGCCATACCATATGAGTCATCAGTTTTGAGCCGATTCTGGATGGGAGGGACACCGCAGGCACGAGATGCTGTTACAAGTGCATCCCACGTGAACAGACCTTTCTTAGTAAGCTTTGGATATCCGTTGACAGATGTCAGGTGAACCTTGGGCTCTAATATCGCTCTTTGGACCACACGACAGGTGTCAAGGTCTTGGTCCATTGGCTTGATCTTTCCAGTATCAGTCCACACCAGTTTGGGTCCTCCAGTAGTGTGATCATGATTATGAATGTGGTCAGCCTGAGCATCGTGATCTACAAGGTTGCCCTTCGAAGAGTTGCAGTGTTCATCTGAGGTTAGTCCACCGTGATGGTCCTCTTCTGATGGGCTATCGTCTGCCCAGATGGGTGTCTACAGTCCATAACATAACATGACACATAGCAATCACAGGAGAACTCCTCACTTACCTCATGTACTCATTTTTTATCACATGCAGACTGAGGTTTTGGCTTCTGAGGGGACACTATTAAGCATGAGATTGAGAATCATGATGATGATGAATGAACTTACCCTAGTAGGAGCCCTTAGATTTGGTTGAGCAGACGAGAATGGGAATGGTTCAACTGTTCGTGACAACTTTGAGGCAGCCATGGTTACACAAGGCCATGTAGGTTGCGTCAATGGGAAGTCGAGCTGTTCAGCCTTTGAGACAAATGTTGGTATCTGAGGAGACTGTTAAGAACGTGCTCAATGGTCAAATCCAAAGGGCTTGGCTTCAGCTAGTGCACTGCGCCCCTTACCCGAGTACGTGCCCCTAACTTCCGAAGGCTGTTGAACAATGTCCGGAGTCCGATGTCTGATGCGCGGGAATTCCAGCGGATGTTTGGGAACAAGAGATAAGACTAATCCGGACAAAGTCTGAACTAGAAAGGAAACAGCGGAGGACCACCAAAGGTAGAGGCAGAGGTGACAAGTCTATAGGAATCAATCCTAAGACGAGCAGAGGTCGACGAGAGGATAACTCAAGTCGGACGGAGGAGGGAATGAGCAGAGTCTAAGATAATATTCGAACTAAGGATGTACATAGATTCTACAGGGTTTATATACTACTCAGGACTTATCGGAGAACTGAGATGCGCAGTCCGAAGCTATACAAAGCTGTGGACGGAGCATATAGAAAAGTCAAACACTAGTCTATCGGAAAATAGTAAATGAACCCAGAGATTAGAACAGAGGAAAATAAAGGGCGGAAATGAAATGAGGTATGGAAAATGATATAGTCTAACTGGAGTAGGAACGTACAAAGGGATAAGGCATGGAAGTTAGACGTGGGTCGGATCCGGACATAGATAGACATCGGCCGGATCCGGACATCCGGAAATGATGTGTGTGATAAGTCTGGGTCTGGAATGCAGGATATGACAGAGACCCATTGAATGTTGCAGTCAGTTAGCACTATGAACAGGAACAACTGGTATTTCATACCTCAGCTGACAACAACTTTACAATACAGTCGTCTGATTCATCTTCAATTGGCTTCAGGTCTGCATCAGTGCCAGCATCCACCTCATCGCCGCTAAGTTGGAAATCAGAGGCATCCTCAGGCTCATCTGCAAAAATTCATTGTTGATGGAAGGCATGTTGAAGTCTTCCTCAGGCTGGACATCGACATTCCTGGATTTTGAGCGCGATTCGGGGACTGCCAGTACTATAGTAGGGCCAGTGATACTTAGTACATGCCAGTATGTCATTATGCTCACCTCCAAGATGGCGCTTCTTAGTACTACCCCTCACATTGCTAACTTTGCCTTCAGTAGGTCCCTCACCAATGACTAACCATTTGGATGTTTTATCTCCTGGAATAATGGGTAAAATAGATCGATTGGGTTTAGTATGAAATGACCTGAGCAATTACACATACCTTGACATTTTTAGGTGAAACGGAGATTCCTGGGGCACGAGAACCAGCAGTGATGCCCACCATCCCATGCCCAGTGGAAGATGTGTGATTCTTCTTTTTTGCAGGTGCTCTCTTGGCTGGTTCTTCTGCAGCGGGGCACTCACATTTTCTTTGTGTAGTCTTCCAGACTAGGTGGAAAAGTGTGGTAAGTGCGATATCACAAGCTTCAGAATAGACCAACTATTTGACTGACCTGCATTTTTTAGAGCTTTTGCCTTCACGTTCTGAACACCTGCAATGTGCATTCATGGCTTTAAGCACAATATTTGACTCGGACATAGTGAGTAAGCACTCACTCCGAACAGAACTTGTCACAGCATTGTCACTCATGGTGCAGACTTGGACTTGAATAGTGAATGAAGGTGCACAAATTTAGTGCGAGGCAACGAGTCCATGGCTGGCACTACATACATATATATTGATGTCTATATGTGATCATAGTGGTTCATCATGATGGAATGTAGTGAGGAAATAGCCAGGAGATTATCCTTGCCGGAGGTCATTATCCTGACATTCCATGGCTGATTTTCCATTTTACCATCTCATTCTATCCTTAAGACTCATCTGTAGGTGAATATTAAGTCAAGCAGTAAGTCATATTGGACTGCTGTGGCAATCTGTGATGATCTTCAGCGAGAATACTCTCATAGCTATCCCCTCGCCGGTCCACATCACGGCGGATCACTCTTATTCAGTACAGACATCAATATTGACTTCAGAATCATTCTTAGGGGTAGAAACCAGTAAAATGAAAAATTAGCCATGAAATGTTGGAATCCCGGCGAGCTGTGATAATCTCCGGCGAGAATACTTGCATAGCTATCCCCTTGCTGGTTTATATCACACCAGACCACTGTTATTAAGCACAGACATTAATATTTACTTCAAAATTGTTCATAGGGCTAAAATGGAAACTTAACCATGGAATGTTGGAATGATGGCAGAATGTGATGACCTCCGGTGAGGACAGTCTCATAGCTATCCCCTTGCAGGTCCACATCATGCTGGACCACTTTAATTATGTACAGACATTAATATTTACTGTGAAATCGTTCATAGGGGTAAAATGAAAAATTAACCATGGGATGTTGGAATCACAGCGGAATGTAATGACCCCTGGCGAGGATAGTCTCATAGCTATCCCTCGCCAGTCCACATCACGCTGGACCACTGTTATTTAGTACAGGCATTAATATCTACTTTGTAATCATTCTTAGGGGTAGAAACTGGTAAAATGAAAGATTACCCTCGCTGGTCCACATCACGCTGGAGCACTCTTATTAAGTACAGACATTAATATTTACTTTCAAATCATTCATAGGGGTAAAATGAAAAATTAACCATGAGATGTTGGAATCATGGCGGAATGTGATGACCCCTGGCGATGATAATCTCATAGCTATCCCCTCACTGGTCCACATCACGCTGGACCACTGTTATTCAATCAATATATACTTTGGAATCATTCTTAGGGGTAGAAACTGGCAAAATGAAAAATTAGCCATGAAATGTTGGAATCTTGGTGAGCTGTGATAATCTCCAGTGAGAATACTCTCATAGCTATCCCCTCGCCGGTCCACATCACAGTGGATCACTATTATTAAGTACAGACATCAATATTTACTCGGGAATCATTCTTAGGGGTAAAACCAGTAAAATGACAAATTAGCCATGAAATGTTGGAATCCCGGCGAGCTGTGATGATCTCTGGCGAGGAAAGTCTCATAGCTATCCCCTTGCCAGTCCACATCACACTGGACAACTACTATTAACTACTTTCATCAACATTTAGCTGTAAATCATTCATAGGGATGTAAACTGGTAAAATGCAAAATTGAACATGAAATGTTGGAATCTCGGTGAGCTGTGATGACCTCCAGCGAGGATAGTCTCAAAGCTATCCCCTCATCAGTCCACATCACGGCGGATCACTCTTATTAAGTATAGACATCAATATTTACTCGGGAATCATTCTTAGGGGTAAATCCCGGTAAAATGAAAAATTAGTCATGAAATGTTAGAAGCTCAGCGAGCTTTGATGATCTCCAGCGAGAATAGTCTCAAAGCTATCCCCTCCCCAGTCCACATCATGCCGGACCACTATTATTACGTACATTTATCACCATTCAGCTGTACATCACTCATAAGGGTAAAAACCGGTGAAATGACACATGAGCCATGAAATATTGGAATCCCGGTGAGCTGTGATAACCTCCAGTAAGAATACTCTCATAGTTATCCCCTTGCTGGCGCACATCACGGTGGATCACTATGTGGGCTCACCCAGTCATGCAAATACATGACCTGGGCCTAATCATATATTCAAGCACCAGCTATTTGGGCCCACTCGAAATTGCTAACAAACACTTTTTTTGCTGTTCCATGGGCCCGCCTATACATATAATAGACTTCAACATGAGCCCACTCCAAAGCTTTGAAGAATGTGCACTGTGGGCCCACCTATAACCATTGGATACACAGTGCATGCAGGCCCACCCTAAGACATTGACATACAATGATACAGTGGGCCCATGGTGGGCTGGCCCATGTCACATGGGGAAAATGTCAACATAGGCTGGCCAGTAAGTACAGAGATGTGTCACTGTATTATGTGGGCGGTGGTGTGTGAGTGCGAGTCCATTGTTTATTGGACAGTGGAAAGGGTTGAACTTTGGAATCAGATTATTAATTATGGCCACTGCTGTTGATGTACATTTATGTGTGTTCTTACAGCCTGCTAGTGTATCTGACATATATAGGTCACACATGCAGTCATCGCTTTCCCAATGGTGAGGTGTGGTAGTTAGTCTATTGCTCATGTTCAAGAAGTCCTTACACCTGAGGCAGGACGGAATCTGTCTGCAGCACAGATTGGTATCATATCCGCAGAAATATTTTGCATTGGTGATAGGATCTGTACTGCATTAGTATTGGATATCAAATTTTAAATATGTTTATGATATGATATGCAGGCAAATTGGGGGGACAATAACCTAAATCTGATGACATCACATATCTAACCCTTTGAAATAAAATCTGTTTTGCTCTAAGATGCATGTCATATATAGAATTTAAGTATGAACATGGTGGCTGATCAATTTGAATTACGAATTTTCAATATAAACCCTATACATATTTGGTATAGCAATTTCTTATTAGTCAGTCATCGAACAAATTCAGAATAATACAAACCGGATCTGCATATACAAAAAATTATTGTCATAATTTCAATATGAGCATGGATCTGGTGCACAAACAAAAGCTTCGTTTCAAATTCTAAATATTGTAGTCTATATATTCTTCATTTGGAGATAAATCTGGTAGGGAATCAATTTTAACCACAATTTTTACATTTGTGCTTTATTTGTTCAGGTTCAACACTGAACAATAGATGTAAAATATTTTACAAATATGTTCTGCATATTAGCCTCCAGCCAATCCAGCAATGTCTCTGGTGTTAATTGATTTTACCTTGTGCGTTTGAAAAAGGCATGTGTCCTTTAGTTTGTGGTAGGTTTGTGGTAGTGCACCCAGGTGCAGCCACACTGGAAATTGTTGTTTAAATTATTGCGATAGTTTGACTGGTGTGAAACACATATTGTGTTTCTTTGCGATTTTTAACATTGTGATCACTTCTTTTGGTAGGCAGTTTGCATGCAGTCCTCTCATAGGTGGGGCCCAGGAGGTGAGGAAGGCTCGGACATTATTACAGCTATTAATTCTATCTGGTTTTATGGAGTTTATTAGTGTGTCTACCCTAAAAGCCCATGCTGGGTGGATAGGGGAGGTGTCAATATAAGTGCTTAGCCAGGTTATGTTAATTGCCTCATTTTGGGCTACAATGTTTAGGAGTCTGACACCCCTCTTCCTTTGGTCCTTGTAGGCATTTCAAACTTACTGGTGAGGTTCTTGCATGGTTCCAGATGAATTTTCTCATTAGTTTCTCAATAGCAGTTTCAAATTGTTTTGGCATTCCTTGTGCCTTGGTGAGGAATTGTGTCATGTCTCCCACAAACATTTGGATGATGAGGCGCTTTCCATCTAGTGTCGGGTTTCCTTACCCCATTGGTAAAGGGTGGATTCAATTTTGTCCAGGCGTCTGATGGGCGTCCTGTTATGGGCGATCTTTACAGATGCATCCCAAGTGCGATCATCTGTGTTCAGTTTTCTGGATGTTATTACTTCTGATCTGTGTGTTTCAGAGCCTGTAGAAATGATCCTTTTGATGAGTAGAGTAAAACTACTAGAGGAATTTTTAATTGGATCAAATTTAAGTGAGATACTTTTTACAAAAGCATCAATGTGGCCACATATAGAATTACGAGTGCCTATCAGTCAAAAGTACATGCCAATGTCTCAGGAATGTGTCTATGTGACTTATACTTAGTAGAACCAAATTGCTTGACCTGAAATATGCACAGACTGCATTGCCAGCAGCATATCTTTTTCAATGTCTCGAAAGTGGTGTCACAATTGTCCCAGAGGTATTTCTTGACTTTCCCCCAGGAATATTCAATAAAATTGAGTTCATAGTAAAACTTTGGCAGAAAAATGCAGATGCCCAGCTTTTTCAATGGATTCCTGGATGTGGGACTTTTGCTGCTGAAAATTAAGCTGGAGATGTGCTTGTTGGAGCATTGAGCTCACAGAGGCTCTTGCAGTCTGACAACACATCTTCAGAATATATATCTGATTGGTATTCATCATCATCATCATCATCATCGTCATCTGGCCCACAGTTGACCATCACCACCAGTACAACTGCAGTCAGAAAGACATTCAAGGTCCAGTTCTATTGGACATAATTTAATACCAAAGCTTTCAGATGCTTCTACAGTATTTATTTGTGGTGGCAGCAGTTCATTGGTGGTGGGCATGAAATTATTATGTTCAGATATTGGAGGCTGAGCATTTTTTTGCCATCTTGTAGCTCTCACATGGGCGGCAGCAAGCTTCTCATGAGAGGTGGGAATGAGTGCGACTGGCAAAGAGCGGCGTCAGATGATGAACAATGAATAATTTGATTGGCTACCACACATGCCACTAGTACTGAATGTTGCAGGCGCTACAAGGCGCTATGGTTAGAGCCTCACCACATTAATGGCTGATTTGGCGACTGCACATAAGTAGTGGCCCCTAAGTGATCAGCACCATAGCTGTTCTCTTGCCCTTGTAGCAGGTCCCTATATCTTATGAGACTAGCATACACCCGTTCTGCCTTCGGCATAGGGAGCAAATTTTTTTTAGCTTCCTGGCCTCAGCTGCATCCCAAATATTTGTCAAGGCTCCTTTGGATGTCATTTAACTGATCAAACATCCAAGTTGCTGCCAAAGACAATCTATCAAAATGTAGTATCTAACTAACACTAAGTGAAAGATAGACTCAGGGCTCCTAGTCAGGTGGTGGGCCATCCTTAAGTTGCTGTGAATATTCATCATACTGTTGTGTGCTCAAAGAACTCCTCCTAAGCTCCCTAACATGTTTCTGCCAAGTGTGCACAACCTTGATGCGCTCTCGAAGTTCCTTCTTCTCCTGCGAGTGGTCATCAATAAAAGCATTTTTAGCTTCCCACCTTTTATCGTCTAGTCTTGCTTGGTGTTCAGACTCCTCCACAACATACCGCAGATCTTTCTTCAGCTGTACATCTTGCTGCCGCAAGTCTTCAGCATGCTGACTTAATTCGTGAAAATGCTCCCACCTAGCTACATACTTGGCATGTGGATCATGGGATTGATGACATCATTGAAGATGGGCAGAGAAATTTTCAGAACAGCGAAGATGAAGATCTGCTGTCCAGTCAAGGGATGGAGCAGAGGACACAGAGGCATGGTGTGAGAGGCCACTGCGTTGCTGCAGATGTGCAGCATGACTTGCCTGATAATCTCGCAGAAGATGCATGTTCCAATTGACAGGGGGCGAGCAATGAAAAATGGCCTGCTGACTAGTGGCAGCTATAAATACCCAGTGAGACAGACATGCGGAGGGAAAAACTCACTTGGTGCCAATGGGCGGCTGCGCATCATGTGATGCAGCAAAAAATGTGCCAGTACTAGGGGCATGGCCAAAAGTAGTAGGCTGCAGGATGGCAGGGCAGTTTCGGGGAGTGGGGGGCAGTGAAAATGCACCTCAATGCAGCATCATGAGGCCTTCGTCGAGTGCTGAGAGCTCCATGAGGCAGGGAGAGGTGGTGGTTGCATGTTGGAGGTGGTCAGAGGCCATCTGGGTGGGTAGCGAGGGCATCGAGACTTGTCAGGAGGCCGCCCTGTCGTGTCTCTTCACGTCAAATGGATGCTGGCAGGCAGTGGAAACGTGACTTACCGGTCATGCATGCGCAAATCGTCGCATGCGTGCACTCATCCATCCTGCAGGTTGAATCGCCGCTCGAAAAATACCACGTGAGATTTCCGAAAAGAGGTCTAAGTGAGCTAAGCGCTCCCACATGGGTGCCATGCGAGGTGCCACGCAAGCAGGCCCAACCCCCAACTCTACATCTTAGATGGACATCTGCAGTGGGTGTTAAGGTGGTGGTTGAACACCACAATAGTGGCAAGGCCAGTACACAGTGGGAGTCCAGGACTCCCACATCCATAGTGAATAAATACATGACATCCAGGATTAGAGTGACAAGACCTGGACTCCCACATCCACAATGCATGAATGAATGAAAAAAGCATCAGAGTGACAATGCCTGTGCACAGCAGGAGTCCAGGACTCCCACATCCATGGTGTATAAGCAAATAATACATAGAAGATAGTGACAAGCCCTGCACATGGCAGGAGTCTAGGAGTCCAACATCCAAAGTGGATACATATATACAATATAAAACTGGTGTGATGAAGCTTGCACACAGTGGGAGTCCTGGACTCCCACATCCACACTTGATAAATCATGAAATATAACACCAGATGTATAAGACCTGTACACAGTGGGAGTCCAAGACTCCCACATCCACACTTGATAGAAAAATAAGATATAAACCCAGAGATATAAGGCCTGTACACAGTGGGAGTCTGAGACTCCCACATCCACACTTGATAGACAAAGAAGATATAAAACCAGAGATATAAGGCCTGTACACAGTGGGAGTCCTGGACTCCCACATCTGTGTTACATACATAAATGATAAATAAAAGATGGTGACAAGACCTGCACACAGCAGGAGTCCAGGACTCCCACATTAACACTTGTCAAATTGATGAAATATAAAACCAGGGTGATGCACCATGCACACAGCAGCAGCCCAGGAGTTTCATATCCACACTTGATATACAAATCCAAAATAGAACCATAGTGAGAATGCCCACACACAGTGGGAGTCCAGCAGTCCCACATCCATTATGCATATATAAGTAACATAAAAACCATACAGATCAGGTCTGTACACAGTGGGAGACCCATCCACATCTCATAAGTCAGTGTGTTCATCTAGTAGCTGAACAACAATGAATCCAAAAGTTCCATGTATCTGATGATCAGCAGGTCACAATATTCTGGCCTTTTGAAATATATACAAAGTTGACTTTGAGAACTACAATGAGGTCACTGTCATCCACAGTGGCAGATGTCACTGCATACAGTGGGAGTCTTGAATTCCCACCTCCACAATAGAGAAGTACTGTGACATCTTGTACCAGAGTGACAAGGCTTGTGCACAGTGGGAGTCCAGGACTCCCACAACCATACTACACAAATGAATGGGAGATGAATGACAGTGATGTGCCTTGCACACAGCGGGAGTCCCGGACTCCCACATACATTATGCATATATAAGTGTACAACATTAAGATCTGGTCTGCACACAGTGGGAGACCCACCCACATCTCATCAATAATGACTATCATCAGGGTGTTAATCTAGTAGCTGAGCAATGATACATCCATAAGTTGCATGTATCTAACGATCAGCAAGTCAAAAATTGTTACCTGTCGAAATGTCTATGAAGGACAAGGCCTGCACACAGTGGGAGGCAAGGACTCCCACATGACATGTGCATGAACACATGAAAAATAGAACCATAGTGACAATGCCTGTTCATAACGGGAGTCCTAGACTCCCACATCCATTGTGTAAAAAGCACATGAAAGTCGAACATAGTGACAATTCCTGTGCACAGCAGGAGTCCTAGACTCCCACATCCATTATAGAAAAGCAAATGGCATATAAAACCGGAGTGAGAAGGCCTGCACATGGTGGGAGTCTAGGACTCCCACATCCATTATGCATGTAACATCCATTATGCATGTAACATCCATTATGCATGTAACATCCATTATGCATGTAACATCCATTATGCATGTAACATCCATTATGCATGTAATCAGTGTGTTCATCTAGTAGCTCGACAAGTCAACAATTGTGACCTGTCGAAATGTCTATGAAGTGGACTTAGAGCACAACTATGGCTAAGAGTGACAGTTCGTAGTTGAACATCCCTGCACACAGTGGGAGTCCAGGACTCCCACTCCTAGGCCATAGGATTTTCAAGAAAAAAAACGTGGATCAGTTCCTAGATGAGTCCTAGAAGCTCTCATAACTAACCCGTCAGGTGCAGGGTCACACGCGCGACGGTCCTATCAAGACTTTTCAGGATCTCGTTACTTTGTATCTCGTCTTCGCTCTTCTTCGACAACGACCACGTGTCTCTCAAGGTGCGTATAACGCTCCCTCGATATATACTTAACGCGGTCACGTATGCAGGCGTCATCTCCTGGATAATGTCTTCGTACCCTGTAAAGACTCCCTCCGCGTGTTGGTTCAAATTCCCGATGACCTCCATCCACCCCGAAAGGTCGCCTTTCTCGTGCTCCTCGCATGTCCTCATCGATTCGCGTAACATCGTAAGTTGTTTCTTTGCTTCTTCGTTACCTTTCTCAGAGTCCCGCAGCAACCGAACGATGACGCCGTGCGATGGGAACTCCTTGCGAGAGGAAAGCAATTGCAGGAGTCCGCATCGAATTTTGATTAACATAATGTACAGCTTGGTCAAGGTGAGCGTTGACTTCGCATTTCGTATTGTACGACTCACTCCCATGCAGATCCCAATCGATGTGAACAGCCATGTCACCGTGAACTCTCGCCTTCGACGAAAATGCGGGCCGAGCTTGAGCAGTTGTGTTGCGAGCACCACGCACAACAATTCGTGGTGCAACACCTTCACAAGACGTGCGTTTTTCTTCCCGGTGGTCCGTGCCTCGACGAGGGTCGTGGCTGCTGCATCACGTTTCGACTCTTCTGGTGCTGCATCGTACGCTACTAACATCCGTTTGAACACAGTTATGAGGACCTCTTCGTCGGTCTCCCCGTACTCTGGCAACGCATTGTTGCGACTAAGATGAGTAGCCAGGTCATCGTTGCCCTTCGCTAACAGTTTCCCTACAGAATCAACATGGTCAGATATCCGCGTTGGGAACGGTGGCCGGCGCGGACATTCTGTTATGTCCCGTCTGCTTATACACGCGCAGGCCACCGTGGCATGCGCGGACTACATCACTCACTTTCGTTGTAGACGATCACCCCCCACTTGCCGATATTCTCCGTGATTCCCATAATGACGCGCATGTCGAACTGGACCTTGTTGTACGTTTCCATTTGATCTGGGCTTATTTTGTCCATTGCCCTAAACTTATCCCGTTTCTTCTTCAGTACGTTGTACTCATCGTCAAGCTGTTGCTTGTATTTCACCAAGGCAGCGAGTCGGTGCTGCCCCGAAGCGACCACGATAGGATCGGTGTCGAGGAGCTCCAGTTCAGGTACGTCCCCCGGGTCTAGGAAGTCCTTGGGCAGCGAGGTCGCATTGTTGATGCGTGCGATATCGATGATTATCAGGATTGCTGTCTGGTCCTTCATAGACATGATCCCGTCGCGAAACGACGCCACTAACTTGTTAGTTTCTGATTCGTTTTCGGCCCTATCATTATAGGTCCCAAACTTCAATCTCTTGCTGAGCGCGAGTATATTGATCCATGCAACTCCCGCTTTGCATTTGCCGACCTGGGTATCCAACTTCTGCGTCATCTTGGCGACATCATTCTCAAGTACCAGCGGTTCTAAGGGTCTGGTGTCCAGGTGCAAATTCGTCATTTCCCCGTCCTGATAGACGTTTAGGTGTTAAATTTAGGTGAGTTCTGCTTCTCTTCTTGCGTATTTTTGACTTACCTCTGCATTGGCAGTCTTGCTGCCTCCTCCTTTCGTTTTTTTGGGCATTTGTACAGATAAAATTCTTGAATGTGCGTATCGTAGGTGGTGGTAGGTCTCTGAGATGGATTGCAATCGTTATCCGGCTCCCTTTGCCCTACGCCCTCTTATTTTCATACTCCCTCCGACCTTCGCCTTCGCCTCATGTCTCAATTGTCATGTCCGCGATGATCAGACTCCGATGTCACGTGATATTTGTTTTATTCATTTTCTTATGTAATATACACATATCTAATATATTCATTGGTATTTCCGCCCTCGCCACAGTTGTGGGGGCGGACATATTTGATTTTCTTAGTACATATATAGAAATATTAATATATATGTTATGTCTTATATGATGACCGCCCATGCCACCGTGGCAGATGCGGAGGTGTGTATATAATAAGGTGTAATGTGTATAGTAAGTTCATACTGATATACGTCCATATAAATCTATTCATATCCACATATAAAACTGGTACATAAGTGGATATGAATAGATCTATATGGACGTATATCAGTATGTACTTACTATACACATGACACCTTATTATATACACACCTCCGCATCTGCCACGGTGGCATGGGCGGTCATCATATAAGACATAACATATATATTAATATTTCTATATATTCAATAAGACAATGATGAATACAGGGTTACAATACCATATCTTCGGTGCATTTTTGTGCATTGTATCATCATCATTTTGAATAAATTATTTGTACAATCACCCTCAACTTTAGTTTCAGAGGCCTTAGGGTCAACAAAACCATACATTTAACCGAACCTATTTACAAATATCCTATATAATGGCAGAAGCATTTTACTTGATAACTAACAGCGGGTGACAGGCAGCGATGCAAGACAGACCTAATTGCTAGCGAGCATTACCTCTAGAGCCCAGCTGCACAAAACGGGAGTGGGAAAAAGCACTTGCTTGCTGTGCAAACGACAGATGCGGGTTGTGCATCTTGCAAGGCCTGCAAATTATCAGCTAGAGTGTTCCAATTATCTTTCCCATACGCTTTCTGAAGACTGAGGGTCAGTAGTGCGGCCGTAAGCATACCAGCGACGTGTGACTATCTAGTACTGTGAGCTGTAGGCAGACCAGTGGAAAAAAAAGGTGCTAACTGTCAAGTGAGTCAGAGCACTGGACGTAATTCTATATTCGGTTTCTGCTGTGGCAGGGCAGTGTTCGAAGATATCCAGCGGACGCGTTATCGCAAGGTGAGTCTGGGAATACTTTATGTGGTAGTTACGCTGTCTGAACAGAATTCGGCACATCAGTGTCATGTAGTAGTCACGGTGGTAATGGAAGCAATTGGAAGCATGCGGCTTTGCAACTGAGCGCTCATCAGAAAATGATAATGACCTTGACATACCATGGCGTGGTAACTCTGTGATGAACGAACTTGTCCCGCGCCGCAGCTCCAATCGGACACAGCAACTTGAAGAGTTTTAGCGATGCCCAGGTGCCGGTAGTAAATGCCATTCGCTTGCAGTCCAGAAGGGGATTCCGAGGCTTAATGGTACTTTGTATGCTAATTGCTTGATCTTCTAGAAGAGCATCATCAGAATTAGACGTAACTCTAAGGCAGGCCCGGGATCCGGGTGGCTGTACTTTTCTTACCAATGACTTGGAATGAAGCAATTCCATCGCGATTCGCGAGGCACTGTCATTGCGTCCAGCTGGACATCCAATTCGTGACAGCACTCTTAACAACCTTGCCCTCGCGCTTCAACAGAGACATATCACATGTCAACGAGGATCTTAACGAAACCATCGATTTATATCATCAATGTCTTCGGTCAACCCAGAGCGCTATGTGACTCTTCAAATTTGAGTCCAGCGCTTTGCTCTCGTTTCAAGCAGACTCAGGATAATGAAGAGGTCAAGGAGGCCATTACTCTTTGCCAAGAGTCGTTGGCAGCTCTGTCTTTACTGCACCCGGACAGGTATTTCAGCTACATGCGGCTGCAGGTGGCCTACCTGCAGTATACTCCCCTCCCACCCATGGAATGACCACACCGGTTAGTTGTTGCTTTCCAGGTGGTAGTGTCGAACATTACTCATTCTCCAAGCCATTGGACCTGTGCGACGGCTCGTTACAATATTGGCCTCCATCGAGTCTACTCTTTCGTACATGGAAGCTCTACCCGGTCGTGTCTGGGAAACGTCTCCTTTTAACATCCCCGTAGACTCTCCGATGCATGAGGCCCCATCCCAATGCCACACTTCTACTGTACCATTCTAATTATTATTTTGCAGTACGGAGAACCTGTGCCCATCCTAGCTCCCTCCAAACGCCCTGCTCCACGCCCACAAAAAAACAAGACACACATGAATACAACTACACAAACGTCTTCCTCCAGATCCAACCCCTCAACTTGCTGATCATACACCCGAGCCAAAGCTCGACGACGAACGATAAGCACCTAAATGAGACGGAGAGGTCATTCGCGAGACTATACACTCCCTTTGTAGAACTGTCGTGTTGTCAGTTTCTCTTTGCTTCTGTACTTACACATCATTTCAAGAATCGCATCAGCCCATTATTCTGTCGTCGAAGCCCTCCGTTATTTTCACGATGCAGACACTCAGATAAATCGAGGGATTGGACTTCAAGAATTGGGATCTTTTCAAGTTAGCTCTTCCTCTCACATTCACACGTGAATTCATCCCAACACCACAGGCTGGTCTGTCACGAACTGGTCCCTCGCAAGCTGACCCATCGCAATCCTAAATATCTTCTGATAGTCGAATTTGCATTTGATTGACGGGACTGATACTTGACTAGGACTGGTCGTCAGTCTTCTTGATTGCCTCTCCCCCTCATTTTTTATTAGAATCGGTAATACTGACATTCCAATATGCTAATCCAACTAAATTGTCTCAAGGCTTCGAGTTGCGGTCAAGGGCATTCAAACGACGTAGAATACAATACATGGGAACTGGCGGATTCACTTCTTCGCCAGCTATTTCTCACACTCACGCTGATCCACGCATTCGAGTACTCACGACTGGCGAAGGGACTCACCTATCTCATCCTGATGTGACAGACTCCAGGTCAGATCATCCTCTAGAATTTTGCAGTTCGGTACGTGGCTCATAAAATTCACCCTATTTACAACGCTCTATCTAGGCCACATATATTCGACGTAGTACGATATCTGATACTTGATATCGGGAATGTACGAGCCCTTCTTCTCGCTCAAAACCGAACTGATACTGTTGTATAGATGTATCCACACGCACAAATGCCGCTGAGTATGTTGTCGCGTGCATCAAAAGTACGTCTATCTCGTCCCGAGTCCTCTTTGTTTTGCAAATTGTCCTCGCTCAGACGAATCGCAAAATGAATGATACCACTCAGTGGTACATAATGAGTTGTTTATGTTGATGCGATTCTGGGACCAGTTTGTCAGAAACGTGGTTCTCTCCTCGGAGTCTACTACGGCCATAACCATACCTGCGCACCTAGTTCAGCGAATGTCAATGAGCCTGCTCCCTAGCATGTACTGGCATAAGCAACTCATCGATCCTTTTTTTTCCTGTCCAATCTAAATTTAGACATGCATGTATAGTATTACATACCGCTTACGAGTAATGTTTAGAAATCTCCTCACGTCAAAAGTTCTTGAATTTTGAGGGTAGTTCGGAACAATAGGCTTGCAGTCGTCGTGGCGAGTAGCGAACTCTGAATCAGTCGTCACACTGCCGAATAGTACAGTACTAGTTGTAGACTAGTGTCTGGTAAACACATGCGACTTGGCGTGCAGGCCAGTTACTTGTTCAGGCGGTAACTATAATTGCCTCGTGTGTACCAAGCTTCTTGCCTCCAAGTCCGAGTCCACGCACCGGAACCTTTGTCAGAAAGCCATAATCCCAGTCCCCATTCCAACCCATCACCGCAGACTTTCAAAGCATAATGTCCTCCAACAAAGGCGGCCCAAATTCCTATAACAACGGCGCTCCTCCCAAGTGAGATCACTAGTTTTTCCGCGGGAAGGACGCTAGAGGACTCATGGATGGGCCACACCAGATACCTCAACGATTTTAGTAAAGCCCTTGCGAGCGAGGTTCGCATCTTGTTAGCAGAGGTGGGAAAGCTTAGGGATGAGCGCAGGCAGCTTCAATTGTACGCATCCACCCTTTATCCGGCCAATGTGCGTAGCTGACTGCCAACGCGAACAGCGAAATTGCCGAGCTTATGGCCGTTAAATCCAAACATGGCGCAGGAGGTGAATATTCGCCTGATTGGAGGCCACCAGTGAGTACTATAGGATCTTGAGGCATCACCAAGCTCTGATGTAATCGTAGCCTCAAGACCCGCCTCCACCTCCACCTCCCGCAGCTTCCCCACCTCCAGAAGAAGGCTTAAGCGGCCCCGCCCGTCCAGCCTGGAGAGTCGTCCATAAACCAACAAAACGAGAAAGGCCGGCTCCCAAGAGTCTTCCTGCTCCGGCTCCCGTTCCTGCGATTGAACCTCCAAAGCCAAATCTGCCTGCATGGGCCCAATGGAGGCGTATGTGTTATGTTCCTTCTTATTAACACGTCATAATTAGAATGATCTCCATGTTTTAGCAAATCCTGCACACACACCAGCACCGATGCCTGCACCTGTTTCCCCCAGGCCTGTGACGCCGGCTGCACGTCCCGGTCTTTTCGGTACGTCAATGTGTCCCACGTAATACGCGATTAGTTTTATTAACATTTCGTCGTCTTCCATTCCAGGTCCACCAACTCCCCCACCGAAGTAGAAGAAATCGAACAATTATAGATTTCATGCATCTATATCAACCGATGTTTATATCCTTCATCTACTGTCATGCTGTTTCGTCATCTCAAGTACTTATCTCTGAATTGAATGATGTCCGTTGGAGTGTGCACGCAATTTATTTATATATCTTGGCTACCACACAATTAATGATCTAAGGTGTCTATTCCTGCTGCGTGATATCTTTCACTTGTGAACGAAAACATAAAGGTGTCGTTGCACAATGAAGTTAGACGTGATGTTAGTTGATGGCACACATCACAAAAAGAGTAGAAAATAGATACTGGGAAAGTTGCGTATCGTGCAGGGGGAGATGCCGGTAGCCTGCAGATGACGTTAATAGAGTCGCGCCACAGTCCTGAAAATACTAACCCATCGCCAAACTTCCAAGGCTGACACAATACACAGCAATCGGCTCTTCATCGTTGTCGCCATCCCTGCGCACCGCGAAGCGCACAAAGATCAAATCAAACATGTCACCGACACAATCGAAAGGAAGGCTCAGTACTTCCTGCCAAACAGGGTTAAAGCCATTATTCTTGACTGAATTGGTGCGTCTGGACAGCAGTCGACCAGTGGAACCAGTTGAGGAGGGTGAAGGGGTTGTAGAAGAAGACGATGAGTGATACAAAGCATGAGGCCAGTCGGGAACGTGGATGGAAACTTCGACGTATGGGTCTACCGTAGACTTATCCATAATCTCGTGCCCGAGAGAGTCTTTCGGACGGGGTAGCTGTTGAGCAGAGATGACCTATGAAAGCATAAGAGTTGATCGCATCAAGTACAACGAGGAAAATACATACTACTATGTCAAGCGAATGTTGAGTATGCCGAGATAGCAACTCCTTGTCATGTATACGGAGGGCCAAGGGCTTCAAGACGTAGCCCGCTCGTCCGTTGCGCTGGAACATGGCATGGTTGATCATGTAACCTAGATCTAGACGCAAATCAGTATCAATTGACAATAGTCAGTCTGGGAAATGTACCAAATGTCTGCCAGTTGATAGCCACGAGCTGCGCGCCAGCAGCCCAATAGCGATGAGGTAAGTAGTTAGACGAATTCACCCTCAAACCTTTCGGATATATTCGAACCAGATGGGTCCTATTGTGCTTGATAAGATCCACCATTCCTTGCTTCATCACCTTGTTGGCTGTTTTCTCAGAGAGAGAAAACATGTGTTCCGGTGCGTAGTGCTCTTTCTTGTTAATACCTCGGCACTTCACACCAACAGTGTATACAAGGAGGCTCGCAACAGCGAGCGACATCTTAACTTTGCTGACGTCACGTAATTCCGGTCGAGCAGGGGGCTCAGAGGTCGCCATAGAAGTCACAGTCGGCACAGCAAGAGCAGCTACGCCAGACAAGTTGCGGGAATGTCCACTTCGAACACGATCGAATAGACTGCGGGCCTTCTTCAATTCGTCCTTTACCTCTATCTCATCCATGAGCCACGAAAAAAGTAAACTTGCTGTGCGTATCTCACCGTTGATAGCATCCCTTTCAAGGACCCTTAGCGTTATCCGTTCGTCCCTGATGTCTTGAACAACATCTGAGTCTGTGGATGTTTCGGTAGAAGAGGACTCCGTGTCGATGGTGACTTCTTTCGTACGAATAGATTCGTTTTCTGAGACATAGAGGTTCTTTGCCTAGAGGTTGCAATACTGTAAACACGAGACTCCACCCATATGAAAAAATATAATCCACCTTCAACAGCACCTTCCCTCTCAAGTGCTCCGGACTTGGAAGAATCTCTAAAGTCGGGCGTCCTTCCACAGGTGCACTGATAAGCGCATCTTGGAATACATCGCGCATGACCTCCACCATCATCTCCTGTTGCAACACCGAACAGTGGATTTCGGCAGATATGATGACGGGGTATGGAGACGTGACGAAAGCGTACTTTGCGATGGCTTCGCACACTTCTCTCACCGGAACTTTAGAAGTGAATGTCTTTCCATGAAATATCATCGGCTCACTGTCGCCATCGTAGACGTCAACTGTACTGAAATGAGTCAAAGAAACCTCAGAAAATATTGCACTTACTCTCGACGCTACGACAGCTATGAAGAAGAGCCCGGATGTAGCCCTCGATTGTACTAGAACCGACGAGTTGGTGACCGATAAGATATGTGTTGTGCGAAGAAGATATAAGATACTCCGAAAGTGGACGCGTCATGTCATGACATACTTTGCCTTGTCGCTCTATGAAGGCTGAATTGTCCGAAGACAAAAGAAACGAGGTAAACCCATCAAGTGACATGACCGGTCTAGGTGACTGAGAAGATGCAGAAAGTTTATGACTTATGTAGTCCAGCGACACGTCGATGGGAGCTGTGAGGGATTGTGATAACACAGTATCGGACGGGGGAGAAGTAGACAATGGAGGTGAAAGCAATCTTGCGGGCGGAGATGCGGGTCCTTCAAGCGAGGATGGAGAGTGTGGCGGGCTGACGTCCGGTGAACCATCTGATTTCTGGGCGTAATGCGTGAACAGTTCTAAGAGTTCAGGGCGGGACAGCGTAGACTAAATGATATTCAGTTTCGTAAGGCTGGATCAAAACGAAGAACATGCCTTCTGAGTATCACGCAAGAAATGCTCAAAGACGCTAAAATCAAATTGCCCGTCATTGCTGTAGCATAGTTTCCGATACAACAGGGTGATATCTGGGCGTGCCTTAAGCAGTTTGACGAAGCGCTGGAAGTCAGAAAAGTTAAGAAAACTCTGACACTTCGTGTCTGCTTGCTACGCAGTTGTGAGCTTTTTGTATGAGAAAATTGAGTTTTCTCCACCTTGAATAGTCGCTTTAGTTCCTCTGTCGAAGTGTTGACATTTAGGCGTCTGCAGAGCTTCTCCACCTCATCAAAGCGCAGCTTCTGGTCGCTCGACTCATCCGATGCCGTCCAGTACTGCTTCTCCCAGATCGCATGTCTAATCTCTTCATTCCCAAGGCCTGTCATAAGTTCTTGGCGTATTGCATAAAGCTTCCTCAGTGTGATGTGCCACATGCAGAATACATCCTTAGTCGAGGAGATCAAATGGAGAGTTTTATAAGCGCCATTGAGAATGTAGATGATGGTAATCCATCTGTCCTCGTAATCCTGCGCGAGTTGGAATTGTTGGCGATAATAACGGGCGTCGGATGAGAAGCGAAGCTCTTTGATATTCTCGATCGGGACTGTAATAATTCAGTTTGTCAACAGCCCAGAGGATAGCGTTGGTCAAAGTACGTACTGATCCGCAGTTTCTTGGATTGCCATATGATCTGACCTTGATCAGGATCAAGTTTAAACATATAACTTCTCTGCTTTCCAGGAGAGATTTTTGTCATCTTTACTCCTTCTCTTAGCAGTAGAGGAACAGTTCCGTCGGCCATGGATGACTTTTCAGTAATGCGTCGTGTGGGTGGTGCGATGTCAGAGATTGTTGTACCTAGTAATTTGGGCACAACAAGCGTCGTCGCCGTCGGTTGCTCTTCCGATGAAGCGACTGCGCTAGGCGTAGTCGTCATGCTTATTGGAGGAGGACATGAATCAGAATGATCATCCTTCCTATTACGGCGAGCATCTTGACTCCTCGATCGAATAGACTTGACCATCGGAGCCGTTTTCGCTTTGAGAAAACTCATCATAGAATCTCTTAGCCTCCCATTCCCATCATCCGAGGTCGCGTGTAAGGCCATTCCCCTGTCTGGAGGCGGGTCCGGTGCAATAATTTGGAGTGCTTCCTGCGCAGCTAGCGTGGGTATACCAGTACTTGTCAACAAGCCTTTGGCACGTTGCAGAATGTGTCTCGAAGTTGGTATCTGTTTTTCTATAGCAGGTTTGGGTCTATTATGATCGCCCATGGTCGTCTAAGGTCAGGGAGTTATTTGACGAGAATTTGGCACCCACGTTCGTTGTGCATGTGTGATATATCTAGCAGAGTTGTAATGAAATTTACTTGGCGGTCCGAGCCGAAGGTGCTGTGTACTGCCTATTGATGGTAGGGCTCATTGAAAATTCTAAAAGTTCGTGTTCAGGCTGCAAGTTACGGTACTGCCAGTGATTAATCGATTATTAGTATTACTCACGATAGGTTTTGAACACTTCAGAAAACTCGCTAAAGCTTGAAAACAAGCACAGCCGCATGCGGCAAATTTGGAAGTCAGGCTCGGCACCATGGCTGAGTTCGAAATATGCCTGCTGTTCGCCAACAACGCCTCCGTCGTTCTGCACGACTTGGAGGCAACCCTCCAGTGCGCTCTAGAGCGATGGATCCTGAGCCGTCAACATCTCAAATACAACCACCTCCCCCCGATCCAAAACCCAAGCTGACGATTCAGTGGCAGAGTGATGACACTCTCACTGACGTCTTGGTCACCTGGCTCACCGAACACCCTCCCGACTGTCGTATCTTATTCTACTCTGATGGCAAGAAACCACCTCCCTCTCTGGATTCAAGTTCTTCTGCTCGTCCCTCGGGAAAGGACAAGTCTCAGATCTACTCTGTTATTGCTCAGGTCATCTTCGAACGTCACGCAAAATATGGGCTGGAATATGCAAACAGTCAGAAGAAATTTCGTGACTCTGTCAACAACCGTATCACAAGGTATGTCATGTTTATATTTTTTGTACTATGCGCTGATAAGATCCTTAGTCTCAAAAACAAATATAAGCCCCTTAAGGCTAAATTCAGCGCAACCGGTGCTGGTGTAGTCCCTCTTGATGACGCCTCCGCTAAAAATCTACAAGGTGAGCATTCTTATTTATTTGTTTAGCGGTTTGACCGATTCAAATTTGTAGAAGAAGTCTGTCGCGAATTTCCATGGTACAAGGAACTCGACGCCATCTGGCACTCAAATCCCTCCTTTGCAGCAAAAACTACATCGTCCAAGCCTGGCGTTGACCATGCTGGTGACATGTACGCGCTAGTACGTCCGCGTGGCAGGGCTGGCCCCTCCGCACATACCAGGGGTGCTACCAGGGCTCAGCCCCCCTCTCATGTTCCGCCTCCTCATAGCCGCCCATTTACTGATTCACAAATTGATCCTCGTCTGCTAGCACCTGCTGCTCCCGCTGCTCCCATTCCTTCGCCTGCTCCCGCTGCTCCCATTCCTTCGCCTGCTCCCGCTGCTCCCATTCCTTCGCCTGCTCCCGCTGTTCCCATTCCTTCGCCTGCTCCCACTGCTCCCATTCCTTCACCTGCTCCCTTTCCTTCTGCTCCTCCCACTGCTCCCACTCCTGCTTTTCCTCATTTCCCTGCTCTTCCTATTCCTCCTGCTCCTCCTGCTCCTCCGGCACCTCCAAATGCCGACTTCGATACCACTATGGGCAATGTTCCTGATCTTGACGACGACGACTTATATTCCGCTGCTTTCCGTGCCCCTCTGGGCAATGCACTAGACCACTTGGATGACGACGATATGGACACTGATGCCCCGCACCCTACTTATGACCTTAACAGCCCTCCAAAGGTTGCCGGGAAAAAACGACAACTCCCATCATCGCCGTCTCCTCCTCCTAACCACCCCATCCCTTTTTCAATCACGCAGAAGTCACCCACTCCTTTCTACGACAGCCGTGCAGCATTCGGCACTCAGGGGCCCTCTGGCTACGACGCACGACGCAGACCGTCGTCTATTGCATCGTCGTCGCCAGGGATGACTCGTAGCTCGTCGACACCTTCGTCGACGACTCACAACACTTCGTCGTCAGATTTTCCTGCGTCTCCGACCCTCCAGACCTCAATATCAGCGCAACCGAAGACCACAGGGTCGAAGAAGAAGAAAGCAAAATCCGACATTCAGGAGCAGGTTGAGAGGGTCAATGGTGAGATTGGGAGTATTCAATCGGACGTCACATCACGCCATAACCTCAAGCACGAGCGCTTCCTTGCGAAGCTCGATGTGAAGAAGGACTACCATCGCGAGACGAAGAAGTACGAGTATCTTCGCGAGGCGCGCGCACATGAGGCCATGCAAGCTGCCGCCAGCCATCAACGAGAGCAGGAGACCAAGGACGCGGAAATCCGCCTTCGCGAGACAGATGTCCGAGTGCACGAGGCCCAGGCCCTTGCGCTTGACAAGGAGGCAGAGATGTGGCGCCTGAAGATTCAATTTCACCAGATGACGCAGAGCGGTAGTACCGCTTCTGCGTCTGATAGCTGACATGTTTGCTGCTGTTGTTCCCCTTCCTATCATACTGTCCGCTAGCGGCTTATTTTTGTATCATCATTGCTGCTTTCTGCTGTCGCGTTTTTTTGCTGCTGTTGCTATCTGACTTATGAATTTCTTTTGTAGTCTGTTGTTACTTGTTAGATTGATGTTGTACAAGCTGTAATACTAGTAGTACATGTACTATTGGTGAATGTGAACATGGTGCTTTTGTTTTCTGCTGGTACTTGTAAGATTGATGTTACATGTGTTGTACAAGATGTACTACTAGTAGTACATGTATCATTGGTGAATGTGAACATGATGCTTATCCTTCCCTACGCTGTGCTTTTGATCTAGGGCTATCAAAGAGCTGATCCATGAGCCTTGCACGAGTAGCCTGGCCAGGGGTTCCTTCATATGACCTGTCACCCACTGTTTCATTACCCTCTGGATCCTCAATCTCTTGAGGGACAAAAGCTTCACCCTCGGTACGAGCCCACTCCAGAGACTGATCATAGTCTTTATCCTGCTTGCGACGACGAGTTTCAAAGCAGATGATCATGTTGTGCAGGATAAGACAACACTTAATCCAATGCACAGCAACCTGCAAGTCCTTCTCTGTCTGAATATTGATGCGGAGCTCTCTGAGAGACTGGAACCGCCCTTTCAAGACTGCAAATGTATGCTCAACACGCACACGGATCTTTAAATTTATTAATAATAATAAAAAAGCAGAAAATAAAAATACCTTAGAAAGGTGGTAATTAAATGTCCTCTGGTCCTTTGTCAGTCGTCCATTGCGAGGCTTCTTGAAAGGGGGGATACACCATGGCTCCAATGGGTATGCACTGTCTGCCCAAACCCAGTGATCATCTGGGAGAAGATTGGCATGCTCTTCATAGAGGCGAGTGGATCGAAAAGCATATGCATCATGGACACTCCCAGGTTGACCAAGAGAATAATCTACAATCATGAGGTTATGGGGCATGATAACCGCCTAAAATTAAATTAAATTGTTGCCCATGAAAAATAAATAAAAATACATTACTTGACAGCCAAGGGAATACTTAGATTTCCTATCATAAAATGTCTCACCAAAATAAGCAGGTTTGGTGAAAAGATCTATAGTTGAGCCATCAATGGCTAGATAGCCACCCCTCCACTCTGGACAGGTTCGTGTCTCAGCAAAGCGCCGAGCCAGCTCAGTATCCTCAGAGTTATCTTCTGGGAAGAAGATAAACTGATCGTGCTCCTCAAGCAATGCAACCATCACACGATTAGTGCAGTTGACAACCGACCCAACACTCACACCCGCCCATTGTGCGACATCCTCGAGTGAAATGGCATTGCCGTAGTGGCCTGCACGATTTAGAAAAATAGCAAGCTGAATGGAGACAGGGAGCTGAGGATTGTTGGACTGGTTACGGAAGATAGGATGACCGGAGATCTGGTCGAGGATATCGTCAAATATTTCTGGATTGACGCGCAGTTTCTGGCGAAACAAATGAGGCCGGTGTTCCTCATGGTGAACCAGCATATGCAGCTGAGGTGCCCGAGGAGGAGGCTCATCAGGCTTGTGGAATACACGTGCCCTCTCTACCTCGTCACGAAGAGCAGCAATTGTGTGCTGGAGCCGGTCGTAACGCACAGCAGCGTCATCTGAGTCGTCAGATTGATCACTGTGGCTGGAAATATCTGAACTGAGGCCCGAAAGGTGGGACATAGGGGACATAGGGGACATGGGGGATATAGGGGATGGGGAGGCAAAAGCCAGATCTTCCTCATCCGAGGTATAAAGCGAGTTTAAGTCCGAGTCGGTATTAGAGTCTGAGTCGGAGTTGGAGCCCTGGTCATCCAGGAGTATATTCAAATACTGTGAGTTGGCTAATGCCAATGAAGCCTGATCAATGGCACGAAGGAGGTCTTCACGTGTAGACTGAGGAGGCATGGTTGTGACTTGGAACGGGGTGTTTTCTTATCAGTACACTCGAGATCCATCATCCAACTGATTAGGCGGAGTTTAAATCGGAGTTTAAATTTTTACCACGATTAGCGCCAGATGTCATCGCTAGCATCTGCATCCTCCGTGCATTCCGTAGCTCGAATCTCACCATCCCCTTGCCCCTTCCAGCATGATCTTACAGGTGGATAATGGGGAGGTATGCAATGGCGCCGGATGGGAGGTTGAGGATGTAAATGTGAGTAATTTTTCTTCATTTGTGCTCCTGCCCTCTCTGATCTCATGCTACTGCTGTTGTGTCTCCCAGCCCACATGCCTGCACCTGCGCACCTGCGCACTCATACGGCTGTTGTTGTATCTCCCGGCCGGGCCAGCCCCACACACCTGTGTCCATGTTCCCGCCCTTCACACTGCTGTTGTGTCCCTCGCTGTCACGCGTCCAGCATTCGAATGCCGGATCAAACGGAATCCCCCAACATGTTCGTTATCTCCTAGCACATGCTCCCGCCCTCTTACACTGCTTGTGTCTCCCTCGCTGTCACACATTCAGCGTTCGAACGCCGGATCAAACGGAATCCCCTAACTCTACCTCCCAGCTCATGCGCCCGCACTCTCACTCTCTCATACCTCCGTTCTGAATCTCGTGTTTCCCTCACTATCACACATTTCTTTTTTGTTATATCTCGTTCATTAGATACCTAGCTACATCTATATATTTTTGTGTAGTATACATGCCTTAAAATTTGACTAAGTGTTTCCAAGTCCGCTCTGATGCCGCGTGTGCCGTGTGTCTTGATGGCTTTCTGGCCGAGTTTGTTGAAGACTTTAGCGAGTTTGTTAAAGACTTTAGCGAGTTTTTTGAAGCTTTAGCGAGTTTTTTGAAGTGTTCAAAACTTATCGTGAGTAATACTATTGATTACCCGACGCTTCCAAGTTGCTCCTTGTTTGGAACTGTACGCTAGTGACTAGCCTGATGCCTTTCGGTTATCGACTTCCATCATCCAACTTCATGTCCTGTACACACGGACGAAGACAAGATTATGGGGATATCTTACACAACTTTACATCTGCATGTTCCGGCCAGTACATTGGCTGTACAGTGTATGTCACTCAAAAGCGGCAACTACCGACATCAAAACTTGTAATTCTATCTACACCTTCAGAAATACCTCGTTCGTCTCAAAAACCTAACAAATGTGCTATGTTAGAGTAGTATAGTAAGTCTATCAGAATACTTTTTCAAAAAACTTAAGTTTCAAAATTTTCGCTAGCCAAAAGTGAATTTCGAGCGGAGCGTGTCGGAGTTTCCTATTTTGGTATGCGGCATCTGACGGCCGACTCCGCGATTAGTCGACGAGAACACCCAAGTTCATCATCAATGTAGGACCGCACCGACGATGCGACTTGTATTTCTTCACGGCAAATTCAGCTTGACGCGCATTAAGACCTTTCCTGGGATACTGTGAGAAGGAACTATGAAGCTGGTTGAGTTACACACCTGTAAGCATCCATATATCTCCAAGATTTTCGATAAAAGGCACATATTGTCTTGATGGGGCATGCATCAAGAAGCTCTGGTACAATGCGCTTCGCGGTGAGGAATGTTCCATCAGCCGCACTGCGGAAACCTGCGAGAATTTCGTCACATCACAAAAGTCGGACTCGGAGTCTGCTTCACTTTCGGCATCTGAGACAGGCACATAATCTGGGTCCAGAAAGACTTCAAAAACATCTTCTATCAGCCCATTGTCAAAGCACCTCGATGATGAAGCATACTGCTGCTTCGCTTGCTTCTGTCTTTTGGTAGGAGGAGGCATTCGACAGCAAAAGTGAACAATTACGTAATCAGGTGAAATTTCAGAAATTTAGATTTACGCTCCTTTTGTCTAAGTTTCCTATCAAAATTTCAATCTAAGCACATATGGATCAAAATTGCGGCCTGGGGAGAGTTGCTGTCCCTTAGTGACATACACTGTATGGCATCAGAAAATGCTATTTTTGGTTGGTATGCAGACCTTACGAAACATTCTAAGCCCTCAATTGATCAAGTCCATTTGAGACGCTTCGGAAGCGAAACTCAAAAGTCTTGCAAGCTAAGCGCACTTTGGCCGATAGACCTTGCTGTGAATCGAAGTGCGCTTCGTTCCATTTCGCGAAGTAGGTGCACAGGAAACACGAGGAAGGTACAAAAGTAATCTATACAAGTTATAATTGGTTAGTTCAGGTCCCGTGGTTGAATATGTACAAGTCAGTTGTGAGTAAGTGTGGGGTATCATAAGGAGACAATCTATGATAAAGTAAAAGTAAGAGACGAAATATCTAGGGCTACATGTATGTGAGTATGAGTGAGTATGAGTGTTATGCTGTGTTAGGTGTGAGTTGAGAGAAGACACATGCGGCGATGGCCAACGAAGTCAAATCCACGACTCTGCTTAACGAAAGTCGACGATGACCTCAGCCAACCATACATCATCGTGGACGTTCCAAAGCGCCGAAAGCATGAGGCGATTAAACCCAATTCCACCATTTCCGAAGCGCCAACTGGCGCCGTGCTGTGCAGGGGAGTAACCTTGCAGTTCCTGTGGAAATGCTGTGAGTGTGAACACGACCGAAACTGTAGAAAAGACAAACCTCGATGAAGCGCGCGAATGCACGTGCAACTTGGACGGCGAGTGGCCCGCGGGTGAGAGGACCAGCTGGAGTATGAATGTCAAGGGGGTAAGTGCGATCAAGATGCTCATATCCCGGCCACTAAAGTGAAGAAGGAGATGAGGCAACGTAATTAATGCATGATATGGGTTGATTTACCAAGATCTTGAGATTGGCTCTGCGAAAGCCAAAAGATCCGCTCATTTGAGCACCGACGCCATCATTCGCACCGACGAGCATACGTTCCAATGCACCTCCCGAACGAGCCAGCAGCTCACACATGGGAACGCCAAGACCATGCGAGGGAGCCCCATAAAGTTCAAACGTGACAGCAGGACAAGGAGGGGAACGACGAGATGTTGGCGCCTTCGATGATGGCGCCTGAGGCAGGCGTCGGTGGGTAGGCGGCAAAGCTTGAGCGAAGGGAGGTTGATACGCGGAGCATGCACCAGCAAGGGCAGTGTATGATGAGTGAACGCTGCTGGGAACAGGGGGATGAAGAGGGTTTATGTACGCCATCGTAGAAAGTTATGCGTATGCAGGAAAAGAGAGATTATCGGGATGAGTACTTGGTGATGACAAGACATGTAAAACTGACCTTGGATTTATACTATCGTATGTCAAAGAGCGAAAAAAACACATATGGGTGGCTCGAGCCAAAACCATGAAAGGTACGTAGTCAAAGCGATTGCTGCAGATTGTGTGTAAACCAAAATAAGTGTATCTTTGTGGAAGTTGCCTTACGAATGATCTTTTGTGCGGCATTTTGTCGGTGAACTCTTTGATGCGAGTTCTTTCATAAGTGTCTGCTTTGAAGATAGCGCCTGCTATAGCTTTAACTTTTGAGCACGGTATGTGACATGAGAAGGATAAAGCTTTAACATGAGGCAGTCTTCGGAGAGACTGCCTCGTCTTCTGTGAATTCCCACAGTGGTTACTATGATACTTACACCCTCGATAATATCACAATCGCGTTAGGACAAAGCATACGATCTAGAGTTGGAATGGATACATCAATCACTACTGCAATACAGGACTTCAGCCGATACAATTATTCACCAGCTTTCTTCTTCTTCTCTTCAACGATCACAACGTTGTCAGCAGGCACACCCTTCAATGGACCAGCTCCGCTTTCAATAAGCTCCATGACGTCGTCTGATACATCTCCTTGCACTACGATCTCATCCTGTCCCTGGGCATTCTTGGTGACGGATGCTCCAGTAGCAAACTTCTGAGCAAGGAATTTAGCAGCTTTTTTCAACTCAATGTCTACATGTAATTTGTTTCATTTGATGGATTGCCCACAAAGCGGTAAACATACCAAATGCCTCAAGGCCGTGGATAGCTGTAACGTGTTTCCGCTTGTTACGCTCGATGCGCTTAATTGACACTTGCGACGCCTGTATGGACTTGAGTGATGAATCTATGACCCAGGTAACTCGAGGACGCACCATCTTTTTCTTAAGCGCAGCATCCGCCTTTGCCTCAGCCTTTGCTTCCTTTTTTGCAGTGTCCTTCTCGAGTTTTGCCTGCGCCTCCAAACTGAGGGTACCAATCTTTGACTGGAGAGCCTCTTCAAGATCATCGCGATTAGCAAAAACTAGTTCTGAGATACAATGCTTACCATCTGAGTAGTATTTATCAAAAAGCTGAGAGTGTGCTCCTTGGAGCCATTCCTTGCATCTCGTCAAGCTAGAGCCAAATTCACAGTATTCGGGAGGAAATGTACAGACTGAGAAATTAACGTACATCAGTAATACGGGTCAAAAAAGGAAAATCGTGTTTACTTTGGCAATACAGGATCTCTAACGGACGGACAGCCTGAGGCTCTTGTTGGTCTGAGGAAGACATGATATCGGTAGATACGTGACTTATAGGCCCATCATTCGTCATATCAAGGGGTCGACTCGGGGCAAGGACTCCAGAAGGCGTTTTATTATGTAATAATTCAAATAATCATTTATCAAATCATAGATCATAAATCTTCGAACTCCGAACTTGATCTTTGCGAGAAATTGATTTTGCATCGTGCACATCATTCGCAATGCCTCCCTCAGCGTCAAAGCAGAAGAGGCTCGCAGAAAAGGCCGCAAAGCAATCTGCAAAGCAAAATGGCACAACTTCGACGTCTACACCTAATGACTCTATGCCAGGCAGCATGTCCCATACCCCACTCACCAGTATTTCTGCCGCCAACAGCACGGATGATCTGACATCCATGGCCAAGCTCCAGATCGCCACCGATAGGTGTGTATCATGTCCATTATGATGAAGTATTCTGATCCGGCTCTAGGAGTGCAGCGGGAGTCCTTGTGTCAGATGCGAAAGGCAGAGATATTAAAATCGACTCCTACACGTTATCATTCCATGGTCGTCTGCTCATCGAGGGTGCAGAAATTTCCCTCAACTACGGACAACGCTATGGTTTATTGGGTGAGAATGGGTCTGGAAAGGTATAGTCTCATAGTCCCGCTGTATCTTACTATCTTACACATTCCCTCAGTCTACGTTCCTTCAGTCCATCGCAGAGCGTGACATTGAAATTCCACCACACATTGACATCTACCTCGTCCGTGGCGAGGCAGAGCCGTCCGATGTCAATGCCGTTGAATTTATCGTGGCTTCCGCTCGCGAGAAGGTCGCTAAACTCGAAAAGCGCATCGAAGATCTCAGCATCGCAGATGATGTTGATGACGCCGCACTGGAAGCCGCGTACGAGGAACTCGAGGAGATGGATCCAAATACATTTGAGACCAAGGCTGGCAGTATCCTCCATGGTCTCGGCTTCAGCCAGGCTATGATGGCCCGTCCCACAAAAGATATGAGTGGAGGTTGGCGTATGCGCGTTGCCCTTGCGCGTGCACTCTTTGTTAAGCCACATCTACTCCTCCTTGATGAGCCGACGAATCATTTGGATCTCGGCGCTGTTGTTTGGCTTGAAGCATATTTATCAACATACAACCATATTCTCGTTATCACCTCGCATTCGCAAGACTTCATGGACTCGGTCTGTACTAACGTCATGGATTTGACGATGAAGAAGAAGCTCGTCTACTACACCGGTAACTACACCACCTACGTGCGCACTAAACAGGAGAACGAGGTGAATCAGATGAAGGCATACCACAAGCAGCAAGAAGAAATAGCCCACATCAAAAAGTGCGTCTATTTATTCCTAGTAGTTCCTCATTAACTGAACGGTGTCAGATTCATCGCTTCCGCTGGTACATATGCCAACCTCGTCAAGCAGGCCAAGTCGAAACAAAAAATCATCGACAAGATGGAGGCAGCAGGACTCATTGAAAAGGTCGAGACACCTCGGCCACTGCACTTCCACTTCGAGGATATTCGCAAACTCCCTCCTCCCATCATTGCATTTGACGAAGTCGCCTTCTCATACTCGGGCAAGCCTGAAGATTACTTGTACAAAAAATTGTCATTCGGTATAGAGTGCGTCTTTTCTTCAAATCTCAAGTCTTGTCCCGCTCACTCGTATGTAGTATGGATTCTCGTGTAGCCATCCTCGGTGCAAACGGTGCTGGAAAATCGACACTTCTCAACCTCATCACTGGTGTCCTACAACCCTCTCAAGGCACTGTTTCCAAGCATGCTGCGCTCAAACTTGCCAAGTACAGCCAACACAGCGCGGACCAGCTACCATACAACAAAAGTCCGATCGAGTACTTCCAATCGCTCTTCTCCCAAAAATACCCCGAGAAGGACTTTATGGCGTGGAGGCAGCAACTCGGCCGTTTCGGCCTGAGCGGTGCGCACCAAACGAGCGTCATCAGCAATTTGTCGGACGGGTTGAGAAACCGGTAAGCAGTCTAATATGGATGGCGATGTCTGACTCACAGACGTTCAGAGTGGTCTTCGCGCAGCTCGCAATGGAACATCCTCATATCTTACTCCTTGGTTTGTTCTTTCGCTCGTTTTCTGACAATTCACTGATCAGCGATGAGACAGATGAGCCTACGAACCATTTGGATATGGATTCCATCGATGCGCTCGCGCGTGCAATCAAGGACTTTGAAGGTGGCGTGGTGATCGTGTCACACGACTTCCGTTTGATTAGTCAAGTTGCTGAGGAGCTTTGGGAAGTCGCTGATAAGACAATACGCAATTTAACGAAGGAGGACATTAGTATCGTCGACTACAAGAGGAACCTTGTGAAGCACAGTACGATTTCAAACTCTCTCGTCTAATCGTGTGCTAATTATCATGTAGGCGAGGCCCAATTGGAAAAGGCCAAGCTCATCAGCAAGACCACCACTAAAGGGAAGACGTAGCGACCCAGTCACGTTTCATGTGTACATCTAAGTATATGTACACACCGTACACTGCGCCCCTTACATGGGCCACACACATATCTCGCCATTGTAGACACGCCTTTTTCGTTCGATTGTTGCACAACTAGCTGGATCTTGCATCTATGTGTTTGTCATGTCCAAGACCACGTTTTCGCTTTTAGATGTCTTATTGATGATCATCCCCGTCAGGCCTTAGGCTTACGAAGAGAACTCACGTTTAATGTAGTAGTCAATGTTTAAACGTTTAGCAATGACTAGATTGTTTGATGTCTGCAGTCGAATGGTATGAACACCCGTACCAATAAGTATGGTATTGACTCTGGGACTAGCCACAGAGACGGCAGTAAGAGATGTGGCAGTAAGCTAACCGAGAGTACCAAGTAAATGAGCGAGAGCGTACAAGCAAGCGGGAGCATATAGCAAGTGAATAACAGCCTGGAGAAAACAAGCGGGAGCATACAACAACCAAGCGAGAGCATCCAGCGAATGAGACAAGAAATGATGATCGAGCGAGCGAATGGCGCATCTCTATATGCGCAAACATGTCTTCAAATAAAATACACATTAGTTGTTATTAATATTATAAATGAACTAGACTACGCAGTCATCCGAGACGAGCCGCGGAGCGGTATGCACTTGTATATAGTTAGATGTAGGTTGGGTAATTTTGGAGACGTGTGTCCCTCTTGAGATAAGCGATTCGTTGTGCAACGATAGGGTTTTCTCCAACAGTAGGATGTAGTACAACGACATGAATACATCCGCGCTCTACTCCATCTGTGAAGACTTCGAACAGTTTGGTTAACGGCTTCAACTCCACACCTTGGTCTTTGATTGCGTCGAGTAAGTGTAGGTCGTTCAAATTAACCTTGACCTTCCAAATGATCAGATCGTCAGCATTAGACCTCTGGCATCGATCACTCACCTGCCATAGCTCGAAATTGTCAGCAGCAATACGGTCAAATTGTGGCTTCTGCGCGTCCTTGATAAGCTTTTGGAGGGCGCTGACACTCTCTGTCGGTGCAATCTTGATTTCAAATACACGGCGAAGATTATCGCCTGAGAGAATGTAGTTGAGTTTGAGGTGGAGCGGCCCAGAAGACACTAAGTCAGACTGCAATCAGTAAGGAGGAAAAGGTGGCAATGTCGAAAGACAACTCACCGGTAGGTGTGGGCCGGATAATGATATGCACATGCTTACGCTGAGTATTGTCGAGCATTTCAGCCACAGGTAATAGGTATTTCTTTGTGTCAAGTGTAAAACTGTCAAGGTTTTGCTCGATCGTCTTGTTGACAGGCAAGTTGACCTTCCAAAATATCAGATTTTCAACACCCAATCGTAGGAACAGGTCACTTACCTGCCATAGCGTCAGACCGTCAGCGGCAACATGTTCAAACTGTGGCTTCATCACGTCCTTGATAACCTTTCGGAGGGCGCTGACACTCTCTGTCGGTGCAGTCTTGATCTCAAATACAAGGCGAGGATCGTCGCCCAAGACGGTGCAGTTGAGTTTGTACATCTAACGTTGAGATCAGGAGTAATAGCGTATCGAGGCAAGCAGCCACACCACGTGACCGCGGTGCGGTCTGAAAAATAGGCATCACCAAGTTCTCGCTCGGAACATTCTTAGTTTTCTTCCCCTGGCTCGATAATATACTGAATTCCATCATCAGTCTGAACAACTGGACCCCGAGTTTGTGAATGAAAGAATCACTGATGGATGGTCTCTGAGCGCAAGATCAATGTCGAATTGTACTCTAGGTGATGAATCAATTGCGAAACAGCCGCCTCGAACTGTTGGAGTAAATCAGATCAACCAAACTAGAACCAGATAGCCTGTAGACTGCGCACCAATTCAAGCGGGACATCTGCAAGACAGCTAACCAACGACTGGAATCTGAAGTGCAAAGGACTGGAATTCGAATTGCAAAGGACTGGAATTCGAATTGCACAGCGGCGGTACGTCGTGATGAAGCCGGTAGACATCACTGACAACCTGATGGATTTGAAGGATTGAATCTTGGTCGCTGAACTGAGGGTGCCGTAGCCATATGTATAGGAGAGGAGAAAGATGGATCAAGTTGCAAAAGTGCAAATAAGGACTCCGTTATTTTCCTGATGTCTCAGACTCCGATACCACCATCCCAACGCGTCTGCTCTATGTCTGGAGGGATACCATCCTGTACGCAATGTTCACCGCAAGCTGCTACCGCGTAGGCCGGGTAGAGACTCAGGACTAGAGCAGCACTGTACGCTTTACGCCTTTGAAACTGGTGAATTTGCGGGCCTTCCGTCTACGCTGGTCCTGACACCACTTGTACCCGAAGGAGAGCCTGCCCTACTATCATCCTACGGTGTCGCATCTTGCTTTCCGGTTCATCCCTTCCAGCATCACCACAACTTCAGATTCAGCTTCTGCACAATCGGCACTGCGCATTAAAGTTGTTCTACTCCCAGGCACGCCTACCAACCCCAACAGTCGCCTCTACCGTACGGCACTTACACTTCTTGACACACTCCACCGTTACCTTTGGGGTGCATTCACTCATTATCCAGACAGCCACCACGCGACACACTTCAATGTGCAATATGACCTACTGTGGCGCTGGTAGTTAGTAGGATCAAGACAAGTATATCATAGGGATTCGGAGGCCGAGATTCAAAAAAAAACTTGCCATTTGGGCTACAAATCTGTTGTGCGGAGAGAGAAGCCTGCAGCGCTCATTTTCTCCCATTCAAGTTGGCCGGTGCACAAATGTCGTCGATGCTGCTGTGTATCCAGATTGTCCCGTGCTATTTGGCAGCAGTTGTCGAAAACTTCAAAGTCGTCGAGGCGGTTCGGAGCTCGAAATTGAACGTTGAGCTTGAAGCTTTCAGCGACTGGTGCTCTCTCTTTACTAGCCGGTGACCAGCAAAAGGACGTTTCTTGCATTACCAATCGAAACCAATTTACTCGTGCATCTGGGTCTCTCATGACTGTTACTAGATATCCCGCTCCTTCAATCGCGAAGATTCCCTCATGCCAATAGCGGTGGGTGGCGTTTGTAATACTATGGTTTAAACTTGAAGTTTAAATATTTTGCGAGGCCCAAGCATTATGGGCAGATAGACGATGTTGTGGATCTACTGGTTTGAAAGTTTAATTAATCATTGACTGGTTACCGGTGAGCGTTCAAAATGCGCGTCACATATTCTGTTGTATGGTGTCACGCGAGGCATTAGGTGCCTAACTTCCGATGCACCTATGTCTAATGATATTGATGCTCAGCACCTCCCGGCACCTACTAGCCATCACAGGTCAGCACTGAGTCGAGACCCAACGCTGCCTCATACTCCTGTCATCGTCATTTTACGAACATTGTCGGACGTCTGGGCGCATCACGTGAGGATCATCAATGTGTACCGTGTTGATAATGGCGCTGATCAGTGCTGTGTTGTTTGATTGAAAGACGCGCAGCGCAAGCCAGGATCTGTCCCCTTACGCAAGGACTGCTGAACGACTGCATCCTCCACGCTGTGAAGCAAGAGTCTGTCCAGTTTTGTTGCCATTGTTATTCTCCACAAATGGAATAACCGCTCTGCAAACCCCGTATGAACCTCTTCAATTTATCTTGAACGAGGATCTGCTGCAGCGTCCGTGCCAGCATTGAATATTGATCCTTAGTGCGGGCGAACAACTATGCAGCAGTATGCATCTATGGGCTCGCAGGTAGCATCGTGCGGGGATTAACCGGTAGACATGCAATGCAAGTAGCTCGGCTTCGCTTCGCATGATAACATCATCCCGAGGTTGATACTCGCATATAGGCTCAGCATTTTTTTTGTATAAGAACCTTAATCACTCAAGTGGCCTTGGCATAGGGCTGATCGCGTTCTTGAAGTCGAGGTGACAGATACACTTTTTAATATCATTGTGGTCCTCTCAAATCTCATGATGAGTCCTTGATAGATCGTGACTACTGATGGAAGTACAAGAACCATCAACGCTCCAGGACCCTGGGATCTTCTGAGTTGTGAGAGGCGGAGGCGCTGGAAGCTCGGGAATCATCAGTGAGTGACCTGTAACGCTGAACATAGATGAAAACTGACATGTTGTACGTAGTGTCCAAGACAATTCAAACATTGGCATCGGGGCGAGGCATCTCTCCTTGTTATCGAGCCAAATCCTTCCCAAAACTTGACTGCGCTTGCCATTGATTCCATTGTGTTCCTGGGCAAGTATTGAGCTGAACTGGTTAACTCTGACATAGCCTTGGCTCTGGTTACGTTTGAGGTGCAGTACATCCTCGTAAGCCAGGCAAACTTATCTTTTGCCCTCATTTGTCGCAGAACTTTTAGTACTTGCCCACCATGAGATCATGACCCTTGACCCTTTCGTCCAATTACAGCGTGGCATCAAACACAACCTCGGCAACGATGTTTGTATGTGTCACAGCTACTGGAACGAAGAACATCAGGCCTTTCTTTGACAGCGCAAACCTCTATGATGTATCAGACCAACTCTCGTCTCGTCTCATTCCAGAGGCGAGCCTTTCAACGTCAATGTCAATACAAGGAGTAGCAGAAACGATCTGGGCAGGAACTTTCCAGTCCGGACCGCCGGATACCTTCGGTGCGGTCCCACCATTCTTGTTAGGGAATATGCCAGCTGCCACGCCAATGAGACAGCTGGGTGCGAACCCTGGGTGATATGAAGCCGCGTGGCATGTGGTCTATGCGATTTGCGTCGTGAACATGGGTTCTTCAGTCCATGGACAGTTGATGCCAATGAGACGACTAGCAATGTGATTGTAGAAGTAGCCTACGATACGACCAATCCCCTTACTGTGCTAATAGCTGAGCGGTTATCAAAATGAAGGCGATATTTCCGAGGTGAACTAACAGCAAAGTCGGTTCTGCTCGTCGGAATGTTCTTTAGATATGCAACTCTTCATTACTTCCAGGGTCAGTATCTTTTTTCCAACGTCTCTTCTCGGTGGCGGCATTGAACGGTGACCCTCATATGGCCTCAGTGACCAATCATAAGATCTTAAGACATCACATGTTACGCTGAAGATTTTCACGGCGATCCATCAGTGACAAGGACCATTAGGAGAAAACAGTTGCTTCGGTACAACAGTAATATAACAGACTTGGATCCAATTCTCGTTGCAACTTGCAAGTCAAACTACTACTAACTAACCGATGCTACATTAAAAAGGAGTGTGATGGACCAAAACGAGGTCAACTGTGACTACCTACTGTGATAATGGTGATAATGCTATAGCTAAAAACCAAGCAAAAAGTCCTCAAGGCTTGTTAGATCCTTGAAATGAACAGGTTACGATGCAGAGTGCTCTGTTTGCATTGTATCACCCCGTGTACGGCCAGCCATTTCTCGCGACTGGACTCGCTCTTTCTTCTCAGGCGCCATGTCGACAAACGGCGCAGTTGATTCCACGCCCTCCATAAGAGTACGTTGCGGAGATACGATCGAGTCCATATCCGCATTGACAGGTGGCGATGGCGTGCGTTGAAGTCTCAATTTCTTTGTTCTAGCGGAAGGATTAAGGAAGCCACACTTCGGGCATACGTATTCTGACAGATGCATCAGTATGTCGAAGTGAGCAGGTTTTGAGCAATCTCACGGGTGTCCTCCCAGACGCTCTCCTTAACGAGCCCGTTGTGTGAGAAGCACTTTTGGCAAATCAATGCGTAGCGTGAGGCAGCCACGTTCATTGATGATTCTTCATCGCCCAGAATGGCATCGGCGAGTTTGTCATACCATCGCTTACGAGTCGGCTGAATTGGTTGTGGCGTTGCTGCAAGACGTCTCAGAGTGTCAAACTATCCGCAGACGCGTGATCACGTACGCGAAAGCTGTAGAGGTAAATTCCTTTGTTGGACGACAGGTGTTTGTAGGTGTGCCAGTGACGTTGCGGGCATTGGTGTATGGAATTGTGAAGGAGGTTGCGGGCGGCGTATCGGGGTGCCGGGATCAGCGTATTTCTCAAGCAGGCTCCGTGTTGAGTCATAATTGGTCTTTTTCTTAATTTCTTCAACTTTGGCTCGCTGCTTTTGAGTGACAACTCTGAGGGTTTTCTCTGCCGCACTCTCATTGAATGGTGAAAGAATTTGTTTCTGAAAAACTCACCTTCGCGTCCGCCTTTCCAAGAATACCATATCTGCATCATCCTCCGTGTAAATAATATTCTAGGGTGACACATGAATGTGGTGGGAATAGATTTAAACGCATGATAGCACGTACATTACAGGTCCCACTAGGACCGCCACTTTCGCTAGCAGTGAGTCATGCCACGCTGTAGGAAGTATACGCGTATACCACAAGTATACAAATGATATCCACAGAGAGAGCGTTCCGAGCGTGAACTGGAGTGTCGTCCGCCGCTCACGGAGTCGGATCTCTGCCAGACGTGTCTGTCGTCGTGCAACATCTGCTGCAAGTGCAGAGAGAACTTCCTCATAGTTCTCTGACCCACCCTAGTGAAGAAAAATTAGCGCAAAACCACAGAAAAGGGTTAATGGGCTTACCTTTGAGAACCAGCGGGTTACAAGGGACATGACGGGTTGGAAGAAGCAGAGTAGTACTATAACACGTCAGTTGGACAAATCGGGCTCATTATGAAACACGAGCAGCACAGCCACATCATCCACCGTTTCTAACTTGCCCGATGCCGAGCTACATTCGTTTTTGCTCCGCATCGGACGTCCAATGCGAGCGCTATACAGCCATGGACGGAGCGCAATGGCTGCTAGGTACCTTACTTATTTCTTGGAGGAATTGCTACTTTTCACATGCCGCACATGCCAAGCCCGATTTCATTAACAGACGACATCATCAACAAAACGAAGTTTTCGGTTTTTCAGAAAGGCCACTATCCAGATCCGCTCTTAGCGCTCAGGGAGGTGGTTTCTGCTGCTAATGCAGACGTAAATGACGACGACTCGGAGGCGATAGCGTCCCTTGTGCACGACAGTGGAACGCGATGGTTCAAAGCGCGACCGGAGGACGGCTTATCATTTCCTTTAAAACCGGCGGACCTTCGGGATGACATAGTGGCAGCCAGATGCTGGGTACGAGATGAGCTTATGAAGCAGGGGGTCTTTGCAGACGAGACTAGGCATGTGGCGGACGAGTGGTGTAGTAACTGGAACTTCGATTCTGTCACCATCTTCCTATCAGTTCATCGATTTTCATTTGGGGTCAATGCGTCGTACATCTCAGAAGCGCCCTCCAGACACGTCCACTAGCAGACCTTTACCACAGGCAGGCACTTCTCAATTCGTTGCTTGTTTATGTCCAGTACGTTCGCTAATTTTTGTAACACGAGCTGGTTTTGTTGACCCTATCCACTGAATGCGAACAAGCGAGCCCGCTTCGACAAAATTATTTTTGTTCGACTCGTTCCTTCCACTTTTTGTTAGGATCACTCAGACCTCCTCTCTGCGACACAAATTTGACACCAACGACTTTACTTGCTTCCAGTTGCAAGAATCAACCTGCACCTTGGACCAATATGTCAACGCCCAAATGAGCCAATGGCAACAAAGAGTCTCCTGGTTGCCCAACAGAAACTTGGATTGGACGCAAAGGCCGAGCAGTTTCCCGCAACCAGCACATCTCAGTCCTCCTTCATGACAAGTCGCCTGGCCCCCTCGTTGTTTTCTGCTTCGCACTTCCCAAGCACTCGTACATTTTTTAAGTTTCGCAGGTTCCATGCCTTGCGTCTCAATGTAAGTACATTCTTACGATGCTCTCGTTGTTATTATATACATCAAAGAGAGCAACATGAGAATCATACTTCGTACAATTTTCTTCTGTTTCTTCAATCCACTTTGGGAGATGCCTCTGCACTGTTTGTTTCGCTTGACAGCATCTCGGACGACTTTCTTATTTACTGAATTCGTTGCCCTATGCTCGTTTCATGCTCTGAAGAATCTGTTACCCAGTCATCTTTATAACACGTCGTTCGCTCGAACTGCCCCGATTTCAAATACAACACTACGTATACATGCAATAGACCAATAGACGATGGATTAGCTACACACTCGATTATTGTACTCTATAGTGTCTGGCATCTCCGCAAGTCGATTTGCTGGGACGGATTAATCGTAATCAAGAGCTACAATGACCGAATTGATTAACTGCGAAGAACGTAAAACAATGGATACTCACTACTCACTCCTTGCAGTAGTGCTGCCAGCGTGTCCCATGTGCCATGCGACTCAAATCAAGCTCAACACATCTTTTCCCAATCACTAATGCAGTCCAAGAATTATAAAATGGTTCTCGAGAAGCGGGTGGTACCCAGAATAAGAGCTGACGATTTGGTCCTAACACCCATCCATCAGCTCCCAGCAAATAAGTGTGGTCGTCATCAGAAGTGCCTGCGAGTAGCTCAGCAGTGTCGCACAGAGCGTGTGTCGAGTTGGATGAGAAGGAAATAGAGTTATTTTTCACAGTGTTGGGTGTGGGGATAACCACTGTTGGATGTGAGATGCAACTGCCGGGCGGGGAGGATGGTGAACGGTCTTCTTCGGCGTGGTCCTGCAATGACTTCTTGGTCGCTGCATACCAGACACGGACAGTACCATCATGTGAACAAGAAATGATGCGAGTCCCATCCCACGAGAAAGAGACTGAATTGACTTCTTCCGTGTGCCCGCGCAAGGGCTGTCCAATTGGCTGCCCTGTCGCTACATCCCACAGCCTAACAGTCATATCGAGCGAACCAGAAACGACGTAAGCCCCATCAGGCGAGAACGAAACTGATTTGACCCAATCAGCGTGTCCCTCCAAGGGCTCGCCAATGGGTAACCCTGTTCCTGCGTCCCACAACCGGATTTTTTCATCGTCCGAACCAGAAACGATGCGAGTTCCATCCCATGAGAAAGCGACTGAGTTGACCTCCTCAACGTGCCCCTCTAAGGGCTCACCAATTGGCTGCCCCATCACTGCATCCCACAGCCGAACTGTCTTATCATCCGAGCCAGAAACGATACGAGTCCCGTCCGGCGAGAAAGAGACTGAGTTGACGGAAGAAGTATGTCCCTCCAAGGGCTCACCAACTGGCTGCCCCGTTCCTGCATCCCACAGCCGGATCGTCTTATCCCTCGAACAAGAAACGACGCGACTTCCATCCGGCGAGAATGAAACCGAGGAAACCGAGGAAGTGTGCCCGCGACAAGGTTCACCTATTAACTGACCCGTCCCTGCATCCCACAGCCGGACAGTCTTATCTGCAGAGCCAGTTGCGATGCGAGTCCCATCCAGGGAGAACGAGACTGAGAGAACTTCTGCGGTGTGCCCCAGCAAGGGCTCGCCGACTGGCTGCCCTGCTGCATCCAACAGCCGCACAGTGCCACCCTTAGAACCAGTCGTGAAGCGGGTCCCATCCGGCGATAGCGAGACTGAGGTAATCGAATTGGCGTGACCTCCGAAGGGCTCGTCAACTGGCTGCCCTGTAGATACATCCCACAGTCGGACAGTATTATCAGCAGAACCAGTCGCAACGCAACTTCCATCCGGAGAGAATGAGACTGAGTAGACATAACTGGTGTGCCCCACCAAGGGCTCACCAACTGGCTGCCCTGTTGCTGCGTCCCACAACCGGACGGTTTCATCATCCGAACCTGTAACGATACGACTTCCATCCGGTGAGAACGAAACTGACCTCACCCAATCAGTGTGTCCCTCCAAGGGCTCACATATGGGTTTCCCTGTCGCTGCATCCCATAGTCGGACAGTCTTATCTGCAGAACTAGTTGCGACGCGAGTTCCATCCGGAGAGAACGAGACTGATAAGACTGAAGAAGTGTGCCCTGTTAAGGGCTGCCCAACTGGTTGCCCTGTTGCCGCTTCCCACAGTTGAACAGTCTTATCGTTTGAACTAGAAACGATGCGAGTCTCATCCGGCGAGAACGACACTGAGTAAACCCCACTAGTGTGCCCCCGTAAGGGTTCACCAACTGGCTGCCGCGTTGCTGTGTCCCATAGCCGGACCGTCTTATCGTCTGAACCGGAAATGATGCGAGTCCCATCTGGCGAGAATGAGACCGATGAAACTGAGGAAGTGTGCCCTAATAAGGGTTGACCAACGGACTGCCATATTTTTACATCCCACAACCGGATAGTATTATCGGCCGAGCCAGACACAATGTGTGTCCCATCTGGGGAGAATGAAACTGAATAAACTGACTTGGTGTGCCCCAGTAAGGGCTCGCCTACTGGTTGCCCAGTTGCTGCATCCCACAGTCGCACAGTGCAATCCACTGATCCAGTTGCAATGCGAGTCCCATCTGGTGAGAACGAGACTGAATTAACCGTATCTGTGTGACCGGTGATCACGGTCTGAACAGCCGTCCAGTTGATATCACGTCCAGATGCTAGATGAAGAGAGTTGGGAAACCGTGTAGAAAACATTCTGAACAGCGGAGAGTTAAAGGGCGAGAACGGCAATGCCGATACATAGAGATGCGGTGTGCTGTGCAAAATGAGGCATCCGAAGACTTGGATAAATCTCTGCACGTCCACTGCAGCGGACGAGGCATCTTCATATCCAGTGTGACCCTGCAATTGTGATTGCGTGTAAGCGATCATGTTATCTAACACTCAATAATAATGTACTCACCTTCAACCACTTGGCAATGAGCGGGAGAGTGGTGACTGCGCCACTGAGCGCATTGATAAGGCTGAGTACCTCGAGCCAGAAGAACAGTCGCTCGTGCTCAAAGAGTGATTTTATTTCTCTGGCGAGGTCTGGATGGAAGTGAGTTGCTTGTACGTGGACAGGCCAAAATCGACAGGCATAGGATAGATGTGGAGGGATACATTTTTCAACTCGGTCTAGCAGCCCGGGATCTTCGGAATTGGGGAGATGCGATGATTTTAGATCGCAGATATTGAAGGAAAGTCCGTGTTCCATCACTCGAAGCGATGCGAAAGCAAGGTCGCGTTGTACTTTTGACACGTCGATGAAAAATTCTCCACTGTGTGATTGGTCTGTCAGGAAGTCGCGGAAGGAGACATGAAGGGGCCGGATTGGGGTAGATGAGTTTGTGGTGCCGCTGAGGAGGGATCCCATATGTTTGATCATGACTTGCACTTCGTAGCGCTCGCTCTTGTCTGGAAAATGGTGACGCATGGCGTTCAGGGACTCCAGAGGAAGAGGTTCAGATGCGCCAAGGATTTGTCCCATCACGGAACGAAATCTTGTTAACTGTTTCTGCCGAGACGTGGAATGCGGAGATTTATCTATTCGCATGATCTCTGTCAAAATGAACTCGTACATATCGTACAACAAGTTTTCCCGCTCAGCGGGATTGCGGGAAACAACAGCATCGAAGGACTCGAATGGAGATAAGCCAGGAGGGGGTGCTTTGATGGATTTACAAGCAAGACGCGCCCACTCAAACAGGCCATCAGCTTTTTTAGCAAGCGCTGCAAACTGTGTGTCCCCAAAATCCGAAGACTCTTCTAGCTCGTTCGATATGTAGGCGTGGATGTCGCGCTCTGTGGTGGCTGATGAAATGTCGTCCATAGACATCCGTCGAATATGCTGAGCGCCTCCAAGCGCTGCTTCTATATCATGGAGCGGGCGAGAAGTAACGATGATCCGGAAGTTTTTCGGGAGTTTCGTGATGTGGGTGATGGTTGGATCTCGAAGTTTACCGGCAAGAATACGTAGAAGGTCACTGCGTGTCTCCACTGCCTTACCACTTTCGTCCAGTGCATCTATAATGATAACGACAGGCCCCACGGGTGACTCAGAAAGCTTCCCTAACGGTTCGATGAGAAGCTTCTGCCACTGCTGTACGACATCTGCTGTAGTCTTGAGCGCATTTGCGTTCTGGACTGCACCCGCTAACGCTCGTCTCATCTCGGGATGACGGTCAGCCAGGTCGCGTGCGATAGTGGAGAAAACTTTTTTATGGCGATCATCCGTGTTTCGGTCGAAGCAATAACAAGAACCGAGTCCACCCACCCCAATGAACGAGCTAGCGATCGTGTGAGCAATGGCTGATTTACCCGTTCCAGCAGGGCCGGATAGCCATAGCACGCATGGGACATCATCTCTACTATCGTTGATCCATCCCATGATGTCAGAGAGAATGTCCATGCGCGTCCCTGGCAGGCATCGCTTCCTAGTATCTAGTCCTGCGGCCTCCGCATATGCCATACCACTGAGGTCCAGTATTTCGCCTGTAGAAGTATGAATGGGTGTCGAGCCAAGAGCATGTCCGAATCCTTACTTGTACGGTGGGTGTAGATTGCTACGTCGCGAGCAACTTGGTCCCGGAAGTTTTGCATGAGCGCATCCAACACGTTGTTATACCGTTGTATCGTATCATCTGTTTCCGAGATGACATTCTTTCCGAGTCTCTTCCCTAATAAGATTGAAAATCTGCAAAGCGAAATGACTTGTTGTAGAGACTCACAGAAGTTTTTCTTCTCTGAATAATCCATGATGAAATGGGCGCATTCAAGGGTCTGTTGAGAGACCTGCCCCAAGATAGTGCTCATTGACAAAATTTGATGAAGCGTGTCGTCTTGCGTCATGAAGCCATACACTTGACCTAATTTCATGTAGAGGTTGAGTATCGCTTCGTCGCGATTCGCTTGAGCGAGAATTATCTGCATACCGAACAACTGAGCAGGGAATATAAATAAGAGCGAAGAAGAACGTACTTTTGATGCGCAAGATAGCACACCCAATGCCATCTTTGCATACGGATGTACCTGTAGAACGGTATTAGTCTAGTTCTGTTGGGGAAGAGAGAAATCATACATTCGCGAGCTTCCCTATAACAGCATCGAATATCTTGAGAGGTCGAAGATATGTGTCCTCGAATGTACATGCATCTGCTGGTGCATTTTGTGCAGCAGAGATTCCAGATGCCACGGGTCCTGATAGTAGATTCATGCCTTTGGCAGCCTCGTTGACGTCTCGGAGTGCCAATTGGGGATCAGTGCCTTGTTCCGCACCAGGGGGACCATCCTGAACCTGCACCAACAGAGTTTATGCAAAGTGCATAAAATAAAAGGCGACCTACCTCGACATTCGGAATCGATGAGACAATCTTACGATCGACAACTGAGGTAACAGGGTCACGGCTGCGTGAATCTTTCAAGCTCGAGCGCTTGTGTACAATATCAGCCTTATCCCCGTACGCTCAGCATTGAATTCGACTCACAGACATCTTTTTTATTACACCATTTGTAACCTTCCCCAGAAACCGGCAGATTTTGCCACGGGGTCGGCCCTAGACAAAGGATGTGTTGACAAGAGTCAGCATTTTAACTTCATGAATATCAGCCACCTACCGGGCGCTCAGCAGCGTTTGTTTCATTTAGTGTCTCGATGTCCGGAGGAGGAACTGACCTTGAGTCCCCCGGTTGATTGGCGTGGTTCATGGTGAATCTGAGACTCTGGGGTTGCTAATTAGTCTGAGCGAGGTGGAGTGCGACAAGAAGTCGGAGAAAGAAAGAAGGGCTCCATCTCATTTAAATGCAGGACCCTTGACTACAAGCCTCGAGGTAATATTTACTGCTGTATTGACCTCAGGCGCCAAGTATTAGGTGTGCGCCAGAGAACTCCGGAAACTGCAAGGAAGTCGAAGCAACGTCGTCTTGAAGATTCGTAGCAGGGTGATCGACTCATGAACCAGTTCTTGAAGTCAAGAACATTCAACAGCGTCAGAGCTGAGTCGATTCAACTGAACTGTGGATGCAACTGATAGATAACATCAAATAACATGCCAACCACGATCATGTCTAACACGGAGTAGCGTTACATAAGTCACATAGCTCTGAGATAATATGTCACAGTAATTGTTGAAAAAAGTTTTCAACCTTACGATACTATGTAATACCTGTTAAGGGTCAACTTGGCACATGTCAATTATAATTGGGTACAATTTGCCACACTCGAAGAACTTTTCACTGGGAAATTTTATATGTTGCATCATGCTTGGCGTACGCAATTTGGTGCGTGACACCTATTCTTATCCGTTCACTACCAAGAGACGGTACAAACACACAGTTTACTGCTGGTTTCTCTTCATTCGATCAGGCTTCATGTATATTATGTTATTAGTGTATGTCACTTTGTATTTGCCTGACGTTTGCCATATTGACACGATAACAGCCTATCATAGCCTATGCTGTGATCCGTACCTTACCCTGATACACAGGCCTCGACACATACCTGCAGGTCCTTCGATTTCGTTATATCACCAGCCAATCATGGGGGTTGGATGGTTGCTTTCAGTCATATATCTCCGAAAACATCGCACCGGCATGAACAGGTAGGATGTCAGCTGGCCCAACTTTATGTGAAGGTTCACCTCGTTGCCCTCAGAACCAACCATATTCTCATCTGCCTCCTATCATATAGCATCAACACCAGTGCCGTCACGTCGTAAGTCTACATCCGATGATCTATCTTTTGTGACTCGGAGACTTATTTTATGCAGGTTTTTCGCCATCTTAGTGGTCATCATAACAAGCGGACGTCAGAAATAGTCCACCTCCAAAACTAACTTCCAGTTTTTCAGTCTAACAAATAATCTCGTGTTTGTCGGTCTTGTTCAACTCAAGACCAAATGCCTTTCTGATTCGGTCATCGTCCCTGACTCCTAGCTGACACTCTGAGCAGCTATGCGATATTGTTTTTGGTATCGCGTGCGTCGTGATTTTATTCTTTATGTATCAGCTGAACACATTCACCAGGTTAACTACTCGCCGAAGACCTGAAACGATGTTCCTGCCTCTGAAGCCGCGTGCTTTCATTCATACCTAGCTTTCGACATTGAAAACACTACACCAAAAGGCATCACACCCGGTTCGTACTGCTACCATTTCTTATTTATGATCGTCTGGGGCTCGAGCTGTATGTTTCACCACTGATTGAGGTCCAGAAGAGTATTGTGGTGGGTGTTTATAGCGATACTGGAATGGACAGTTCAGTCCACGAGGGTGAATGTTGAGTCCGCACTGACGGGCCAGTAATTTTTGGCCAGTATACTATGCACTCAGTTCATTGTTTACCACTAGCGATCTTTGGATGTTGATTATAACCGTAGGGTGATACTATGTATATTAGGCCTATGCTGGTTAAATAAACGAGCATCTGTTTGCGGTCGACAGGACTTCCGGCTGTGTACTAGTTGTCGTGATACGGGCGTGCTACTACTGCATTAATGTGGCTTGGAGTGCCAAACTGGATGTTCGGAGTAAAGCGTTTGCTTCAGAAGAATACTTGCCCTGGATGAAATCTTATGCCTAATTCGTCATCGTGATGTCCATGATCATGAACACGGAGCCAGCAGCCGCGTTGATGTCATATCAACTGGACTGGCCAGGTGATGTACAATACGATGGATTGAGGGTAGCCTCACCCCCGAGAACGTAGGAACGAGGAGCCTACTAATGCTCAGCATTATCAGATCCCACGTTCCGATGCTTGCGCTGCCTTGGGATCAAATTCAGGACATGTTCGTAAAGCCAAGGAGTTGCGTACCTCGTGCGACTCAGACTTGGAAGACAGCGAGAAAAGACAGGCTCGCCCGGACACTGGTGTCGACAAGGAAAGTCAGAAGCTCATGAATAAATGATGCCTTTCCCATTGTTAATAAAGTGACAGCAATTTTGGCACAAGCATAGCAAGGTGTCGTTCATGAAACCGTCAGTTCTGCAGGTACACCCGAAATCCTTACCATTGTTGGAATCTTTGATGCACATCGAGCACCCCACTTTATTGGTGGATGGCTGTAAGCATATTGTTTAAAATTTGCACATAGATCGCAGATGTGCTTACCAGATCGGTCGCAGAGCAGGTCCGCAGTGTTGGATGCGCTAATCATGACAGCTATAGATACAGCAGTGGTTATTACAGCGGTGAGCGAAGTGAATTCCATAGGTAAAACTTGATAGTGTTTTCTGGTTAGCTTCTATACACGAATAGTATATGGCGCAGCCAAACGATTTGCATATGCTTGCATGACGAAACAGATCCCAGCTTACACGGCACCGTGACATGATTTTTCTTGAAGGCCTCATGCACATGTGCTGGGCGCACTCTACGAGTCTTTTTGGTACGGTTCTGCGAACATCAGTCTATGATGACGAATTATTCACCCAATTTACATTTGCAGGGATACGGCAGACGAACCCACCGACTATACACATATAACACTCCAAGTTGATAGGGTAGAGGGCCCGCATAAATTTGCCACCAACCAGAGTATACTATGTCAGTGGTTCCTGTGTATATTGTGATGGCGCACCGGGTAGTGGTAGAAGCCAAAATCTCCGATACGTAAGCTTGCGTGAAAAAATAGGTCATGATATACAAATGTATCAATGGCATTCAGCTCACTAGATGCTCACATGGAGAGACACACATGCGGTCAATGGAGAAACGCGCTTGCAAATCTAACAAAGGATGTCTAAAATTTATGATTAGCTTGCATACCATTCATACAGAATAAGAGATTATTTCAGACATGAGGTGACCTGAATTCGACAACGAGAATTGAGCCAGGAGCGAAGTCATTATATTTTGCAATCAATAAGTGACGAATGCTTCATAAACGATGACACGACTGGCTACTCCCGTGCTCTCTGTGGTTTGTGAAGGACGATGACAGATTCGTCGTCACCGTCGTTACTGACAGCACCAACTACAGGCTTGCGCTGAGAAAACATACTGACAGAGCGGAAAGAACCAAGCGCGCAAACCATCTGATCCTGTGCGAGGAAAGGACGATATGCTGTGCTACACGAACAGGCACTAAGAGAATAGCCTTAGATAGGGTGCACACTGCACAGGCTTTGAACGGTAGGAATGGTGGCAGGTGATAAGGTGATGGGTGGTGCTGAAGGGTAAGAAACATAAGGCTATGATGGAAATTACGGGTGAACACTTACATCATGACTAAGAACGATGTCTGAGTGCCTCTCAGTTATAGTTTGTACTGATGGAGCAGTCTAGAGGCAGGGAAAATGTAGCAGAAACCTGCAAAACGATCATCAAGTTAAGATTGCGAAAGTCAGAAAATGGAGACGTATGTGTGGGATGACAAACTCATCGTTCGATACTAGAAGAACTTTTGCATCCCTATGACAGGAAAGAGTTTGCAGAGATACGAAAAGCAGGTCGGACTGTAAAGGGAGGATCTCAGCGGGAGAGGTATGTGACATGGTAAAGATGCTGTCAATACTAGCAACGCACAACGGCAGAGTCGGACGGGGGCCGCCATGGTTGTCCTTCAGAGGTTCTTCATATTCCCACGACTGGTACTAAGTTTAGCGCTCAAGGCCTAAGGAGCCACCTATCAATCCAGTTCTCTCCGCATTCAAACCCATGTGTGCTTTGTGCAGCCCGAGGCCAAATGAATTTGCAATATCCAAACACTTCCCGCTGCTGGCGCAATCTTCTTCAGTTCCTTCACTCTACTTTGAGAGGTGCCCTCAACACATACTTCTCTCCATCGGTTTCGTTCGACCGCATCTCTGAGCAGATCATTCGTTGCCCTATCATCGCTCCGTGGTCTCAAAAATCTGTCGCCCAGTCATCTTTCTAACACGTCGTTCACGCAAATTGCCACAAATTCGAATGTAATACTACCGCATACAATAAACGATGGATTAACTGTATACTCCATGTCGTACTCGACATTGTCTCAGGCATCTCCACAAATCAATTTAACAGAACGAGATTTATCGTAAACAAGAGCTATACAACGATCGAATCGATTAACAGCAAGTAATGGAAAAGGCTAGAAACTCACCCCTCGTAGCAGTGCCGCCAGCGTGTCCCATGCGCCATACAACTCAAATCAAGCTCAACACCACCTCTAGGCATCACTAATGCAGTCCGTGGATTATAAAATGGTTCCCGAGAAGCGGGTGGTACCCAGAATAAGAGCTGACGGTTGGGTCCCGTTATCCATCCATCATCTCCAGGAAGAGCAAATGTCGATCTCCGGTCATCATGGGGGGTGTATGTGAGTAGCTCAGTAGTGTCGCGCAGTGCATGAGTCGATTGGGATGAGAAGCAAATGAAGTATTCGTTCATAGTGTTGGGTGTGGGAATGGCCATTGTTGGATGTGGGATACAACTGTTGTGCGGGGAGGATGGTGAACAGTCTTCTTCGGCGTGGTCCTGCAATGACTTCCCAATCGCTGCATACCAGACTCGGACAGTACCATCATCTGAACTAGAAATGATACGAGTGCCATCCGGCGAGAATGAGACTGATCTGACCCAATCAGTGTGCCCCTTCAAGGGCTCACCAACTGGCTGCCCCGTTCCTGCATCCCACAGCTGGATAGTCTTATCATCCGAACCAGAAACAATGCGAGTCCCATCTGGTGAGAACGAGACTGATCTGACCCAATCAGTGTGCCCCTCCAAGGGCTCACCAACTGGCTGCCCCGTTCCTGCATCCCACAGCCGGATAGTCCTATTGCTCGAACCAGAAACGATGCGAGTGCCATCTGGTGAGAACGAGACCGATTTGACCCCACCAGCGTGCCCCTCCAAGGGCTCACCAACTGGCTGCCCCGTTCCTGCATCCCACAACCGGATAGTCTGATCGTTCGAACCAGAAACAATGCGAGTCCCATCCGACGAGAACGACACCGAGGTAACCGCACCACTGTGCCCCCGCAAGGGCTCACCAACTAGTTGACCTGTCCCTGCATCCCACAGTCGAATAGTGTGATCCTTCGAACCTGTTACAATACGAGTTCCGTTCGGCGAGAATGCGACTGAGTTAACCGACTGAGTATGCCCCCCCAAGGGCTCACAGACAGGCTTCCCTGTCGCCACATCCCACAGCTGGGCAGTTCTATCCTCAGAACCAGTTGCGATGCGAGTCCCATCCGGAGAGAACGAGACTGAGCAGACACGGCTAGTGTGCCCCAACAAGGGCTCACCGACTGGCTGACCTGTCGCTGCATTCAACAGCTGGACAGTGCCATCCCCAGAACCAGTCACGAAGCGGGTCCCATCCGGCGATAGCGAAACTAAAGTAATGAAATTGGCGTGCCTCCGCAATGACTGACCAACTGGCTGCCCGGTAGCTGCATCCCACAGTCGGATAGTCATATCGCCCGAACCAGAGACAATGCGAGTCCCATCTGGTGAGAACGAGACCGATCTGACCCAACCAGTGTGCCCCAGCAAGGGTTCACCAACTGGCTGCCCTGTTGCTGCATCCCAGAACCGGACGGTCATATCGGTGGAACCTGTCACGATACGGCTTCCATCTGGCGAGAACGAAACTGAACGAACATGATGAGCACGTCCCTCTGAGGGCTCCCAGACAGGCTTCCCCGTCGCCACATACCACAGCCGAACAGTCCTATCGTTTGAACCAGATACGATACGAGTCCCATCCGGAGAGAATGAGACTGAGTTAACTGCACCAGTGTGTCCCAGCAAGGGCTCACCGGCTGGCTGTCCAGTTGCTGCTCCCCACAACCGGACAGTCTTATCGTCTGAACCAGACAAGATGTGAGTTCCATCCCGCGAGAACGACACTGAGTTAACCCCATTAGTGTGCCCCAGTAAAGGTTCACCAACTGGCTGCCGCGTGGCTGCATCCCACAGTCGAATAGTGGTATCCATCGAACCTGTCACGATGCAAGTTCCGTTTGGCGAGAACGCGACTGAGTTAACAGACTCAGTATGCCCCAATAAGGGTTCACCAACAGGCTGCTGCGTTGCTACATCCCACAACCGCACAGTCCTATCCTCCGAGCCAGACGCAATGCGTGTCCCATCCGGCGAGAATGAAACTGAACGAACTGAGTCAGTGTGCCCCAGCAAGGGCTCGCCTACTGACTGCCCCGTTCCTGCATCCCACAGACGCACAGTGCAATCATCCGATCCAGTCGCAATGAGAGTCCCATCCGGCGAGAACGAGACTGAGTTAACCCAACTAGTGTGCCCGCTGATCACAGTCTGAACAGCCGTCCAGTTGAGATCACGTCCAGATGCCAGGCGAAGAGAGTTGAGAAACCATGTAGAAAATGTTTTGGATAGTGCACAGTTGACGGGAGAGAATGGCAATGCTGATACATAGAGATGGGGTGTGCTGTGCAAGATGATCCCGCCGAATATTTGAATAAATCTCTGCACGTCCATTGCAGCGGACGAGGCTTCTTCGTATCCGGTCTGACCCTGTAATTGCGATTCCGTGTTAGCGAGCATAATATCTGACGTTCAACAACCATGTGCTCACCTTCAACCACTTGGCAATAAGCGGAAGGACGGGAACTGCGCCGCTGAGCGAGTTGATAAGGCAGAGTGCCTCGAGCCAGAAGAACAGTCGTTCATGCTCGAAGAATGATTTTATTTCTTTGGCGAGGTCTGGATCAAAGTCAGTTGCTTGTACGTGGACAGGCCAGAATCGGCAGGCATAGGATAGATGTGGGGGAATGCATTTTTCAACTCGTTCTTGCAGACCGAGATCTTCGGAGTTGGGGAGATACGATGATTTCAGATCGCAGATATTGAAGGACAGTTCATGTTTCATCACTCCAAGCGATGCGAAAGCAAGGTCTCGTCGTACTTTCGACACGTCGACGAAAAACCCTCCGCTGTGTGATTGGTTGGTCAGGAAATCACGGAAGGAGGCATGAAGGGGTCGAATTGGGGTAGATGAGTTGGTGATGCCGCTGAGGAGGGATCCCATATGTCCCACCACAATCTCCACTTTGTAGCGCTCGCTCTCGTCTGGAAATCGGCTTCGCATGGCGTTCAGGGAATCCATAGGCAGAGGTTCAAGTGCGCCAAGTATTTGCCCCATCACGGAACAAAACTTCGTTAGTGCTTCCTCATACTCTTCATCATCAAACTTATCCCTTCGCATGATGTCTGTCAAGATAAGCTGATATATGCCATATAATAGGTTTTTGCGCTTCATAGGATCGTGGTTCACGACAGCGTTGAAGCGAGAAATTGGATGTACGCCAACGGGGGTTTTCTTGATGTGTTCGCAGGCAAGACGGGCCCATTCGAAAAGCCCGTCCGCTTTCTTAGCGAGAGCTGCAAACACGCTATCCCCCAAATCCGTGACTCCCTCCAGCTTCTTCGATATGTAAGCGTGAATGTCCCGTTCTGCGATATCTAGTGGGATCTTGTCCATGGACATCGGTCGAATATGCTGAGCATGACGAAGCTCATCATCGATGTCGCGAATGGGGCGAGACGTGACGATGATCCGGAAGTTGGCTGGGAGTTCGGTGATTCGTTGCGCACCTAGCTTTCCGGCAAGAATTTGGAGAATGCGAAGCCGTGTCTCGTCTCCGCCGCTCTCGTCCAGTGCGTCTATCACAATGACAACAGGTCTTACGACTGACCCTGAGAGCTTCCCCAGTGGTTTCATCAGAAGCTTGTCCCACTGCTGAACGATGTCCGTTGTAGTCTTCAGCGAACTCGCATCTTTAACCGCCTCTGCCAATGCTCGTCTCACCTCCGGATCACGGTCCGCCAGGTCGCGCGCAATGGTAGAAAAAATCTTTTCATGACGACGCTCGGCGTCTCGCTGGTGATCGAAGCAGTAACACGAACCGAGCCCTCCCACATCGTTGAACCAGCTGGCAATGGTGTGGCCAATGGCCGACTTGCCCTTGCCTGCAGGGCCAGATAGCCAGAGCACACGCTGGACGTCGTCTCCAGTCCTGTTGACCCAGTCCATGATCTCCGACAAGATTTCCGTACGCGTCCCGGGGAGGCATTGCTTCCCGGTATCCAGTCCCGCGCCTTCTGCATACGTCATGCCGCTGAGGTCCAGTGTATCGCCTGAAGACGTATGAATAGATGTCGAGTTGGAAGCACGTGCAATCCTTACCTGTACGGTGGACAAATATCTCTACATCGCAAGTCACTTGGTCCCGAAAGCTTTGCATGAGCGCGTCCAACACATCGATGTACTGCTGAGTCATGCTTTCTGCTTCCGAGATGACGTTTTTCCCGAGTCTCTTCCCTATAACAGTAGTAGAGGATAGATGATGAATGAGCGAGCGAGCAAAGCACGATGATTCATGGATTCCTCACAGAAGTTTTTTGTCGCAGAGTAATCCTTGATGAATTGGGTGCACTCAAGAGTCTGCTGAACTATTCGTCCTACGATCCTCTGCATCGACGGAATTCCGCCAAGAGTCTCATCTTGCATCATGAAATCGTACACTTGACCCAACTTCTCGAGAAGCCGGAGTATCCCTTGGTCTCGATCTGTTTGAGCGAGAATTATCTGCATGAATGGCGACTGAGCATGAGATAAGACCCGGAGTGAAACAATGCGTACTTTGGATGCAGAAGACAGTAGGCCCAGTGTCATCTTTGCGTAAGGGTGCACCTATGAAAAGGGATCAGTTCGGTTCCAACCAAAGAAATGGGCCCATACATCCGCGAGCTTCCCGATAACGCTGTCAAATATTCTAAGAGGCCGAAGATATGTGTCCCCGAATTTACATGCATCCTCGAGATCCGCTGGTGCATTTTGTGCGACGGAAAGTCCAGATGTCACACGTCCTGAAAGTGAATTCATGCCTTTGGCAGCCTCGTTGGCCTCTCGAAGTGCCGATTTTGCACAAGAGGGAGCATCCTGAATCTGGTAAACAACAGAACTCACGGAGAGTGCACAAACCGAAAAGTGACCTACCTCCATATTTGGAATCGATGAGACACCTTCACAATCGACGTTTGGGAGAACAGGGTCGCGGCTGCGTGAATTCCTCAAGTTCGAGCGCTCGTGTACGACATCAGCCTTATCCCAGTGCACCCAGATGATTGATTTCGACTCACAGAAATCTTTTTTATTGCACCGTTCTTGACCTTCCCCAGAAACCGACATATTTTGCCATGGGGTAGGCCCTAGACAAGGGATGCATTGACAAGAGTCAGCGTTTCAAGTGCAACTTGATGAACATCAGCCACGTACCGGGCGTTCCGTAGCGTTTGGTTCGTAAGGTGTCTCGATGTGTGGAGGAGGACCTGACCTTGAGTCCCCCAATTGATTTTGGTTGGTCATGCTGAAAAGTTGAGTTTGATGATCAGTCTGTGCAAAGTAGAGCCTGAGTGCGACAAGAAGTTGAAAGGGTCGGCGGCCTCATGTCATTTAAATACACAGCAATACCTTGACCGCAAGCCTCATGGCAATATTTACTGCTGTATTGGCTTCGGGCGCTAAGCATTGGGTGAGCGCCAGGGAACTCCGGGAGATTTGTCGTAGTAGCCAACTGTCACTGGCACAGGAAGTCGACTTATGGATTGTGCTTGAGGTCGAGCACTGAGTCAGTTCGACTGAGCTGTGGACGCAAACGCGACTGATGGGCCGCATAATACACACAATCAAACTAAGATGATCGATCATTCTTGAATGCGGGTTGTTGAATAACTGTTATAGTTGTATCGACAAATTGGTTGCAGACTATTCCAGATCATGATAGAGTTCAAGATCGCAGCTTGCCGCTTGAGCTTGAATTTCGAATTTGGTGCTCACACGCAATGCAAACATTGACGAAAGCCAATACTACTAGCGAATAGGCACTTCTTCGCTTCCATATGTTGACCTGATGCATCATGCCGTGGACTTGGCGCGCTTATAACGTATCTTTGACCACCGACCATGTCGCTGACTAGTCTTCCACACGATGTTTTGTACCGTGTCCTGTCCTTTCTTTCCGTCCGCGAAATCATCTGCCTTCGACTGGTGAGAAATTACTGCTCATCGTTTGCGGATCATATCCCTTCATATTGATTCGTACTGAATGTGTTTGTAATGATTGATATAGGCGTGCAAAGACCTTCGCGACTTGACATTCCACACAGCCATATGGCACGATGCATATACACATGCAAAACTTCCTCGTCCCCTCGGACCGCTCGACTCTCAGTCTCGCGAGTTCTTAGAAACCACCCTTGTCAAAAGCACTCAAGTCGGCGTTAAGTGGAACAAGCAAGCTCTAACGATAACTTCCAAGGCGACTTGGTTTGAGCCCGAATGGTCCGCCTTGCAAGGAGACCATTGGGAAGTGGTGGCTGGCTTGTGGCTTGTCATCCCGCACATTAGCGGCCCCGACATCCTGTGCTACGATCTGGAGCGCGGACTGCGCCACGTCATATATCATGCTGAAGGCGCTCAGATACTGTCGTTCAAAAGCGCGACTTCTGAGGCAGCGGACGGAGGATGTATCATGCACGCCATCGTCATGGAAAGCGCTCGCAACAGCGTGTCGTTCTCACAGTTAGTTGCTTCTAACCATCGCATTTATACACTGAACGATTTTGTGATAGTAAGCTGCTCTCCATTCGTTTCTCTTCTGACGGTCCTTTGTTGGAATTCTCCATGGTGATTCCTGGCGATGTGATCGGGATGGGAATGTCGCAGCTATCTGCTGGGAAGCGATTGCTGTGCATGAGCGATCATTTGACTGGTACTTTAAATTTGGCGGTGGATACTCGCACCCGCGTCCTGTACCGCTTTCCGCTACCAAGCTCTATCATCGTACGTATAAAATACTTGGACGTCGTACGCGTCTCTCATCATGAAATTAGGACCCCAAATTCGACGTCACTTGCGCGCAGGAGACATACCTGAAGCGTCTCATAGCTACCGAAACCCACATTCTTGCAATGTTTACCCCTCTCACTATGGTCAGCCAGCTCGACGAGGGAGGAAACTGCCGTGCGATCATTCAGGCATTCGCTCTCCCATCGGCGGGAATTACCAGCGCATCCCCAGCTACTCTTGAACTCACTCACGAAGGACATTGCTATCTCGATATCGAACGTGTCTCGCTCTTATGCGACTCTATGACCAGCGCTGTCACAGGGCAAACCCAAATCAAATTCCTCACCCATTGCATGAGACTTAATTTGACGAAGTACTTTGCTCACCGAGTAACTTTATCCCCTCCTCTGCCAGGGCAGAAACTAGGGAACATCTCTCTTTCCACCGAACAGCTTTTCTCTGTTCCAGGTTATGCTAACACTATGAAGTTTACCACTTCTTTTGACGGGCATGCACGTGGTATCTGCGTACTTCATAACGAAAGGGATGGAACAGAATTCTACGGATTCACGATCGACGCTAGCGGTATGGATAAGCCCTGTTCGGGTATTGTTGGGCCAGGGGTCGATATTAAAGAGGTTGAAGCGACAGAGTCGTTTCCCTCGTCTTTGAGAATGACGTGGAATGTCAAATTGGCATTCGACGGCTATTTGGGTAGAATCTGTTACAGGAAGCGGGGTCAAGCGGGAAGAAATGTACTCGCTGTAGTAGATTTGGCGTAGGGATCATCCGACAACTCATACATGTGCAGTGGAGTGAATGTACTAATTGAATATTTAATGTTCTGAAGGATATACTGTGATGTACCGTATGCGCCTTGAAGCTTGAATGTTGCTTAATGGTAACCGGTAAATACTAGATCATAGCTCGGTGACAATGCGCATGGTGAAGGAACTCGCCGGACATATGCCATATCCCAGATACAGGTGGTTCATACCATAGAATGATGTTCATGTCGTGGTCAAATAAAACCTTCCCAGTCACCCAGCGCACCATCACATAAGCACGAGCGTTCACAACGCTATCATACTCAAACCTTTCCGGCGGCAGCAGCGCTCTTTTTCTGTTCCTTCAGCTTCTCAATCCGCTGCAAAAAGTCAATCAGTATAAGCCGCAACATCTCCAAACAAAGTGACAAAACACTCACCAACCGCCTCTCCTCCTTCCTCCTGGCCATCTCAGCCGCCTTCTCCTCCTTAGACATCCCAGCCATACTAGTCGGCGGTGTGTTGTCAGCAGCATTTGGGAGAGGTCGAGGGGATGATATGGGTGTTGATCGAGTGCTTGAAGCGGGTGAGAACGCTGGCGCGAGAGGGGAAGACACGATGGATCTGCGGGGTTGTGGTGAGAGCGTGCGTGAGATCTGGGAGGGACGTGATGTAGACGAGCGACTCGTAGGTCGAGACGATGATGCCATTGCGCCCCATTCGTCTGGAACTGTATTAGATAAATCAGCAGGGACATTATGGAGAAGGAACCAATACATACTTGGAGAACTGGGCCGCAGCGATATACCGAATCCTAGACCATCGGTTGTACTCGCTAGTTTTGATTCTACAGCAGGTGGAGCACTCTCGAACGCGCCTACAAAGAAAATGACCTCAGTTTGGATCCAGTGATATCTTGAAAGGTCAAAGGACGCACTCCAATCTCCTTCATCGGCATTGATATCGATCAAATCGTCGTTCCACAAACGACTACTGCCCTGCCCTGCCTCGTTGGCAACCTGGTCAGCGAGCGTAGAAGTTGGGGCTTTATTCCCGCCCAGTTGTAGACCTTTACTTCTTACTGGATTTGCGGAGGGAGAAACAGGTGTCACGGGCAAAGGACTGGCGCTACCATTGATGGATGGTGTTAGTGTTGATCCTTCGATGGTACTTGAGATCGTGGTTTGCATGTCAGCAGGGGCAAGCTGAGCGATAGATATTTGTAAGCCATCAATATCAAGAAAATCAAATCAAACGTGCCTTTTTGCCAAGGGACGATACAGCCCACCCTGTGAGAGCGGCTGCAGCGCCTGTCGCTGAGTTTACAAGGCCAGCCTGTGTGTATGCACCTGGAAGCCTCACGGCTAGATCATCCCCGCCGTCTTCTGTGGATGCTGTCTCTGGCTGTGAAAAAGGGGTATAAGCAATACAAACTGGGTTGTATACTACAGACGTACCATAGTCGAAGCGTGAGCTTCTAAACGCTTGACAAAAAGCTCGACAGCTTTGAATGCCTGATCACGAACCAGTCTGTACATATTCAGCCATCAACATGCATCAAAGTAGTAGAACGAGAGCTGTAGACTCACTTTTCTTTATCCAGCGTAGCGCCTAGGATAGCTGGAACGACTTTACTGGCCACGTCCTCAATCTCGAAGCACTCCGCGGTTGCCATAAATGCCATAACGCCTGCCACGCGAGCATGGACGAACGAATCCCTTAGCGCCATGCTAAACGCAGGAACGAGAACTTTTCGCTTGGTATTATATCCTAGCGAAGGGCCCAGCCTGCCGATAAGAATACATGTATTGGTGCGGATGGAAGCTTCTGGGTCCGATTGGAGGCGGGCGAGATGGCGGAGGAGGTCGTTGTTGAGTATACGGTCGGATAACTTGAGAAATCACCATTAGTAACATTGGTCGCACCTTAAAGTCAACACACCTTTGGGGAAAGTAGAACGATAGCTCGGACAGTAGCTTCTCGAATGATAGCAACAGTGTCAGTGAAGCCAGTTTGCTGCGCGGATGAAGATGTAATAAATTGCCGTGTAAGAATAGATGAAACATGAATATTATTCATACCAGGTTTGGCCAAATTTTATCAACGACTGTTTTCTTATCCAGTTTCTCGACGAACTCGGGGAGACTATCGAGAAGCGCAATGCGTGTGCCACGGTCGGCACTCGCAAAAAGTTTGACGAGGGGTGCCACGACGACTGAGCCATAGTCATCCGGTGCAACGTTCTTTCCGAATTGGAGGACGAGAGGGACGATGGTTGCTGCAGAGGCACCGCCGAACTCAAGCGCAGAGGCAAGACATGGAAGAATACGATAAGAGACGAATTCGGGGGGAAATGAAGATGCGGATTCCTTTAGCGTGCTAGTCCAAGCCACTGAGTAAATGGTGGGCGTCTGAAAAGCAACACATACCGTAGTAAAGATGCCTTATCAGATTCACTACTCAGGGTGAATCCGTCCAGTCCAGCGCAGACCTTGACAAGCCGGTTATGTACGAAAAATCCATGTCCTTCTCCACCCGACTCTGCCATACCAATGTCTAGTAGGTTTTTGGGCGACATCCGTGATTTTGCATTCGGGTTAAGGAGTTTTTTGAAGGAGGGAAAGACGGACAGGGGTATGGCACCCCTGGAAGAAACTTGAGGTGGTGGGTGAGGAGGCTGAGCAGTTGGTGGTGGTGGGTGAGTGGGATTGAAGACAGCGTGTAGAAGTAGACCGAGAGCGTATCCGTCCGCAGCTGATACTGGTACGCTGTCCATTCATTAGAAAGGTGGCTGCATGATGTTGTGAGTTGTCGGAAACTGAAAACTCACTCTTTGAGGGCAGACCAACCCTCTTTCTTGACTTCCGGGGGCGCGCATGCCATTGCGTCTGGCATGAGGCCGCCCATGGTCTGTAAAGGAATGTTTATGGGGAGACGTACGAGACACTTAAAAAAAAGACTCACATATATGACAGAAAGATCGTCTTTTGGATTGCTCAACACCTCGAAGCCTCCCAACTTCCACTCTCCTGAAGGAGTGATAAATATAGCATTTGGACGAACGTTTCCGTGGGTTGAGGAAGCGGAATCGTTCAGAAAGGCAAGAGCAACCTGGCTCGGAAGGTCAGCAATTAAGGCCTGAACGCAGACGAAAAGAACAATTCTGACTGAAATTCGGTGTAACCCCCAAATCAGCCAGTCCTCTCGCTCGCGTGGAACATTGGAGGATGATTGGGATAACGCGAGAGGTAGAGGGCGAACCCTTTCAGTCATGATGCAAATGGCTGAGTCGGATTCTACGACATCGATGTATCTAAGTACGTCTGGATGTCGTATGGTGCGTAGCTTGCGGAGGGAGTTGCGGGCGAGGGGTATGGTGGACTTGTTCAGAGGGTGGGTTAGATCATACTCGAAAACCGAGACCAGACTACCATCTTCCTGCCTTGTAGATTAGCCTGGACACAACTCGGACCTGTGATGAGAATTGCAAACCTACCCGTTTGGTAGCGTCGTACAAGGTCCAGAAAGTCTCGCAGGAGTAAACTTTGGCACCTAGCGAGAACGGTAGATTTAGCCCTGATTTCTGGACTAGAGTCGACACTGCAGCAGAGCCGAAGCTGCGAAGATAGTCCATAAAACCCTCAAGTTATACGGAATAGTCGAGTGGAAGTGATCACGGAAAGAACGAGTCTGCCGTAACGCAGACAGCAGTAAGTACTGCCACCGGTGCAAACATTCATTTTGACACGTATGATACACGATTATTCCTCGGTGGAAGTCCAAACGCCGCATACTTTGAATTGATAGTAATGCTACGAGTACTAGTACAGGGAACAACGTATATGATGTCTGTTCTGCAAGTATAACGTCCGTTTCGCAGGTTCGGGGTGCCCATAAAAGTCTAATACCCTGTTACCATGCTTGAAACCGCCATGTTGTACCCACCCGTGCTGACACGTGCCCTCGTGGCGTAAAGGTTTCTTCTGTACTGCAAATGAAGTGCAGAATCCATTGGCAGAATGGAGGGGTCGTTATCAACTGCATTGTGGTCATCGCAGATGTAGATGGGCGGGGCCGGATGTTCTGGGAAAGGGCAGGGTAGAGATGCGACATGGCATCAAGGATATGTGTATCGAAGTAGACGCAGTAATACGCAGTTGGGTTTACTTCGACGCATCAGCTTGGAGCTCGTCAAGCGGAACACGAACAAGCCGTTCTCCGGTAAGTGGTACGGTGGCGTCACCGGGGTCTGACAGGTGCTGTTCCCGGCTGTTCACTGCAGAATAATCAGATCACAAGCTAGTGTGGTCGTAACTTTACTCACAGAACAAACTCAAACTTTGGAACATGAGAGGCCATTGTTCGAGCACCTGACCATGTACTGTTCGAGAAAATTAATGATGGAAAAGGATCAGGATGAGAAGAAGAAACCTTGGCCAGCATCAGCCATAACTTCGCAATCATCTGCAAGACCCTCAATGCGTTTAAGGAACAGAGCGCTAGCGCGTTCAAGAGCAGCAACGGCCTCAAACTCTTTCTTTTTCTCCAGTAAGCGTGATGTTGCTGTTGCATTATTGGCCTGCGATGCTAGGGATGCAGCATGTGAAATGCGACTCGGAGCAATAGACTGACGCATGATTTTTATTTGCAAAGGAAGTGATTGTTGAGGACGATGAGCTTATAGCTTTCGTCGTCGTGAGTAACGACGTTGAGACATTTTACAAGTCCGACGCAGCTTACCGACAAAATTAGACGTAAACAGACTCGGACACTTTAACATGGCATGTGTACTAATCATCACGATTTAGTATTTAGATCTTAGACTTGAGACACTTTGTACATGCGTCGATCAGCGGATGATAACGATGACATATGTACATGAACAAAGTGGTATACGTTGATCCGTTGATTCGGTTCAAACTTCAAATTGTGCTTGATCGTCTTCTGCATAATCGGACACTTTTCGAATATCACGCTAATTCGTCATTCAGGTTGCTGTGATGAAGGCTAATTAATAATTACTGGAGTCCCTTTGTTTCTGTCGTCGCGCAAAATTTGATCTGGTTAATCGCGTTGGTTTGTCGTCGTTCCGATGACTTCTTGTGTACTCCTTTGTTGTGTTTAGGTCATCTCTTGTGGTCTCTAAAGCTTGCTTCACCGACCTGCTCTGCAAGTCCAACTCCCTGTATTTCTGGTGGCCCTACTTGGGGTTCTGCTGCTCTTCCTGGATACTGCAACATCATACAATGACGAGACATCTGCTTGCCGAGCCTTGCTCGTGAGGACTAAGACCGTGGTGATATGCTTGATCGGGGTCCGTGACCCGCTCTTCGATCAACAAAGTGCCTCCTCCAAGTTAATGTCAGCCACCGAATGTTTGTTGGCGCCTGAAATAACACGTCGGCGCTGCCTTTGCGCCGGGTGTGGGCGGTTATTCGAACGACGCAGAACTCACTGTTCCCAACTACTTCTCGTATCCTGCTTCGCTCAAACTTATCCACCAGTGACAGCTATTTTCAATGAGCGAAGACAACCATTCGAGGGATTCGAAACCAGTTTATTTTACAGAAGCCAGCAAATCTAGCGAGGCAATCGCTGGTGGAAGCTCGGTAAGTTGTTCATGAGGATCACTTAAAATTCTGGCGCATGCTTTATCCAGGGCCGACCCCATGATAGAATTCTTCGGATTCTGGGGAAGGTTGAGAATAGTGTGACTGTGAATACTTTGGTGAGTCGACGAAGATGCGTGATTAGTGTCCTGGAATAAGGCTGAGATCGTCCAAAAGCGCTCGAAGGCGTGACCCTCTTCTCCCGAACGCCGACCATGAAGGTGACTCGTGAGCTCCAGATAACTGGGTGGGTCAGGCGTCGAAAATCGTGCTGATCCCGAATCGGCACATTTTGTTGCCAGATGAGCTACAGAGCGTATGAATCCACCCTGTGACATCTGTTGTATCCACAGCCCAAGATGCACTAGCGAATCTTAAGCCTGCATGTAATTTCCAGGACACTCACAATGGACCCCTCAGGATAATCATCGACTCTGTTGTTATGAAGATTCCGGATGAATGAGCCCTTCCTCTCGACAGAGAACGTGTCGAGCTTGATCTGATCCGTATGGCACATGAATAACACTGGCGGGATTGCCGAGATGAGTAAGCTCCTAGCCTCCTCCATCACTCGCATTTAATCAACACGACACATGTAAACCTGTCAAAGCTATCCCTAGGTATTGTCGTACTTTAGTTCACGCATGCAAGCTTCTAATTGACACAAGTCACATAGTACGTACATGAGCATTTCCAACAAACAACTGTGCAGACTCAAGCCTGATGCGGACGCCCGACATTCTTGGCATCGTTGTCACCAGGTTTCTGTCTGTAGAAAATATCCGTGTATCATGCTGAGGGCACGGGTGGATTGCCAATTGTATCATCTTGTTATTACCTCACCCTCAAATCAAATTCAGCCTTTTGATACTCCGACAAGCTAAGCTCTTGGATCCGGAGCTCACACTGTATACATACTGCTTCAACCATGCTACATACGTGATCATCATCACGCGTTTAACTACCGTGTTAAATAAACACCCATGCATTCACATGGGAGGCCTCGCTTTCTTCCCACCACTGTTTTATTTCTTGACCAACTTTTTCACTTATTGGATGCATGGCAAATAGGCGCTCGTCGAAGTAAAACGAACGTGTTCGGTGCCGTGTCCAATTACTTTTCTTGTTGTGAAGCGGATGTAATACGCATTTATTTCTAGTAAACAAGGTTCGAATGTTGAGTACTAGTTTTAGCCGCCTCTCAGGTAAGTTATATTTTTGTCCAGAAGCTCGTGATTATGCACCAGTCACTGATCTGCTGAGCGAGCGGCGTGCGCTAATCGCAGAGAGGGCCGTGTTTCTCTCATTTTAGGGAGGTTCGCAGCAAGTCTCAGAGATCGACTACCCAGGGCTTTGGTCATACCATTCAACATCGCACAAGCGCTCCTTCAGAACTTTGGTAGCGTTGAGTACGGCGAAGGTGAACTGGTGAGAACGTGCTGGTTCGCCATTGGTTCGGGCTCTGAACTACAGGGGGCCTCACGAGCTCAAGACGCTCCAAGTCTTTAATTTGGAGGTGCTAGTCTCACACGTAATACGCAGCAATAGCCCGGAGGTTCACCGAAACGTGTATTCTGCGTCCTGATAATTTAAAAGGCGTCGTATGCAACTCTTTACTCGAGGTATCGAATCTGGCTCAAACGACGAAAACTAGCATTCCCTAGTCGCGTATCCAACCATGTTGCGAAATCGCTTTGCTATCTTGCTTGCCCTTTTATCATGGCTAAACACATTCGCCATGGCTCAGACCGTGGCATCTCAGGCATACACACCTATTACTGGGCGATGTCCTGCAGGCTTTAACCTGGTGCGGATGGCTGGTACTCCTGGGAATCAGACCCTCAGTTCATCTGAAGCCTGCTACGTTCAAAATCGCAAGGCCAATGTCCTTCCGCGGGCCTGGAAAATTTACCTATCAAATGTCTTATCTACCAATCCTTTTCTCCCTGATTACGTCTCAAGAATTCTGTCGGGCGCTAGTTCCGAGATCCCAACTCTAGGCATTGCAACGAGTGGAGGAGGGTACAGGGCTGCAATCTTTGGTGCAGGAGTGTTGAACGCACTGGATGCGCGGAATTCATCTTCCGACGCCGCTGGAACAGGCGGGTTGCTCCAGGCAGCAACCTATCTGTCAGGATTGTCAGGCTCATCGTGGTTCATCACATCCCTTGCTCAAGCCAATCTCCCTACCATGCAAGAACTCATCTTTGGACCCGCTAGTCCCACAATGTCCAACAGTTCGTGGGGAGGATGGAACGCTGACCATGATATTATAACGCCAAGCACGAACTCCGTCACAGATACACAATATTATACGAACCTTGCAGATGAGTTGCTCGGAAAGTACGACGCTGGTTATGTAGTGACATTTGCGGACTACTGGGGGCGTATGCTAGCCAGACATTTTGCCAATGGTACCTTCTCGTCTAATATCTTTAACGAGTCGTACACCCATGGAGCTGGTATATTGTGGTCTGCTGTTGCAAACACGTGAGTTCGCTCCCATTCTGGCGAGTTCGTTGGCTGATCTTGGTTCAAGGACTTCATTCGCATCCTATTCAATACCATTCCCAATTGTGACCGCAGACCTTCAAGCTCCGGGTCAGAACTCATCGGAGATAATTGCTGAAGACTACATCCCCTTAACTAATCCCATAATTGAGTTCAATGTCTGTGAGTAAAAAGTCACAGTTTTGTGTTCCTGGGCCCTGAACGTATATGAATAGTTGAAACGGGTTCTTTTGACCCGCAGCTTTCTGCATTCGTGCCAACCAAATATTTGGGAACGACAAATAACAGTATCTGTGTCACCAACTATGATCAATCTGCGTTTATTGCTGGGTCATCTTCTGAGCTATTCAATGAGGCCAATTTCACTGTGAGTTCCGTTGTGTTCTCTTATCGTTCATGCACGTCTGAACTAGCTGGCAGAATACCCTCAATTCAGAGTTTGGGCCCATTTTAGCTCTTATGGCGGATCTTATGCCTGAACCCCAGGTTGAATACGACGTTGCTTCTTGGCCAAATCCATTCTATGGTGTAGCGCCGGACACCTTTATTGATTCGACGCAAACGAACCTGAATATGGTGGACGGTGGTGAAGATGGTGAAGTTATCCCGCTGCAACCCTTCCTGGTGAAGGCACGTGGCGTCGATGTCATTTTCGCTATTGATGCAGTAAGTAGTTTTCCTAAGAACATGGCGATCTTCAGTTGATCTTCAATTCAGACCGATGATATTAACAACTTCGCGGATGGCAGTTCTTTGATTGTGAGCACACACGATTATCGGATAACTTTCGCATCTGAATCCTTGCTAGGCCACGCAAAATCGTACTTCGCTTTATCCCTCTACTTACTCATTCCCCCCTGTTCCCACTTCTATGGGAGAATACACCGCACAAAACCTGACTACGCGCCCGACATTTTTTGGATGCAAAACGACCAGTTTGAACATAAGCACCCCGCTTCTCATATACCTTGCTAATGGTGGTCCACCCGATGGCGAAGCTCCCGTCACCAACACCTCGACGTCTCAAACTTCCTATTCGTCATCGGAGATCCAGGCAATGCTTAGCCAGACCTTTGTCATCACGACCCAAGGGTATCCAGAAAACGGAGCAATGAAGGATCCGGATTGGCCGTCATGTCTCGCATGCGCTGTCGTCGACCGTGCAAGGGAGCGAGCAGGAGTGGCAAGAAGTGGCATTTGCTCTACCTGCATGGACAGGTACTGCTGGGATGGAGACACGCTCACAACTGCTGCATCCTAGAGTGGTGTCATCGTATAGGCTACGCATTCGGACAGCTTAGCGCTTTCGAGGTGACTTCGGCTATTGTGTCATGCTGATGATGTGAAATCAATTTGTGCAGGCGGACACAGTCTGAGTTTTCATTGTCAGGACTGATTTATTGACAATGAATGCTTTTGGTTACTGTTGGCTGTTAACGAAATGGACGCGATTATTGGCATGACGTTTGCTTTTGCTGGTTTGGGGGATACGGCGGTGTCGGGCCCTACTGATGATTTTTGATTCAGCGATGGCGGATCCACGTCACAGGCGTCAGATACGATGACCACTAGCAAGAATTTCAAACGTGCGGCTACTAACTAGACCTGCGGTGTCGATGCTGACAGGAGCACGAAGCCGAGCTGTCATTGTTAGGCAAGAATGGGTAGAACCTTACAGTCATGCAGATGAATTTGTGATCCTCCAATCCACTGAAAGCCCTCCTGTCCTCAGTTGTCATTATAAGTTGAAACTGCTTGTACTCTCTTGAGCGCATATGATCCGGGGTTGCGGCCTTCGCCAAGCTCCAGACGGAAAAGGCAACCACGTGTTGTTTAGAAACTCCGCGAGCCGTCGATGGATGGCAAAGTTGGGTACTGAGTGTTGCGTATCGGCCTCACCCCGCTCGTCCTCGTGCTGCTTTCTCTTCCAACCTCTCGTTATATGGCACAAGCGATGCTTCCTGTACTAAGGACGATGCAAATTTCCCCGGATGGATAGATTGACTTAGATGAATCCCAGAATTAAAACCAGTTGTCCTCGGAATCAGTCCTCATGGCAAACGAATCGCTGACGTTTAACGGCGTGGTCTGGTTTACTGGTCCGATACGGTGTCGTCTGCGTTCTACTGTTGCCTTTGATACGTGATGTCATCCTGTTGATGACGGATACTAGCTTTCTGTTCTGCCAACCTGATCATTTGATCTGTTCAAATCATTGTAGTGGCGCCTGCTATGCCAATAGCCCGGAACATGATGCAATGCATAGCAGCCTACTCTTCAAGGCGATTCTATCACTTGCTAGAGAAGTTGCCATTTACTGTGATCGTCAAGTCCTTCCACAGTCCTCGTTTCTTGTCGAGTTATGAGGTCTTCCATATCGTTGGTCTTGGCTGTATGTACTGGCACGTATTATCATCTTGAATTTGTTCCCAGAGCGACTGTTACTAATGAAAATTCCGTCTCGTAGCCAAAGCGAGTGTCACGGAGGCGAGGGGGCCAGAAGAGGAATATGGTATCCCGGAAGTAGATTACTTGCGAGTCCATTTTGGGATGGAGGAATTGACGTCCAACCGCCATCGGCGACATTCCATTGACCAAGTGTGACCGCGATTTGGATATGTTTTAGTCACACTTTATGGATGGTATATATACCAGCTACATTCTGAATTCCTCATAGGCCTCCTCTCTTTTCGTTTCCCCTCTATCACTTGTGTCCGCCGACGACGCAGGCCTCTTTTTTGTTGTCTTTGTTGGATTTCCCATTTGCTACACCCACCATGGACTTCACCGCTACCGCTGCGTTTCCCATCTCAGTTTCTTGGATAACCCACAACATCGCTCTCGCCGCTCTTTCTCTTTCTCTGGTTTACCTTGTCTCTCGCGCTATATACGACCTCTTTCTTTCCCCGCTCAGCTCGATACCCGGTCCTTGGTTTGCCGCCGTCTCTAACTTTTGGATTACAACACACGTCCTGCGCCTCCAACAATGCAAGACCAATCACCGCCTTTTCGAGAAATATGGTCCTGTCGTTCGAATCGGTCCAAACAAGGTCATCTTCAAAGATCTGACATCCATGAGAAGCGTCTACTCCGTCTACAAATTCGATAAAAGCACCTTCTATAAGAGTCTTTTAACGTGCGTTTGTCTTGTATTTGACACGATTTTAGCTCACGAGTCCATTTAGCAATGAGAATGATCATGCGTGAGTATACAGTGCAATCCGCTGAATGCGCATATATGCTGATTTTCTGACTAGTATGACAACATTGGACCATGCGGGACATGTCACAAGACGAAAGGGCTATGCTCCTCACTATGCCCCGGTCAATCTCGCTCTTTTTCAGCCCGAGGCGCATGATTATACCCTCGAGCTTATTTCGGTATGCCCCTGGAAATGAGCATGACGTTTCCCTTTTAATGCGCCTATCCCAGGTTCTAGAACATATCGGAGGCAAACATTCTCTAGATTGTCTTGCATTGTTCCGCCATTATATGGTTGACGTTATTATTGCGTCTTCCCATGGCTACCGACAGGGTGCTCTCAGTAAATGGATTGCGGGTGTGGAGGATTCTATGGCCACTGCGATCGCGGATTTCCCAAAGCGAGGCATTATCGTAAGGCGATCGACCTTGCATCAAAATTAGACTGACAGGGGTTGCAGAGAAGCGTGGTACCCCCTTGGGTGTGGGATATGATCTGCCGTATCCCCAACAACCGGTGGCGCCAGATGTGCGATTCTGATAAGATTATGGGCGAGGTTGTTCCCTCTCTGTACCTTCAATGCGGTCAATGAAGCTGATTCTCGTCTCTTCTCAAGTTCGTTGGTGCACGCGTATACGAGATGCGAGCAGAGTTAAATGCAGGAAAACTTGGTGAATCTGAGAAGATTCCGATGTTACGACGCCTTCTCCAGCACAAGTATTCTTCTGAACAGGCCATGCCCGACCACGATATCATTTCAGAAATGATGGGACATATGTATGCATTTATCTCTCATTTGACTGTCTATAGCGCGAGCTAAATTGATACCCCTAGGATCGCAGGGTCTGATACTACATCAAACTCGTTGTCCTACTTCTTTTGGGAGCTTAGCCGCAGGCAAGATATCATGATGAAGCTTCAGGCCGAACTGGACCAAGCGATGCCTGATCCGCATGCTATTCCTGATATCACTCTCTTGCAGAAGCTTCCTTACCTGAACGCTTTCGTGAAAGAAGGTCAGGCTGCGCTTCGCTTTAATTTACATCTTCCTCATTACACATGTCATAGGTCTTCGGTTGTACAGCGCCGTACCAAGTATTCTCGAACGCGTCGTTCCATCTTCTACATCCAAAAATGGCGCCATTAATGAAGCTTTTGATCTTATGGGTTACGCACTTCCTCCTGGTACCATCGTTGCCACCCAAGGCTGGTCTATGCACCGCGATGCATCTATCTTCCCTTCTCCGAATACCTTCCTTCCTGAGCGCTGGCTCGAAAGACCTGGGAACGCTGAACATCTTTTCAAGATGGCACAATTCCTCATGCCATTCGGTACAGGCTCGCGTGTCTGCGGAGGCCAGAATTTGGCGCAGATGATGTTGAGGATCGCGGTGGCTACTGTGGCGAGGAACTTTGATGTTGTGGCTCCTCCTGAGACCAACGAGCGAAGTATGGAAATCAAGGACTCCTTTGTAATTAACTATCTTTATGATCACTGTCCGAGGACTTGACTCAAGTGCCTTTTTTTGCAGGTTATCTTTCCTGCTTCGATGGAATGCAAACTGACATTTGTCCCACGAGCTCACTGAGCTCTCCGGCGATTCATCTACCATCACTACGACCCACCACGAGCGTACACGCCTCATAATTTCTCCCCATTCTTCTCCTATTCCTACATTAGTCAATAGAGCTCTTATAATCGACTAATATTCCTCAACGTGGGCTGGCTACCCTGCGAAACCCCCGTCGAACCTGCTTTCGTTGTAGTAGTGTGGATACACTCTTGGTTTTCACGATGCTATGCAATCGTATTACTATGGTATTCGGCTGGCCCCATGTATGTAGCTCAATACCCACTTTGTGTCTCTAGTTTTGGCATCTGATACTAGTGTGGAGTGATGTCCTATCTGACTTTGTTTGTGGAATGGTAACCCCAGACTCCGATGCACTCAACTTCGTGGCCTCGTGGAGCATTCGCCGCTTGACATCAGGAGTAGGTGATGAATATATCATATTTTGGCCACTTGACTTAACTTCATTGTCCAGGTTTAGTGCCCGAAGTCCTGGCCGAACATTGGGAAAGTGGTCTTTAAACTACCATTCCAGCGCATTCTGTCACTATATCGTCCACTTAGAACCGACTGCCTCGGAGAGGAGCACGTTAATGGTCGTTCTACTCCCGTATCCAACATCGAGCAACATCATAATTAATCCTTGAAGATTCCTTATGCTGCATCAAACGGCTTATGTTCCAAGGCCAAGCCAAGCGTGCAAACTTTTAAAGCAAAAAGTGATTTTACTATGCGTTGCAATTGGTATCTGAAGCTGTGTTTTCTGTGCCCTCGGGGTACTAACCTGACGTGGTGTGTAAGGCTCGAAGGCGACGGTGCAATAGAGAAGAATGGTTCGCAAAGTCTAAATATGAGATTTAAAACACACTACGACTATGATCGACTGTATTTAGGTCAAGTGACGAGACACTAGATATCAGGTAGATGCGAAAATAGAAAAGAGCAGTAGCAGAGGATGCAGTGACATATGTCGAGTGGCTTTCAGGCTTATGTGATGAGCGTAGTTGGGAGTTTGACAGAAATCTCAATGAATCGCTTAATTTTGCAATCAGCCGTAATGGACCAGATATCGGACGCCGTCCCGTACGCCGCGGGGCTGTTCGGTAGCGCCATGATCCATCCTTACACTGCTCTATCCTTGAGCGCTCTATATATGCGACACTAGTCTGATTCTGGAGTGCTACTTGAAATCCTGGAATCTGTTCAATTTCACCACTCGACACGCAAGACTACCAAGACGGCACAAGACTCTTTATCGGCGTTATATCAATCCAGGTAGTTCCACTCCATTGGCCTGAAATTCGTCGACTAATACTTACTAGAACCAAGTCAACCGTTCTGAGACGTTTCGCGATGAGTGATACTGAAAAAGATGCAGGACTTCCAGAGGAGGCTCCAGTCGATGACGAAGCTGCATCTAAGGCCTTGCCTAGTAGTGTTTGGAAGAGATTCATTGTTGGGTCCAGCAACGCGCCTGCTGAGAATGAAACAAAGAGGGCAATGCAAAGCAGGCACCTGATGATGATCGGTGAGTGTTCATTCGAAGCGATGGTCAATAATTTCGTGTACTGAAAGCCTTTCTGGAATCTACGTAGCAATCGGAGGGACCATCGGGACGGGTATTTTCTTGAGCGCTGGATCTGTGAGTGCTTTGTTCTTATGTGAGCGCGTCCTTTTGTTGCTATTTTGACTCTTTTGCCAAGGCTATCGCTTTGGCCGGGCCAGGAAGTGCTCTGCTCTCGTATGTTGTTGTTGGGATGTTTGTGTACAGCGTCGTGATCGCTTTGTATGCTTTCAACATCACATCATTATGTTCGAACTGAATGAAACAAATTGAAGGGGCGAAATGTCTGCCATGTTCCCCGTATCAGGCGCTTTCTCCGTCTTTGGAAGTAGATTCGTCTCTCCCGCGCTAGGATTTACGTTGGGTACTGTACTTCCACCTTGATGTGTCCTCGTGCTGATTGGAGGATTTCTGCAAACAGGGTGGAATTACTGGTTTCAGTGGTACTTCTGCTTCCAAGATAAATTGCAGGTTCATTGACCATTCTGACGTTATGCATCCATTTTTGTTCAGGAGTCTTTCAATACGTGAGTATCACTTCTGTCCTGTTTCATTGTTTTGAAGAAGTGATTGACTTACTCATTTGTCGTGGTTGTCAGCCAGCGAGCTGACTGCTGCTGCGATTATCCTACAGGTAAGTTGGTTTATTATTTACTATTTCTCGGAAATTGCTGATAAGACGTTTAATCAGTTTTGGGCGCCGCAAGTCCAAGCCTGGGAATGGGCCCTCGTCATTATTGTCCCTGTTTTCTTACTTCAACTGATCCATGTTCGAGCTTACGGTGCGTAATTGTTGAGCATGTGCACTAGGTGTCCTAACGCTGAACTTCAACAGGAGAGTCTGAGTACTGGTTTGCTCTCGTCAAGGTCCTTATGATCATAGTTTTCATCTTTGTCGGGCTCATCTACGACTGGGGTGGAATAAAAGGACATCCTGGACCCGTAAGCAATGTATGGCGTTCGTCAGCAGTATGGCTACTCATATCCTCTTGAAGGGTTTGTCGAATTTTCAGAACGGCCAAGCTTTCATCGGTGGCTTTCAAAATTTCGCCCAGACTTTCGTTTACGCCTTTTACTCTTTCGGCGGTGTTGAACTGGTGGCAGTTGCCGCGGGAGAGTCCGTTCGACCTCATAAAACTGTCCCTCGCGCTATCAAGGCTACTTTCCTCCGGATAGTCCTTTTCTACATCTTGACCATCCTAACCATCGGACTTTGCATTAACTGGCAAGACCCTACCTTACTCCGTGCAGCAGACGGTGAGTGATGAATCTGGAGCGGGATCCACCGCTCATCTCTTCGATTTGCCATCAGAGTCGGATGTGACAGCATCTCCACTGACTGTGGTGTTCCAGCGTGCTGGGTTCGGTGCTGCTGAACACGTCGTGAATGCTGTCCTCTTGACCGCGGTTTTATCCGCCACAAATTCGTGTTTCTACGCAAGTTCACGCATGCTTCTCTCATTGGCCAGATCTGGTCAGGCCCCTCGCATCTTTGGCTGGGTAGATGGCCGAGGCGTTCCTGTGCCTGCGCTCGTGTGAGTCTGGACCACCGCTTTATGGCCGTAGACTGCAATGCTGACGTTATTTTTAATGTAGCATGGCGCTTGCAGTATCATTCATAACATTCCTTACGACAATCTGGGGGGAGGGGGTCGTGTTCACTTGGCTGCTCAATCTCACAGGAATATCAGCCTTGCTTGTGTGGTGCTCGATAGGTCTCATTTCTCTGCGGTTTCGTGCGGCATATCGAGCTCAGGGGCGCTCGTTGTTGGATTTGCCTTATACCCAGCCTTTATTCCCGTTGTTGCCTGCTGGAGTTGTCGTACTAGCCTTACTGATGTTCATTGCGGAAGGATATTCGGCGGTCAAAGAACAGCCATTGCAAGCCGAGGTATGCGCCACCCTTTGTTGATACGGCCTTCATCTCACCGCATTCACGCCAGAACGTCGTCGCCACATACATTGGTGTTGCCCTTTACGTTGTCCTATACCTCGGGTACGCCATCTACGAGCGATATGGACTTGGAATCCGGCAGCATTTCGTGCCATTGCTGGAGGTAGACTTACAAACTGATGCCGTTTGGAAACCTGGAGAAGGTGCAATGATCCGAGACCATGAAGGCAAAGATGAGGAGGAGGCTGCTGTTGCGGTAACCCCTGGGTGGCGAACTCGGCTATCTCACGCAGCTACACATATTTATTGACTACCCAATAGAAGCTAGGCTTCAAGCCTCCGGAACATCATTACTGCTTGTGTCCGAGCAACGTCAGTCGCTGGCGTGATCGATTGTCTTCGGTACGTTGGAGGCGCCGAAGCTTTCCTTTACAAAGCGAAGCCATCCGCAGGCCATGGCAAAACATCCGCTGTGGGCATCTTGTGGCAAAGCGCCTGAAAAGCGCCATTGGTATGGTCCACCAAGCAGGCTGCCATAACATATGGGTATAAAAGGCGAACGTTCTTGACGAGCTTCTCCATTCCATCTCACACCATCGTTTTACTCCGTCTTCGCAAGTAAAATGTGTAGAAGCTCATGGTCGGTCACCTTCTGTATCAAGTGCAGGACCGTGTTCTCAAGGGATAAATACGTCGACGAGGTATGTTCATGGCAGAAGAAAGTCGACAGAGCTCAACAACAGGGCTCGGTTGATAATGCCGAGGAGTGGAAAGCGATGTGCAAGGCAAATGGAATGGAGGGACCTGGTCCTTCGGTTTGTTTGTCTGGCTGTGCATACTGTTGATGTAAGGAGATTTTAATTTGACTGGTCGCCCTCGTACTCATGACCGTTTCACAGATACCGTGTATAGCAGCCCTCGTGAAGAAGGGGACAGGTATATATATGGGTGACGATGATATGATTGGTTAAGGCAAATGGAACGGAGGGGCCCGGTCCTTCGGTTTGTTTGTCTGGTTGTGCATACTGTTGATTTAAAGAGGTTTTAATTTGACTGGTCGACCTCGTGCTCATGACCGCTTCACAGATACCGTGTATAGCAGCACTCGTGAAGAAGGGGACAGGTGTATTTATGGGCGACGATGACATGATTTGTGTTCGAAACTTTACAAATATTCGCATTGTAAACTCAATTGGAAATGCATGTGAGACATAGGCCCAGGAGGCCATGGCCATTGTCCTTTAGTCTCATCGAGATGGGAATGGTTTACATTGCAAGTACAATCCGACAGCGAGCCACTGATGAATAAGCACAATGCGCCGTGCCAGTGTGGACGGTCCATCGGTCAATGCACATTTCTGCGGTGACTCCTACGCACACCTCCAGTGTAGGCCAGTGGGTCTTTTGGCATGCACGCCAGTTCGAGGTATGAGTACAGCACGATCACCACGCCACCACAAACATAGGTGAAAGAACCCTTTAGTGCTCACCCAAACACGCCACTATCCTTGTCATGTGCGAAATCATAGAGGCCCAATACGTCTATGTTTGCCCATGCAAGCGCATGGCTGGACCGGTTAAGACTCAGGTCACCAAATGCGAGGCGAGGAGAGGAAAAGAGCGAGTCTGGAAGAACTGGGATGCTGCTGGACGGCGTGGCCGGGAACCAGCAATAACATGCACGAGCATGTCTGTGGAAAGAAAGCTGCCGTATCATTTGCCTTGTCGGGATTGTTTTGAACGCTATTTCCGAAGGTAGATGTCGTCACATTCCTCACTATCGATGCTGATATTTCTTCCCAGATGAGCGTGTTATTTTGAATGTGACCGGAGCCCATTCAAAAGCATATTCGTACCATCTGAGAAATAAAAATTTGAGCTGTAGCACTAGAGCAGGACTGGAGGCGAAACTTACACATACTTGAATACTTACGGTCATTTCACGGGGCCTCGTAGAGCACCTTTGCGAGCATTCCCATCATCTTAAGATATGCGGACGCCGATGCTGAGGCACCTTTTCCAATAGCTCCGACAAAGTTCGCCAACTTCCCCTTCTCGAATCCTAGCTGATAGTCTGACGAATACTTGGCAACAGTTGTGTCCTTGATTCCCGTCAGCTTACTCAATTCGTTGCGGAACTTGAGCGAGCCAGGCTCATACTTCTTTCCTTCGACAAGGGCCACGTGTAGTCCTACGAACGTTTGAGGGCGCCCGTTCGCAACGAGGAGCTCTGGATAAGTGAAGTACCGATACAGTTTGCCGACGAAGACAACTCGTGGATGTGTGGGGCTGGCTTTTGTTTCCGGGTTAGAAAGATCGAGTCCAATGCGTGGAGAACGGAACACGGACGAGGCCGCAAGGCTCGATGCAGGTCGCTTGCGCAAGTACATGTGAGTGCTCCTCGGTTGGCTCGGGGCCGAAAGGGCAGTGATGTCCCCTTGCCATTTAACAGACACAAGCTCGCGGATGTTCGAAGCATTGCATACGCGCAGAATCTCATCGACGAGGAGTGAGGGCCCTGAGATGACCTTTTGGTCGTGAGATCGACGTATGGTGCGTAGAAGAGCGCCACCCCGCAATATTCCCAATGTGGTGCAAGGCTCCGCGCTAGAATACGTTGGCGTGCACACCGGGCCACCAAATGTCAAATCAAGGCCTTTACGTGTACCACCCCGATAACCTCCTGCTACAGTTGCAACAAGATTGGCTTGTGATGAGTTTGAGCGTTTCGGTGCACGATGAAAATACCTGTGAGAGCCAATCTGAACTATTTCTTATACGAAAACTCGAGAGTCAATTCTCACCACTGCCCGCTGCGCTCTTGTTCTGTACTTCCATGAGTGAATGGGTCCTCGTGATAGCCTGACTTCTGGAGGTAAAATTCTAGTTCAAGGATTTCATAGTCCGTTTGAGAGCTGTCATGAATGACTGAAAGATAATATTGGGATAATAAAGCGCTTGAAATCGAGTCAAACCGAGCCGATATTTCATCCTGAGAGCATAACGAAGTTAGGTCAAGCAAAGAGTTGATAGTATCTCCGTGGGCGTCGGGCAGTGCTGGACATAAAGCTTTTGAACAAGGAGCTGCAAGTTCAGTATCTTTTTGAACAGCGCTGCTAATTCCAACGGAAGATGAAGGTTGATCAATCTGCTTGAAAATTTTCGTCCGGTGAGTTGGTATCTGCTCTAACAGTGATGTGAGAACTGTGACCGTACAACGCGTGTGTTGGAATTTCGTGCTGACCATCATCAGGATCTTGGTCCTCCCTCGCTCGCTTCAAGTCACCATTCACCATCAATACTTCCTCTGGCAGAAAACCAGCAATGAGGCGTCCCATAGATCAGTGAAACTGAATCTTCGAGGGCAAGTACGTACTCACAAAACGCTGGGACTGTCGACGTTGTGATGGAAGGACGTAACTTGCTTAAGTCGTATGTAGCAGTAGAACAGGTTGGACATAATGATGTATGTGATTATAAATTACAAATATTATTTTTGAATTCATTCCATCGCTTCCTCGGACCCCGGGCCAGGCTACTTTGTGGTATCTCTCTCCCGCGCCGCTCTCGTCCGAATTACTCTTTGCAAGTTGGCTCACGAACACGCCTCGTACTATGCCAAAATACTGACTCAACCGATATTCTGACTCATTATCAACATGTACCCTTTACGCCGGAAGTGGAGGCCCATGGAAGATGAAACGAAGCCCGTTCCTGCCTCGGACCACACAGTACTGTGTACTCTAAAGCACGCCCATTTGACAGTCTGAGCTTACCCTATGGGGTCCCGTGGGATGCTTGGCACGACGCCCCTATTCTATCATATTACCTTCCCCTTCGCATCACTCTGATTCACTCACCCCGCCATGATGGCTACGAAATCTGATGATAGCAAGTCCATTACTGGCTCACCTCCCTCGTACAACACAATTTATAACATCCAAGTCAAATGCAGACAATCATCCGTATTCTCCTTTTTATCAGTCAAGCAGAGACGTGCCACCGCTCTATCTCGCATTCGTGATCTTGTCTCCCCCACATATGTCGCCCCTTCCTCCATTGAATCGATTGTCAATGCATATGTTCATGATCTCACAGCTGCAGAGCTCTCCGACCTTCTGCAAACACCCAATATCGAGGGTCACACGGCGCTATATTGGGCAATTGTGAATCACCAGCGAGAAGTATTCTCGGCGTTTATTGGATTCATTTCTAAAATTTCATCCAAATGCTCTTCCGACCTACGTCTTGCGTGCATGCAAACTAGCGACCAAGCATCATTCTCGCAGCTGAATTTTCAAAATACTAATAGTAAGTCCTTTGCAATGCCCAATCGAGAATGTTTGTATTGATGTATAATGCACTCATCAGCCAAGGACGAGTCTTTAAGACGATTTCTGGGTTGTCCACCAGATGAGATTGAAGTACATCATGGGGGAGAACTGGACGACCACCAGTTCGTTGCTTCCTTCCGTATCAGGATGTTCCAGAAACGTCTACGCACTACACGAGAATTAAATTATGATTTTGTTGCGCGAGGTATAGATTCACATTTTTGGTTTGTTCCTTACGCTCATCCATCTCCTGCAGGACGTATATGGTGGTTCCGCTTTTATATGGGGAAGAAGGGGAGATGGGTCGCTGGCTTTGGTCTCTCTTCACCTAGTCTTCCAGCTTCTCCACGTCCTTCACTTCTGTTAGAAACAGAAAACCTGGAACCTGGCCGTGAAACACCGCCTAAAAGGGTGTACAAGGATGTAGGAACAAAATTCACGGAAACGCTCGTGTTGAAGGAGTAAGTTTAAATCTGCCTTGACACATTCGAATCTGAGGTGCTGATACATTTATAATTCCCATGCAACTATTTGTTGTCCCTTCGTTGGCTATGCAGATACATCGGCGATGTAGACGGCAAGCGTTTTGTTAACATAAGTTGGGGGTTGGATGATCACTGGGTGACGTACGAGTAAGTCTTGTTTCCTCAACTCGGTTCTTGCAACAGAGATGCAGCAAGTGACATATCTTGCCACTCGTCTCCTTTGACGAATTCAACTGACTGTTTTATCGCAGCAATTCCACAGATGTAGACTGCGATAACACACTACATGCAAAGCTGGAGATCACACTCAAAGAGTAGCTCGTCATAACATTTATCGGCTCACAAAATGGTAGATAATACATCATTCATGATGCATCTGGGACTGCAGAGCGAATCTTTACACCATTTGCACGTCGCTTTTGCGAGCGCATAAATTGGAAAGTATTGGAGATGGTCTTCTAATACTCCGAATGAACCTCAGCTCCGTGTCTTCAATCTTGACATTTAACGTAGTATCTTGAAGCCTTCAAGACTGTCTATGGCCAACACAGGGCGCCGGAGATTCTGATAATTGTTCTGGATGGTCGCTAGCTAGTCAGTGCAAGTGAGAGTTTAGCGATTTGGAATATACACTGTTTGAACGACGGAGTCCAGCCAAGGGCGGAGTGTGAAATGACACGGCACGAGAAGGTATGTCATTTCGAAGACCAGCACTAATTCATCAGAGTACTCTCTTAAGCTTGACGCCAATATCATTCATCTGATTCTCAACCGCTCTATGCCATCGAACCCAAAGTTACGGCGCTACCTTATCTCGGTTTTATCAATTTTCTAGTAATCTTGAAACTTGTACTCATCACCAATGCCAGCACCTGAACTTCTTCGTGCCTCTGTATCTTGATTGTCAAAGTCGCAGAGACGACAGCTAACGACTATGTAGCAGATTCGATCCCAATAAGCCAGTATATCTCGCCACTATGCATACCTTCTACGTTGTTGAAGGCTGGCAGAGCCATCAAAATGATCATGAACCATGCCCTTCTCCAACGTCCGGGTTTTCCTCGACACTTTTGACCCATCCGTATTTGATATCGCATGAGTCGCATCATGGGTATCTTTGCATCGTATGAAGCACACTAACGTGATTTGTGAACTTATTTTTTCTTCTTCCAACTTCAGATAAACGAAGCTACTAACAAGTGCCACTCACCTTCGAGTTCGAACATTACGAGAGTGTATGACAGATCCTAATGTTGGACTTTTTCATCCAGTACCATCTTCAACGAGAGCACCTGGAAGTTCTGGAGCTTGAGGTTCGTATCATCCCTTTTCGTGACCTCACCCAACTTCACTAGGGATGCCCATGGTGAGCTGTAACTGTTTTGAGTCTACTCGCTGGTTCGTTGTCATATCTGATTAGGTTGTTGTTTTTTCCCGTCAGAACCTAGTCGAAGCAATCGTTACAGCAAGAGAAGGAACTCGAAGTTCATACCAGCCACTGGAAGCCGAACCGAAATTATAACATAGAAGAACTTCTGACTACTCGGAACCATGATTATCGTCGCCATATTTTGACCTGGGCTCTTATGATACGTCTGTATGTGGTCAAAGGTATAAAAACTTCGCAACTCTGACATCTAATGACCATTCCTCTCAATTACAGTCATGCAGCCCTCACTTGTCTTCAAGACACTCCTTTCCTTTATTGTTATTGCGGCAGCATATCCCACACCATCGGTGATGGAACTTTCTTGTAAGAACTTATACCGAACTCTAGTTGATGGGTGTGGGATTGATATGCAATGCAGCTTTGGCTAAGCGTGGGGGGCTTGGCTCTGACCTCGTTGGTTATTTGGACGCTAGGTCCCCCAACGATGTTAATCAACCTAGCATACCCGGCGGCCCTCCCAATAGCGACATTGACTACTTGAACACTCGGGCCCCCGATGATAGTCGCTCCAGCATTCCTTCCAACACTCCTTCCACCGGCCCTTCCACCACTTCTGGTGATTCTAACGACCCCAATCATGCCAGTCACTCCAGCAACACTGCTAATAGTGACACCGAGTACTTGAGCGTTCGGGCTCCCGACGACAATACTAGTCACTCCAGCAATTCTGCCAGTAGTGACGCTGACTATTTGAGCGTTCGGGCCCCCGACGTTAGCAACACCAGCAACCCTTCTAACACTTCTAATAGCAACGGCGATCAGAGCGATGGCGACTAGGATTGGATCGTGGAGTAACCATAGAGGTACGGTCCGCCTTTTCATTTCTATCGCTGTCCCAATGGTGACTCATTGTTTTTCGTACTTAGGACAAAAGAGGGTTCGTGATGATACAAGGTGGTCGGCATCACGGGTCATCTGTTCTATATATCTATTTTATATCCACAATACCCATTTCTACTCACATCACTCTACCTTTCTACTCCCAGTACGATATTGTTTCCACTCAGTCTTTCAAACTAAGTCTGAGGGGAGCATAGTATTTACTACCATGTCTGCACACACCTACACGGCGACAATATGGGGTCTCACTTTTTTCTGGTTGTGCGGTAACTCTGAATGTAGTACTGCCAATAGTTGAACCCCATATCCTCTCACTCATCCAGATTCCGCTAATATGCTGAGTATCGATATGGCTGCGCAGCCGCCAATTACGTAGCCCAAGCGCTTCGATAGACGTCCACCCAACTCCCTATCGTTTTCATTCGCTCATCCAGGCCATGTCGTTCCTACAATAGTAAGGCAAACTGTGGCATCAGGGACGGAGGCAAGCACATTTAATCTGCACTCACTATTCTTGACGAATCCTCGTGGATACTCTCAGGTAAGTTGCCACTCTGGGTAGGGCCCGCATGGTTATTGCTGACGCAATTAGCAGTGGGGCCGGGTGTCGATGAGTTCCCCAGTATGTCCAATGATATGCTTTGGAATTCAGATGCGAACATTTCCTTCAACGCGGGCGTGTCGAATCTCGACGATGGAGTTGGACTGAGGGAAAGAGGTAGAAGTTGGTATTCCAACATTAATTATTCAAGTCGAGTCTCCACGTTCGCATTGGGATCCAGGCCAGTTCTACCACACTCAGGCTGGTATGTTCCCCCCCCCCTCTCCAAGATTATGTCGCTCACCCGGAATTACTCCGCCTACCCATTACCCACATTCGCAGTCACAACATCTTCGGCGGCTACGAGATGAATCTCATCAAGCCGTGCAGCTTCTCTATCAATAAACTAACTGCAAATACCCCGACCATGACTGTGGACTATGGCGGACTGTACCATTCACAGAGCCCTAAAAGGTTGTTCATGTGCACATCTGGTCTTAAGGTCTGTCCTGTCCCGTCATACTACTGATTTCCTAACGAGAACTCTAAACTCACAAATGCACCGCTAGATTATCATCTCACAAAATTCAATACCAAGTCTTCATCTAAGATGTTCGTGCTCATACTCCTGGCGTCCATGAGTCTTCGGTTTGAACTATGGAACGTTATGCCCTACCAACGATCCCCGACTGTACTAACGAGCGTCGACGATCCTAAGCTTGGCATGACCTCGGACACTACTTATACAACTCCAGATATCATGAATTCCTGCATTTTGAACCAGTTCTCGCAATACAGAACCTCGCACGAGCCTGACAGTCGAGTTACTTTAGTCAATTTCAGGAGGGTTGTCCTCACTTTTGATCACGTCGAACCGATTGGCTACTCCTATCATTGTAAGGTCGCGCATCAAGGAACGTACTTGCACAAATACGTATCTTGCGAAACTGAGGTCGACTCGTGCATTCTCGCGCGCCCAAGAACGCGGATATCCAAGAACGACTTGTCACTTACTAGATGAATATGCCGTGTTGATGTCAAGGTATACTATGTATTTTGAACACTTGCTTTCAAAAACTGCTAGTACTAGTACACTTCTCCTTTTCGAACAGTCCTGATTTAAACGCGGATTTCTCTTTACACCGGAACTGGATCCCCTGAACACCATTACTCTTCGCGCTTGGGTTCCACAAACATGCCAGCGCCGTAATACCTCGCCTCCCCGCTGATCTGTGCATCATTACCAAAGTGTGCCCCGTTTGGCAACGAAAGCTGCAGAATTGCACAGACCCGTGGAAGATAGAACGAAGCGTTCTTGAAAACTCTGCCCCGCTGTCTCTTAGCACGACTCAGAGAAGGCTCTTTTTCATTCTCCTCAGACGGTTGATACTTGTGTGCAAAGAACCGCTCCACACAGTCGAAATGATCGCCATCTTCGTTAGCGCGGATAAGAACAGGATGGAGGACGACGTTGAAATGATTCTCGAGAGCATCAAAAAGCGCCGAGTCGGTTCCCTTGAGGTATTTCCTCTTCACGCTTGCCTTGCGATAGAGATGAGTAAGCGGGAAAGCGACGACATTAATGCCTCCGTTGTGCAATTCTCTGATTTCATCAACGACAGCCTGCACCAACTTCTGGTCCAAGTTGGGATAAGTGGCGATGTGGGATGCAATGTGCTGGTGACGGAGAAAAGCCTGTTGCATGGGAGTGTAACTAGGTGGTTTAATCCGATATCGAGACGATTGCTCGACGAGTTCGACGTCATACTGGAGCACCAGACGTGTGCCCTTGGTCACGGGCATGACTTTGTGCTCTGTGTCTGTGTAGAATGCGATAACAACTGGCCTGAGCTCTTCGACGGACTTTCTCACATGCTTTGTTGGATGCATGTTGACGATTGTCTCGACGCCTTGATGCTTCAACATAAGCTCTCCTCCCTCCCATTCCGTGTTAAGTGCGACGAGCACCGTTCCATGGTGAGCATCGCTATGCGTCGAGTCACGATGCCAGTCGAAATGGCCTCCTTCGCCGTATATGGCGAGCTTGTATAACTTGATAAAAACGTTTCTCCCGACGAACATGCTTGTCTGGAGTTCATCCTCGACTTTTTCCACAAACAGTTCATATTGCGATTCCTTATCCCCCTGCAAACTGAAAGCGAGCTCATCCGCTTTGAGTTCTGTTCCATTCCTGTAAGTTGGATCCAAGACAGTCTCTGCTCCCCTGCCGAACGGCGAAGGAGTGGCGTGCTTTTGCAATACGCCGACGTCAGGGTTCATCCACGTCCCCGCATCTTCTCCCTTGACGAGCAGCTTGAATGTAGCTGTCCCTACCGGGCTCTTGAAGGACACGAACGGACTGCAGGCAAGATTGTCGAGCGCACGTGTGAGCTTGGTCTCTCTTTGCACTTTATATGCTACATCAGAGTGGGAAAAAAAATCAAGATGTTCCCCGATGCGCTCGAAGACGGAGAGCTCATGCTCTGGCTCTGAGTTCGAGGAAACTGATGAGGCGTCCGAGTCCATTTTCGCTGATGTGGTTATCGATGGGAGATGGGAGACGGTTATCGATGGAAAAGAGTGGCAAATGGTTTAGATCGCACGCCCCTATGCCTGATTATTACATATCCCCGTGTGGCAAGAGAAGCACGAACTTTTGTTGTCCGCTAGAACTCAGGCCTCAGGGACTGGACCGGTGGCTGCCATCTACGTATGATGCGTACCAATCTGTAAATGTTTCTTCATCGTGGCTGGCGTGAATTGGCCAGGCAGGCCTGGCCCCGAGCCGCGTTATGAATGTCGAGAGCTGCTCGCGGACAAATGCTGGAACTGGATCCACTATTGAGTCTACTTAGCGCCAGCTAGCCGAGCGCCTACGTTTAGGGGTATACGAACCATTCCGTAAACTGGAAGCAAAGGCTGCGTAGGGCATAAAGTAAGTGGTGGACTGTCGAAATGCGGTATAGGATGTGGTGGTCTGGCGCAGTGGCAAGAGTCTTGGCTTGAGTCGGTCGAGCTCGATATCGGATAGATTCAAAGGTACATTTCTTTGGAAAAGTAGAGGTAAATGATGATAAGCAGTTTGTTAATTCAGGGACACGATCTTCGGACGTCCTGATGATGATATAATTGATTCATATTGAAATGCAATGGTGAAGACAACAGCGGTGGATATGCAGACCTACTAGTTAGTTGATTACTCGGTGTTAGTGATTCGCGATACAATAGATATCATGCTCAAGATTCAACAAGACAGTTCGAGCGACACAAAATCATCCAAGTCGTTCGAGTATTCCCATGTCAAAATGGAGGGAACGCAATGGGCATCTACGAGGTCCTCCTCGGCCCACCCCCATTCGCAGCCGTATTCGCGTCCGTCCGAGAAACCAATGACTCGCTACTCGCAAAATACGCAGGGTCATTGTACACGCCTGGGTCATAATGCGAGAACGACTGGTGCGAGCTACTTGACGCGTTTGATCGTTGTCTGTGGGACGAACGCGAAGTCTCGCCGCCACTTGGTTGTAGAGACCGCGGATGTGCGCCAGGCGTCATTCCCGCCATCTGGCTTAGACTCGGCCGGCGTTCATGCGTCGAGGAACTGCCTGCACGCTGCACGGAGCCGTTTGGCGTCGGTTGCCTGGAAATAGGCGGTGCGGGGTAGGAAACACCAGTGGGGACTGGGGAGGCCACGTAAGATTGAGGGGTCTGTGACCGCCTGCCCTCAGGCTGGGCGGCTGCGTAAAGCGAACTACGTTGCGAGGGTGCTTCTCTCTCGTTCATATACGGGATGACAGGACCCCCTGGAGGCGGTGCACCGGTTGGCAGCTGTCCTATGTCATACATGGACCCTACCAACGAGACAGGCGCTGAAACGGGAGTGTTAGGAACTGTAGGAACAAGTGGGGCGCGTTGCGGAACAGGCACAGGCACAGGGAGCGGGTGGTTGGCATGATCGGGACTGAGTAGTCCAGATATGGACGCACGTCTCGATGGAGCGTCAGAGGGAGGGCGGGACTGTCAAGGCTTAGCTTTAGCATTTATCTAGGGTAGAGTAATGACACTTACCGGGGGCTCGATGGTTATTTCAGGGACAGAGCTGTCTGACGATACGACCCTTCGGTGATCATATCTATTCGATCCTCGTTGACTAGGAGTGGATGCTGTCCTTGAATGTTGCTGATGCCGAGGCAGAGGTGTGTTAGTGTCATCCGAATTTAGAGGAGAAAGCGGGTTGGGCATTGTCACGTTCGTTGGGCGAGGACGGGGGGGACCATTAGAACTTTGCGTGCGAGTCTGTGTCCCTCGTCAACTCAAACCGCGTTCCATGTAGTATAAAAGCAAACCTTTTCTGCGCCATATCGACGCCATTCCTCAGGCTCGGCTGGGTTAGACCATCTCAGCTCGTCAGCAAGTCTTTGCTTTGATAGGTCTCTCCGCGAGTGCTTGGTAGCGTCACTGTCTGTGTCTCTTTCGTTGCGTCTTTCGCTGCGATGGTGATGGTGTCCTGCATCAGATCCGGTCACGGTTTCATAATCGGCTGCGATGCTTGCATCTTCATGAATGATACTCAGACCGTTGCGCTCTCGACGTTTGTCGCGGCTCGTCATATTAGGCAGGCCGATAATCTCGAGCGCTGACATGGTGGAGGATTGAGACATAGACATCTTCGTTGACGTTTGTGACTCCGGAGAGGCACGGCGAGGATAGTCGAACGTTCTGACAGAATCTGAGGACGGGCCAGCGACAGGTTGTGATGGTGTTGGTGAAGACATATTGCGGATAAGTTCATGCGGGGGAGGGAGAAGAATGCGCTGGTCCTTGTCCAGGCTTGGTATATATCCGTCCGGTGGGATTTGGAACTCTGAGTGCTGAACACTAGGTGCAGAGTTTATCACTGATATTGGTTTGATTGAGGGTGACCGAGCTGAAGAACGATCTGACATGGGCCAAGGTTGGGGCTGTGAATGCGAACGAGAAGATTGACTGGTAACGGAGGGGTCTGTCCTAAGCCGCGGGTGTTCAACCATGACAGGCATTACTATGGGGTCAGGAGCGCGCATGCTCATTCGACTGACGGAATCAGATTCGGAATCACGATGAGAACGAGAACGAGAGTCACGACGGCCATCAAGTGAAGATGATACAGGTGTTGAAACACGGAGAACTTCTGGTGCGGTTCGGCTCTCTGGCATGGGTGTGACTGGTGCAGACTGAGGAGGTAGAACTACAGGAGCTACCTCTGCTTCTTCCCGTGAGTCGGAGAGGGTAGCGGCAGGGGCTTCTCGCATTGGAGACCGACCGTCATCAATAACAACGACGCGCCCTTCTCGATAACCCATATTACGACCGCGTCGTATGCCTTCTTCATACCCAAGCCTGCGACCCTCCTCCCTTGCGAGCTCAATCAAGCGCTCTTCATTCAATTTTCGAGCCTTTGAGCGCGCGTCAGCGGCGGCAGCCTCCGCGTCATCCCTCTGAGCTTCAATGACTCCCAGTATATCTTGGGCTCTAAGAATTTCTCTCTGCGCATTGTCGAGTTGCAGCTTGTAGAGCCTCAGCTCCTCCTGCGACCGAGCTGCCTCTTGCTGGGCAGCAACGCGGGCCTCGTTGATAGACCGCGTCCGTTCCAAAGCCTCTGCTAGTTGAGTTTCTGCTTCTTCAGCACGACGACTTTCGGCGTCCAACCTGTCCAATGCAGTATAGAGCACTTTGCGAGTCTGCTTCGCCTCATACTCCTCGTTTACTAAGAGTCGTAAGAGGTCACGAGCGCTCGCGGCTGCGTGAACGCGCTCGCGCTCGTGACGGAATTTGTTGTTGGGGACGCCATTGATACGGCGCGGTCTGGTTACTAGCTCGGCGTTCTCATAGGGAGGCGATAATAGTGCCGTCCGAGGTGAAAGAGATGCTAGATCAGATTCAGGGGTATCATATCTTTACTTTGCTTAGTACTTTGCTTTACCACAAAGAGAAACACATGGCTTACAGCGGCGTCCCGCCCTGGGAAGCCCAAGGTTCTGTCATATCTTTGGAATGGAGATGTGACTCGGTCAGAATAGCTGTAGCATGAAAAGAAGACACGTACCACAATGACTAATAGGTATACAACAAAGGAAGAAATAAAAGAAATAAAGAGATAAGTGATTGAATATTTAACGTTGGTGGTTAGAAGGAACGGACAGAGAGCATATTGCTTGTGAGCGCGCCCTGTGAAGTTGCTGTGCTAGTCGACACCGAAGGCGCTCGATATGTCCGATTGTCCAGACAAGTCTGGGAATTTCGTATTTCCGGCAGCCTCCGACCGGCATGCCGCATCCTCCGGAGGTCTGTTCGGATCCCGTCTGTCATCGTATCGTACAACGAGTAAATACCCTCCCGCAAGCTCTTTATAGATTTGCGAAAAGACCTAGTAGCCAGTTGACCCAGATTTCCAACATGAATGCACAGCAGCAATAGACTCGGAAGGTCATGAGATTGCAACCAACTTGGAGGACAATCTACCAGTGTACGGAGCGTCAAAACTGTCAATGTGAAAACGCGCAGTGCACACACGCGGGAACTCGAATAAAAAACACGCAAGCTCTCGATTGAGAAAACGCGCAGCGCGCAAATAATAATTAATAGACATACACATATAATGCCATATGAACCTCCGGACTGCACGTATTGGCAGCATATACATCATCCTGATCAGTGCCCTCTATATAAATGCGATCTTATATGTAACAACGAAACCTGCTCGTCGAGTACGAAATACGCGTCCTTTACCTTGTTCCGACACCATTAACTCTCCAAAGGTGGTAACTTGTGGGTTTATACGACCGAACAGTCCACCATCCTTTTATCTAGGACATCTTCCATCCATGATGCTGTCGGGATCAGGCATGGTATAATTGGCGAAACAATCATGCGCAAAGTCGATCTGCCCAATCCGTTCATGCATCCCGCTGATGAAGCTGGGCAGCGCGCAGAGACCGTTTGAATCTTCCGTGCAACCGCGAATGCCCGTCAGTGGCACCACACCGTCGTTCAGGAGGAACCGGATATGAGTTGGTTCCTCTGAAGCTGGGCAACTTAGCACCTGAGCTACAAGCTGGCCGGAAAAAGGTGCAATCTGGCTAGAAATGTAAGACTGATGTGGCTGGTCAGAAATACAGACAAGTGGTGGTCTATGAGACTGCGTACACGGTGAGGGGGTATATGGTCGGCTGGCAGAGGACCAGTTGCAGCTAGACTAGTAAAATTCAGGGCAGTGGCGACTGAGCCCTTCCGTCAGTAGTCTTGTATTGGAAAGGAAGTGGCAACATACCACTTGCAAGGACTACGTCGTGGGTAAAATCCACGTATATAGGTTGATTAAGAGGGAATGTGATGTTGCTCGAGTCAAGAGTGCTGTTGGTGCTGCTGTTCCAGACATTGATGGGAGTGTGAGTGAGACGCGACACTAGTTCCTGAACATAACCAAGGCCCTGCGCTGCTGCTGTTGGATTGCCTGGTCCACAGCTGTACCAGAAATCTTTGTTCACAATCAAGTCATTAGTCACTCGGCTGCAAGTTTACCACTCAATGTGCTCACCGAGATCTGAAGATAGAGTTTAGTGCCGAGCTCAGCAAGGATCATTTGAGGGAACATACCGACGTAATACTCGTATCCTTCCCATTCTTCCTCAGTGAAAAGGTCGCAAAACTTGGAATATCCAAGGGCCACGGTCTGCAGAATGTCAGAAATCCATAAAGACCACGTAAAGGATGAGGTTACCTCAAAGGCGCACAGTTCCTGCATGTCAATCAATAGATCAATAGTCAAATTAAGTCCTTGGATCATTGGTTGCAAGCGCCTTCGAGCGTCTTGGAGATAAATATCCGCCCATTCACTAGTCTTAGTGTCACCGAAGTTACCGATATCATCCGAATTGGCGTTGGGGCACACTTGAAAAGGAGCGAGGGTGTTGTTGAAGTTGATCTTCTCGATGATGATCTCCTGGTGATAGTCGGTCTCGTAAGTTCTGAGCTCAAAAAAGCCTGCAGCAAAGTTCAGGCTACGGATAGCATTATTAGGAACAGCGCACGCAGAAATATGAATGAATTGCTCACGCAGAATCCAACATGCGATCTATAGGACATAAGTAAACCATCAGAGGGCATTGTGAAACAAACGTTCAATGCAGGCAAACCTTGTGAAGTAGTACGAAATACCGGGAGGTCGGTGAAGGCATTAAGCAACTTGCCATATCTGTAGCGGAAGGCAACCCCGTTGCTAAAGCTGATGGAGGGCGTCAGTAGAAGTATCGTAAAGCAGAGCTAACGTACAGCGATTCACGGCCGTAAGGGGTCAAGTTATTTACGCCCAACTTATATGTCCAGGTTGCCAAGAATTCCAAATCACCAGTGACACTGAAGCCTTTTTTCGATGCAGCAGCATGAATTTTAGAGGCGAACTGTGAAGGTTCTGGCTCGTCGGAAGCCGGATAGCGGGCGCCGTGGCGCATCAAGAGATGCACTGCATTGATGCCACACCCTTCTGGGATGACGGGGGATGCATCAGGAAGACCAAATGAGTCCACGGAGTACATGGGCGCAAAGTTGCCCCATTGACGCATCACATTGAAAGTGTTGTCTGCGCCGTCTGCCGAATTAGGCCTCGACAAGGGAAATACGCCTTCGATCTTAGAGAACGGGACTGCAGTGACGATGGCCGCAGGTTCCGCACCAGCTGATTTTATTATTATTAGAACACAGGAATCGACATTATCGATTATCACTGACTAGGCGTTGGACCTCCATAACCGACTTGAGATGCATCCGGAAAGTAATTGTCAACAGCAGTGTTGGTGGCACCGGGGGGAGGATAAGAATCAGCGACGGTTGATCCTGCGTAACCGGATGCTGACTCTGCGGTGCAGAATGGCAGAGCAAGCAGTAGGACGATGGCAAGCATGGCTCGATAAGTTAAGTAGAGAGGTCAGTATGGCCTCATATTTTATAACAAGTGTACGCAAAGTAATGAAAGTGCGATACCGAACAGAACGCCGACTCGAGTATATTAGACATGATTAATAAAATGTTGGGCGGCCTAAGTTGCGGTGCTCGGGCCTGATCAATTCCAAAATGTCGTCGTCAACGTCGGGTGCTGTCCTCCCGTAAATCACCGCAGGGTCTGTTCGGATTCCGTCTATGCACAGACTTGTCAGTGCTCAGCACCGTATCGTACAAGTAGATTGACGTGCCTAAGAATGTCAAAATGAGTTAGCGATTTTTCGGTCTGGTTTTGATAAAGCTCACAAGATTGGTATAGCTGGTTTTGCAAGCTATAGTTCACGTATATGGAGTATTGATAATAGCATCACAAATGATGATCCGAGACTTCACGCTCGCGAGTTGCTCGCGAGACGCAGATGCCAGCCGATCAGGTTTCCAGTGGTCACACTTCACCCGTAATTACGTAAGCATGTCACACTGTATATGTATTCCGCCACTTGAACCTTATTGTTTCATATCATCCTCAAGACCCACCCCCTCAGAAAAATCTATCACCAAGCATGAGCTCGTAAGTTTTCTAATTCTCGATTCCATCGTCTCTAACTATTACATAGTAAGCTTTCAGTGGCAAGCGTGCGGGGCTCCGTCAAGGACCTCCTGGCTGAAGCCAATGGCGAGAAAAGACGTAACTTTGTGGAAACTATCGAACTTCAAATTGGTCTCAAGAACTACGACACTCAAAAGGACAAGCGTTTCTCTGGTACCGTCAAGTGTGTACCGCCCATCAAGTATGACACGGGGTCATTGACAATATCTCAGGCTGCCTAATGTCCCTCGCCCGCGCATGTCCATTTGCATTCTTGCTGATGCGGCTGACATCGATCGCGCCAAGCAAATTGAACTGGAGTACAAGTCCGTTGACGACTTGAAAAAGTGAGCAATGCCAAGCTTGTTCTGATATCATTTCTGATTAATTTCGCTAGATTGAACAAGAACAAGAAGCTTGTGAAGAAACTTGCCAAGAAGTATGACGCATTCTTGGCCTCTGAAGCCTTGATCAAGCAGATCCCTCGTCTTCTTGGACCCGGTCTCTCTAAAGGTGAAATCAATTAGTGTTCGCCCGGGGATCTCTCACGCCTTCAACTCCATCGACTAGCCGGAAAGTTCCCTACTCCTATCTCTCATGCTGAGGATCTAGCGAACAAGCTCAACGAAGTCCGATCGACGATTAAGTTCCAGCTCAAGAAGGTTCTTTGCTTGGGTGTTGCCGTCGGACATGTCCAGATGACTGATGACCAAGTCCTTGCGAACGTGATGATGAGTATGGATTTTACCGTCATGCGAAGATAACTGCCTCTCACGCTGTCGTAGGCATCAACTTCCTCGTTTCGCTTCTCAAGAAGAACTGGCAAAATGTTTCATCGCTGCATATCAAGAGCACGATGGGCAAACCCATTCGTCTATTCTAAGCTGCTAGGATGTATAGGGTTAGAGTTGGGTGAGAGCCAATCTGGCATCGTAATGCAAAACAAGAAGCCCCGCACGCTTTTACCAACGGCTTTGAAGGTGGGGAAGCCGATTGGGAGCTGATACGATGCCATGATCTTGAGCTTTCTCCCTGATTCTTGCTTCATTTTATCCTCATGGATTTGTATGTACCTGCTGCTATTATGATGAGCTAGTTATGATGGCGAACGTTCTGGTTGCGAGGGCAGTATCGCGGCTTTTGCTAACGTCACAGTTGAAGGCATTCATAGTGGTGGAGTGCGGCTGGCTGTGCTTGCCGTCATGCGATTTTTTCGCTGTTCGAAGTCTCGAGAGAAATGATTACGCCACTCGAGAACCCGGCAATAGATTTTTCAGCCACTGCCAACTTTACATTACTAGATTGTCCGGGCCATCATGATGGCCAAGCGACTCTATTGCCCTGAAGATCAAGAGCATAGCCTTCTGGGATCGCGCGCCTTCCCGCCCTTCCCAACCTACTGGCTCCATTTATAATTAAATTGAGCTTCTGTGGAAGAATATTCAACGAGTTTTAGCGCCTCGGGGAATGCCTGACTTTGATCCCAAATGGGTATTTCACTCGAAACCTTATCCTATCGTTGCGCGACGTCAACGAAAGTTTGAATGATAATCACCATATATGGGGTACGAAGGGAATTTTTTTCTTGTACGTTTTCGCGGTGAACTGCCAGAAGCAAAGTTCTTATCTGTCAGAAGGATAGTTGCGCTAAGGCGGTCTTTTCGAAGCCATCCTGTCTCAATCAGATAAGGAACTACGGCGACACTAAAATTAATAGGTTCGTCCGCACAGGACAGCTGGCTCAGTCTTATTGGTTTTGGTGAGTCCAAGTCGTGCTGCGGTGACTAGCTACTGTAGAATCTGTTATTATCCCACCATCGGCCAAGCGCTGCCAAGGAAGCACTCCAGTGACTGATGCATCAGCATCAGCATCAGAAAGTCACTGAAGCCAAACAGTTAATGTGTTCCAAGACTTTGTCTCTGACGGAGCTCTCCATCAAGACTTTCTCAAGCCACGGCCTACTACTATGATGGTCATATTGACTGTCTCCTGCCGGAGACAGACGCTGTCAACAAAGTAACCGTCATAGGCTTTTTGCGGGTTTCGGCATGTACGGAACTGCGATCTTTTTTTCTGGATGATAAGTCAAGTTTCTGACACCAGGTTACTTTTAGGCAAGCCTTTGATCATTATAAGGAATTTTTATCATATGAGGTATGTATGTCACGTTCTGTTATGAGAGCCCTTTTTGTGTCGTTCGTTGACCAGGTCCCGCAACGGCTCCGCTCTACAATGGTCGGAGATGGTCTCGTAAGCCCCTGGATCGGTCCCTTGAACGCCGTCTATCATTCCTTCGTTCAATGTGCCAATCCGCATCAAGGAGTTCAGTCAACTATCCTTTTCATTTTATCTTTGTTGACTGCACCGCAAGGCGATGCACCCACTTCGCCTGACCCCCTGACATGCCATCCATCATAATTTGTCTCTGCGTGGGTATAGATCATGTACATAACGGTTGTTCCAGATCCCGAGGCTGCGACGTGATTGAGGACAGGCCCGGTACTAATTGGCGCGTCCGCAATGGTCCCCGAACCGCTAAAACGGAATGATTTCCGTCGTACGACAGTTTGAGTGAGTGAGACATACACAAGCGCGAGGCACGGTGGACCTTAACAGAGTTAACTCCTTCAGGGTTGCTCTCATCTTATGCTTAACGGTCGCGGATCTGGTAAGTGACGTTGGAGTGGTCTTCTGACTTCTGACATGCGTGATCCATCCGGAAGCTGCACGGGAGTGCACGGGACGTCGTCGACCGACATGGTGACTGATGGGCCGAGCATATGATCAATTGAGCTAGCTTCTTTGTCACTGGCAGTATGTGTTGTGTATTCAACCATAGTATAGAGTTCGGCGCCTGTTATCAGAGAAAGGCAGTCTTGTGGCGTTGGACAGAGATGAACCTCAAGTGTGAGAGAATTTTCAGTGACGATCACTCAACCTATCGACGACTAACTGCTTTTGCTATTTAATTATGTCAAAGATGCCTTCCTTGGCTGCAACTCGTTGAACGGAAGCAGACGGAACACTAATGTTTAGAGATCAGCGAAGTCAACGGCGACCTGTTATGGCTCATTGACAAGTTGTTATGGACTCATGACAGTTTTGTGGAGTGGTAGGATTGAGCTGCGATTGCACTAGTCAGAAGGATGTAATTTAGTATCCATGGTAAGCTGGCAACCCGAGCGACTTTGGTTCATTCAGAAAGGGCGCAGTGTTCAGCCGATTACCGTGTGTCGAATGACGAGAAGGGCTTACTAAGTTGTTGCGAACATTGGTTGATCGCGATCGAAGCCGCAAATGGATGGTCTGGACGGTCCCGAAAAGAGCATTTTCATAACGGTGCCTGGGGACAGAAATTGAATTGCGTGAAGCGGTTTTTTTGTGCGTAAAGATACGAAGTTTGGGGGGAGAGTGTGCGGGATTTCAACAAACATACTATCTCACGTGGGCGAGGAAGAAATGTCAGTCCAGGCGTCTATTCCACGGTTGATCTGGCAGAACTCAACCTTAGTATAGACTGATCAAAAGGAAGACGATGGTCAGGCATGCAAGCATCGAGGACAATCCAGTGCAAGTTAGTATATCTTATAGAAGCTGCATAATAAATGAGATATGAATCTGCAGCACGACGGTGATCAACCCCGGAAGTTTTGTCTAAAACTGCATCCGCTCCGAAATTAATATTCTGTTTTTGGTACGCTTCCGGAAGAAACGGCAAGTGATTATCAACAACTGTATGTTACGAAATGTCAATTCCAAAGTCTAAACGTAGCCCTCAATTGAAATAAAATTGAGGTTCTCCCCATTGGATTCTATCAATATAACAAATATCAGAACATTTATTTGGTGCGACCGCACTTTTTACGTATTTTCCTCTTGGGCGTCACTGCCTCGACACTTCTTCTCCTCAAAAGCCTGTTCTCCAGTTCCTCCGCAATCCGTACATTCCTATCCTCCGTTTCCTCTCCACCCCTGCAAATTGCTTTTTTGCCCATATGCCCCGTCATACTTCAAAGCATGATTCTGCTAGTTCTCAGATCTATTCTACTCAATACTCCTCTTCTGCACAGTATCTATCTGATTCTAGTCAGTCTGGAGGTCACTCTCCACAGTCACCAACAGCACCTTCTTCTCTTTCTCAGTCTTCCCAATCTTCTGCGGCGGCTAATGGGAAGAAAAAGCACGTCTGTCCGACGTGCGACCGTGGCTTTACTACCAGTGGCCACCTTGCCCGACACCTCCGCGTTCACACAGGTGAACGCAATCATAAGTGTCCCTTTCCTGGATGCGAAACACGTTGTTCTAGGCAAGACAACTTACAGCAACAGTGAGTACTTCTTCTATTCTTTATCGCCGGCCGCTACGTCTATTATTGCCGTACTATCGGTGCCACACAGCAAGTGCACCATTTTGATTCTATCACCATCATCTATTCAACTCATTTTCTCGCTCCATTTCATGCACAACAACTGAGCTTCGTTTTCTTCTTTCTTCTACAGTTACCGCATTCATCTCTCCCCTGGCTCACGACGGAGCTCAAGCTCCGCAACCCGTGCTGCGATCGCCCGTGCCGTGGGCATTAGCGGTTCTGGCACAAAAAATAGCCGAACCGCATCCTCATTGATGTCCTCTGACCACAATTCGTCGGATACTCCCTCTCCTCCACCGGCACTCGAGCACGCAATCCCCCCGGCGCCCGACTCACCCCCACCTTTGGTACAAGCATTTTCTGTACCGTCATATTCAGATAGCCTGCATTCTGGAAGTGTATCAAGTAGATCACCAACACCTCCTGACAACTCCTTCCCAATGATCAACCAACATTCTCAGTCAATGTCCAACGGTCAAGTCGCATCGCATTCATCACCAATCCAGTCACATTACGGTGACAACACGCCAAGCTATGATGAATCCTCGCAAGCTAATTACGGCTACGTCCCAGCGGGTGTTTCGCAGACTTCCAGTGGACATGCTGTGCATGATCACTCATACGACTATTCTCAGGCATACGGCGAGAAGCCATCCATGTCGCGTATTCATTCTTCCTCTCTTCATCAATCACCCATGGAAAATGTTCATGATGGCTCTCCGCAGTCGTCCGCTCACCTTTCGTCTGTATCATCTCGTCTCTCAATTTCACACATCTCGCATCCACACTCCTATCCTACACAGTATCAGGCCGTCAGCACGCCATCACCGGAATCACCACACTCCGTCTCACCGCACTCCCAAATATCTACGCCCAACTACTCAGCCTACCGGGATGACTCGCACGAAGTTGCATCATACCAAAACGGTCCTGGGATATTGGATCCTGTCTCTGATCATTCAAACATATCCAGCAGCTATATGAACACACAAAACAATGTCGTCCACGGATCATATGGTCACTCTCTTATGTCGCATCATTCGAGCATACCGAGATACGACTCGCCACCGCCAGTTCTAGCGCCGATCCAGGACGAGAGGGTGCTTCGTGGGGACATTAGGATTCCTCAAATGCACCATTCAATAACACCGCCCGCCTCACTGTCATACATACATCATTCACAAGTGCCGAGTTCATATCCTTATCATGCTCCGCATGTCGGCCTGGGCCAAAGCGCTTGGAAGGCAGATAACGTTCTGCGAGCGCGTCCCTCAACAGGCTATGTATAACACCTTGTTTCATGTTTGCTGTTGTAAATTTCGTATTTTATAGCTGTCTCGTAACCGGATTTTTTCTGCTCCCGTCGATGTCTGTGTTTCGTGTATGGATTACTATCGTGCATTTCCTGCTATCTCTAGAGCAGTTGTTACGCTGCTTGGTACCACGCCGCCACTGCACACATACCATATACCTGCGTATCTAAACTGCATATACATACTTTGTACATTATGTTGTTCATAAGAATTGCATCGTGGATTCCGAGCCGATTTGACGTGGCAGTACTGAGGCAATAACTGTGCCTTGATGTGACGTTGTTCCCACGGTGCACACGTACTACAACTTGTTGTCGAAGGCCCATCCGAGTCGACGGTCTATCAGATAGGTTGCAATGCCCAGCGATCTCGACAGGTGAGAATCTCACTTTTTTTTGTCACAACTTGTTCTCAAAGTACCGCAACAACGTGTATTTGGCGATCAAAAACCGTCTTCTGTGCATTGCATTATCCAATGTGCACGACACACGTCCGGCCGCTGCGTACTTCTCGCCCATTGATCTTACAGGCAAATAGACCAGCTTACACGATGTGAACCCATATCCGAGGAACAGGTCAAACGGCTTTGCTTCAAGGCCCGTGAGATCCTAATAGAAGAAGCAAATGTCCAGGTCGTGGACTCTCCTGTGACGGTGAACGCATTCGATTCCATCCTCTCCTAGGCTAATACTTATTCTGCTGTTCTGATTAAGATCTGCGGCGATATCCATGGGCAGTTCTTTGATCTTATGGAATTATTCAAGGTAGGCGGGTTTTGCCCGGAGACGAACTACCTTTTCATGGGTAAGTACAGCGCCCTGGTGCGTTTCAATCGGCCGTCGAATATTTAATGTCCCGTTGTCACAGGTGATTTCGTGGATCGCGGCTTCTACAGTGTTGAAACGTTTCTGCTCCTCCTGGCCCTCAAAGTCCGCTATCCAGAGCGAATTACGTTAATCCGGGGCAACCACGAATCACGACAGATCACACAGGTATATGGGTTCTACGACGAATGTCAGAGAAAATATGGCAGTACCAACGTGTGGAGATGGTGTTGTGAGGTGTTTGATTATCTCGCGTTGGGCGCGATCGTGGACGGCAGAGTTTTCTGTGTCCATGGCGGACTGAGTCCAAACCTGCAGGCCATTGATCAGGTGCGTTTACTATGTTTACATTACTCCGTGTCGCGCACGCGTTTCTTAGCTCTGCCTTTAGATACGCGCTATTGATCGAAAACAGGAAGTCCCCCATGATGGTCCGATGTGTGACCTCCTTTGGTCCGATCCAGACGGTATGTATCTCCTTAAGTCTTGCTTAGGCATGCTCGATGGCAATGTCTGCTCACACAATATGTCTGTCTTTCAAACAGATATAACTGGATGGGGCCTATCTCCGCGGGGCGCTGGCTTTCTTTTCGGCGCTGACATTACCAAAACCTTCGCGCACCATAATTCTATTGACCTCATCGCCCGGGCCCATCAATTGGCCATGGAAGGATATAAGCTCATGTTTGACAACATGATAGTGACGGTGTGGAGCGCACCGAATTACTGTTATCGGTGAGTTATGATCAAATGGGCACCCTGCATGGGTCTCCGCTTTCGTAACCTATCATGTTTTATGACAGGTGTGGTAATGTAGCTTCGATTCTCGAGCTAGATGAACGCCTTGCTCAAGAATACAAAGTTTTTCAACATGCGCCCTCGGTAAGTTCCTTGCGGTTTGATCTCCCCCAAAAGGCGATATGCGGGGATGAAATCTTGCATTTCATCCAGCGCTGTGATCTGATCATGTCGTGCCACTAGGATGTACGCTCTATCCCGGCAAAACGACCTCCTGCGGACTACTTCCTTTGAATGGGAATTTTTACCTTTCTGATTAGAAGGTTGCTCTCTTGGCAACAACTGCCTGCCTGTCTACCGCGTGTCTTGGGCATGCCATAAACGCGACTTTCTCATCAAACGGTGCATTTAAACCGTCCGTTGCTTCTAAGGACCGTGTGGGCGTAGCGTGGTTGGCTGGAGGCGCAAGATGGAGGCCAACAGAGTGCCTGACTTTATCTCAATCCCCTGTGGATCCTCGTCGATCTTCGTTCACCAGTTTAGAGACGCCCAAAAGCATGACGTATAGTGACCGCCAAACTTCAAGTAGAACAAATAACCATATAATTGCACCGTAAGCGCTTAACTGTCTGATTTGTGTGCTTAGTGTCTTTAAATAAAGGCCTCGTTGTGAGATATCACCTCAGCTCACTTCATCATGTCTCCAAGGGGCCAGACCTGCGTCGCACCGGGCCACCGCACGCTAGCACCCATATGTTCATGCTAGTTTTTTTATCCTCTCCGGCAGGACTGAAAGTTTCGGTGCCCGGTCTATGGTTGTCAAGTGTATTTTTGTAGTGCGATCCGCCGACTCCCGTTTATTACCGTGAACCCCGAGTCCCCCGACCGACGATGTCGCTTCGAGTCCTCTTACGCACAGCATCAGCGCGCTGATGCTGTGCCTATACTTTAAGTTGTTTTCATTTTTTTTTTGATCTCACTTACGCAACATTTACGTTTTGTTGTGCAACCTTGTAAGTGATCACGACGCGGTCTCGGCATTGTATTTTGATGAGGCGGTGACTTACCTCATGTATCTTGTAAACCAGGGCTCAATCAATTGCTTGTCGATCAATCAACCCTACGTCAAGCGATGTCAACGTCAAGACATACATAAGTACTTTCGTTATCTTACGCCTCCCCGCGCTCTTTGTCTCGTGATCCTCTCACCCGCCTCAACATCTCAACGTTTTGTCTGCTATTTTGCAGGCAAAAAATTGGTTGTCCTTTTTCGGTTCCGTGCCATCATCTTTTGTGAGTGGTTGTACCGTGATGGGGCCTTGAACCTAATCGTGTTTTGTACCCATTAGTTTAGTAGGGCTCTCATAGTCATTAGGCGCATCTGTGCTCGCATCGAATCGCTCGTCCCTGGATAGTAAAATGTTAACTTGAGGTTTGCTGCATTTAGGCTTGTGGGTGGCACTCCTCAATGTATCGTCTCTTCCGCTGTCACGGTTGTGCGTGCCAATAAACTTTTTGAAGATGAATTGGTCTTGGAATATGTAAGATGTATGAACAGCTCCATTCAATCATTTTGGGTTGTGTACGCTGTGGAGCGTTCGTCTCTATGGTTGCGCTCGACGTTCGGTCCCGAGCGTTAAACGCTGTGGCGATTTTCTTGGTAGCTGTCCGTCTCCTCGATCGTCCTCTGTGGGTGGTATGGGTCGGTACCGCTCAAACTATTGCTCGCTCGGCCCACTATTTCCCTGATGGATGTATCTACAGTGATTGCGAGTCTATGATAGCTGTGGCTGATTCTTTCCACCTGTTAATCCTGATTACTAGATGCCACAACTAGCCGGATTTCTTGTGAGGTAACTGTAGCGGAGGCAGCTGCGTTTATTATATTCTTTGGTACGTCTCCAGTACATGAATGATTGCCGTTTGCTAAAGTATCTTTCTTTTAGCTTTCGTCTATTACGATACCAACGTATCGTATGCAATCATCCAAGCTACCCGTGGAAAGGGAATCTGGATGTCTTCCATCGTTGGCAGCAAGTGAAGCCCCTGGGCCTCCTCTAACTCCAGCCTTGCCTGTGGCTCAATATACTGCAGGTCTCGGCGGTCAAGCTTCATATACTACGTATGGAGGCTGCCCTCAAGATGCTCGCCTACAGCTGTACAACAGCTATTCCGCGCAGCCCCTAGATCTACAGTACTACAACTGTCCTCCCGGTTCATCTGCTTTAATGAACTCTTAAACCCCTCCTGGCAGAGATTACCCAGCCTCCCCCTGGCAGATATTACCCAACCCCTCCTGGCAGATATTACCCAGCCCTATCAGGCAACGCGCCCCTCTCACCCCAGCCCAATCACACCCCATACCCCGCCGCCAATCAGGGCCAGATCCTTCCCGGCGGATATCAGAACAGCCACACTATGGGATAAGCCATGTGGTACAGTCTGAAGGAAGTGGTGGTAATATCCGCAATGGAGGACGTTTATGCGTTGGTCCACGAGAAGACAGGAAGCTTTGGTTTGTGCTTCAAATACATTCCCCCATGTATGCTTTGTTCCATTTGCATAATTGATTTACCCTTGCGACAATCGCTCGTATTGATACCGAAGAGTTGCTCCTACACACGAGTTGCAACAACTGATTTGATGAAATATGCTTCTTGCATCCATGGCATGCGGGCGCCGATAGATATTCTTTCAATCCTTCGGGCAAGTCTCGCATAATCGAAGTTGGGTATCATCTTCTTATGATGCGCTGGTAACTTGCGAAGGAGTTGTTCTGCGTCGGGCGCGGAACCCCGTCAGAGCGAGAGACGGTGTCAGTAGAACCATCGGTCACCCAGTGTAAGTCCAACACGTCGAATTATTTGTCTGAGTTGAAAGTCACCATGTGCATAGCATCTCTTTTAGTAGTTGTGATGATTGATTCTGGGCCCCTTGATCGAGAATTCGGAGGATTATACAAGTGGCCACGAGAGTATCCTCGCGTGAGCTGGCAAGACGTGCCGCATCGACAACTTGAAGACCGAACTGGACCTTCAAAACTCAGTGCGCTCGATCGATATTCTGGTGACAAATTATCGCAACACACACATCCTCATTGTTTACCTCACGGACTCGCTCGGAGTGGCCCGAGTCTTCCTCGGTGTAGCTCACTTAACGACGAGGGAGAATGGATTTTTATAGATTGATGAAGGTCATCCCAGAGATGTGGTAAGTGAGGAAGTTCTAACTTCTGCATCAGTTCATTGGAGCCTTGCAACCGGGGTGCAGCTGTTGCCAAAATGAAATCCTTGGAAGGTCATATATAGCTATAGCGAGATGAGATTACCCGTGAAAGCGCGTGCGTCATTTTGCAGACGGTTTGTGGACGGGCACTGCAGGCCTAGTGTGCTCCACTGGGATTTACCAGACTGTGAATCCCGTTTGATACATACCATAGAGACAAGTTATTGATTGATTTGTGCCATGACAATCTTCAGTCATTTTACTGCTAGAAACTTCGACATTGAATTTCTCGTAATATTTATGTTTTGATTCGTTAACGTACGCCGTCGCGTGTCTGCTAACATACACACAAATTTTAGCCGAGTAAATCTGAACTTTGTTGCCATTGCGCTGCCTCAGTTTTTTTTTCGGTATCACCGCACGAAAGAGTACCATGACTGCTCCCTCATCCCAGACATTCTAAAATACATTTTCTCTGACATCTATGACCAAGTTGGGCACGGACGGTCGTTTGCATGATTGATATCACGGCTGATCTCAACCTAATCCTTGAAGTGGCGCGACATTCTCTAGCTGCTCTATCTCGTGTCTGTCGTACCTTCAAAATCATAGTCTTAGATGTGCTATCGGTCGAGCTGGAGAATTTTAAACCGCTTTTCATTGTGGCAGGAGACCTATGACAGGTGATCGGAAGCTGGTACGTGCTACCTGCCCTCTCAGCCTCTTTATGTCAACTGCCAGCCCCCACAGGAACATATAATCACTGCGGATTGGTCGGTCTTCGAGCAATATGCATCTCGAGTACATGTTACGGGAGACGTGAATTCAAGTCTTTTCGGAGGCATAGTCGTACATGCCATGATAGGTTTTTCTTCGCGATCGCTGTTGGTGCCTAACCTTCGAGGACTCAGGCGCGGAGAAGGTCCTCATAATCTTCATGCATGCATACGCTGACGCCTGGATCCTAGCCTCGGGACGCTTTGTCTGCGTCTGGCATCTAAGGAAGAAGATTTCTGGACGTATATCATGTTTCCAGTGGTATCATGTCTCAGCAGATACCATGTTTAGAAGCCGTAACCACATGCGACGTCTCCTCAAGTCAGCGACCTCGCTCTCTACGGACTCACGCACCTGCAGGAAGTATCACCTGCCTTGTTCAGTAACAACGCTTTATCTTGTCCAAGTGGTCTTGTTGGCCTTCAAGTATTGGACATCCGGATTGCAGTACCTCTCACCCGCGTCAAGTCTCAATTTCGTACGTTCAGCCTGGACAAATTAATTATCCACTCGTTCGATTTGATCTTGAGCGGTGACCTGATAGAAGGCTGGGTGATTCTATGCAGATGGCTGCTGCTGGTATCCGAGCATCCTGAAACTGTGCTTGCCGTCGAGCGCTCCCTGTGCAAGCTGAACGATCGAATCCTCTGGAGTGTATCCTAGACGTACTAAAGAGTGGTGAGCATATCGACTATGCATTCAGCTCCGCACACTCACTCCCCTCGTGCACTTCTCCAGCTGGCGAAAGGTCAATCTTTCGCAATCTTGTGTGACGTGGCTTGACGATGATGGATCGATCTGCCTACGGCTGAGAAAACCAGGAGGGGGAGTTGCAGCTGCCTTTTGGGTCAGATGCTTTCTCATCAAACAACCATTGCCAGTTGCGGTTGTGCTTTCGGCGATCTTGCCCTGCTGGAAAGAGTTCTCCGTTGAGCTCGAAGAGGGGATTTTGGACCAAGATGCATGACAGACCAAGTGGGAAGAGGTATCGGCGTACATTGGTGTTCTCACCTTGGTCAGGTGGCAGGCCTTAAAATCTGCATGTGCGCGTTTAATCCAAACGCTACGGGCATGGAGTTCAGTTGTGTTACGGAGAAGGCCGACCTGCAGAGTCACTCGTCAAGTGTTTTTCTAGGTGATCATTGTAATACCTTGCGATATTAGACGTGGAGCTTGACACAGCCGTGATACAGGATTGACGCCGCTGGTCTGATGTAGTGCCGAGGCTGTATAGAGGTTTAGGACGAGCTTAGCAAGAGAGCGTCACCATATTTGCAAGTTGGACCGGCAACCAGGGATGCTGACGAGAAGACCAACACCAATGCGGGGCCACTCGCAAGTAATCGCTGTATGGTTTTGAACAGTGGTTTCTATTGTGGGGTGAGTATTTGTATGCTTCCAGTACCAATGGCACCAACCATACGGTATCATGTCGGTTTCTAAGCTAGCCGCTAGTGACACATGGATACCAGAAGAATTAAAATTACTCAAATGACATTACCGATGGCTAGGTAAGCGAGCGAAGGACCTAAGAGGCCTTGCACGACGATACGGAGGGGACGGTTGGGGAGGAGGAAGAGTCATACAGGGAGGATGCGTGATGGTACGCTAGAGAGGGCATGGAATACCGAGGAAGGAGGCGTAAAAGGCCTTGTACTCAGCTTGGTACATGTAGATGGTAAGTGGTAAGTATGTGGCCTGGGTTTTACATACACTAGATTCTCAATTGTGGGATAGACACCGATATGATAAACTGTTCATGGACTAAGGGAATGGTATAATCAAATGAACAAGCATGTTAAACAGCAAATACTAGAACCGAGCTATGTGCGCGCAGCGCCCACGCTCGTCGAAGTCGACTGAAACCGTGCCAGCACCTCGCTGAGGGCTGCAAGATCGAACACTTTCGGCTCCCTCGCAAGTGTCATGGTCGTGGTCGCAAGCAATAATGTATCGCGTCGGGTCGTGGTAGTAGATTTCTTCTTTGAGGAAGGCTTACCGGCCTGAGTGCCTCCCGAGATCCATGCTTGGACAAGAGGGTTGTTGGGCGTTGGAACATATTTGCACGCTGCAAAAAGGTCTAGATGACGGTAGAAGTTGTCTGTGGGATTATACAATGGAAGCGCTGGAATAATACACGCGTAAACACGTATGCTTGATAAGTGTCCAAAGTTTGAAACTTACCAGATTCAAGAAGTCCGAGTGCTTGACGTGGTGTTACATGACGCGTGAACATAACTAGTTGACAGCCATGTAGAAAGTATATCAAAGGAAGAGAGAGAAACCACTTACAATAGGCACAAACTACGATACAAGCTCTGAGCTCGACGCGGCACTGAACGAGAACTTGGCCTCCGTTGGTGATGGCGTCACCAATAAATTTACATGCTGTCGGAAGCTCAAGCAACAAAGCTTCGCGACCATTATTTGGGATATCAATAAAACAGTGATTAAACAGAGGAAGATCTGGCTTCGGAAGTTGTGCAGATGAGATGGAAAGCACATGTGTCATGCCCAAGTCCAAAAGAAGTGATTCGGCAGCATCAGGATCTCCCGGAAAGTCACTGGGTATTAAAAAGCGTAAACTGCAATGCGGTTTAACTACACAATCGAGGTCCGCACCTACTAAGGTATAATTGATCTGGTATCACGGGTACGGTGTCGGCAATCAGGTCGAGATATTTAGATACTTCTCGTTTTTGCCTGCGCTTCCAGGCGATATACTCGCTGTTTGTGCATGAAGGCTTATAACGGCACTCGCCGAAAGCAATCAATTGCTTCATGAATCCATAATTGGGGTGAATTTTTGGTCGACCTGTGTAGCCGAACGATCATGAGTCCAATGAAATAAGTAGGAGGTCGAATCTTACGTTTTCGTACGTATTGTATTGCTGCATGAGCAGATAGGCGTTGGGTGGACATTACTTGACACGCGAGAGCCAAGCTAAGTGCTCCACAAAGAAAGCAAGGATTAAAATGACGTAAACTTACGGTAAGCACAGACGACAGTGGGGCTTCTTGAGACGCCCATGGCACAATGAACTAGAACCTTTCCCCCCTGGTCCAAAGCGTTTTGAATGAAGCTGCATCCCCGAGGCAGATGTATAAGGAGATCTTCGTACTCTGAGTCTTGCACGGGTATAGTGAGGTGGTTGTGGTCTGTAGACGAATACTCGGTGCAGACTGAAAGAATATGTGTTATTCCAAGTCTCTTGCGTACATCGGTTGATAGAGCGGCAGCAAGACTGAGGCCTATGTCAGATAAGGTCATAGTACTGAACGACGGGCTGCATACTTTCCAATATAAACATTATCAGCAATGATCGGGTCAATCGAGATTGGTACATCTGACCAGGTCATGCTTGGTGAGTAGGTGAAGGAACGGAGAGAAGGGAAGAGAAAGGTGGAGCTGGCCAACTAATATGATGCCAACGTTTATACCAGGGCCGGTATGGAACCGGTGGAAGGCTGATCACAGGTTCCGATCGTTTTTGGGTTTTGCAGATGCCCAAGAGAGCCATCATATCGGAAGTTGCCGTTGCACCGGAGCATGCACCGTGTGAATGTTGCATAAGTGCACTCTACTCCTCCCAGACCCAGTCGTCCGCGCGTATATCGCTCATGGGTACTAGTTTGAATACAGCTGGCATCAGAACTGGAATTATTGGAGCAAACGTACTGCAATTTTTGCGTTGAGTCGGATCTTGGTTGATAGCGATACCATGGACTCTTTCTGCCTCATCCATTGGTATAATTCCCTCAGCGCATTCATTGCCAATTGATACAATTTTCTCCACGGAGCCGAGTAAAAAGCGAATGATACTCACGTACTAACGGCGCGGATGTTCTCATTTTTCACGAGGACTTGCTTCTATAATGAAAGGCTCAAGGTGGTAGAGCCACCGCGCTGGTGGACATATTTGGGAATGATGCAGTGTGTCAGTGAAGCCGCGGCGCCGTCTGTGGAATTCAGATACGAATCATATAAGTTCGAACCGACCCTTGTTAACTGCGCCTTCGAGTAACAATGAGACAGCTTGAACTGTACTTGTGTAAACCCTATTTCTGTGCGCACACCCCTGCGGGCCGGCGCGCGCCGCCAAGTTAGGTTTTCGAACCCCGCTCCAAGTCCTAATGTAGACAATTCCACCTTCAAACATTTGAAGTTAACGCCCGTACGACAAGCTGTTTTTCCATTAACGCACAAGAGATGTCAAAGAGGCGGGTAGCTTATTACTATGATGGTGTGCTCATTATAAAATTCACACTTTTTATTCCTAACGAACCAATACTACAGGCGACACCGGTTCATATACGTACGGTCTTGGTCACCCCATGAAACCGCATCGAATGCGCGTCACGCATGATCTTGTATCAGCCTATGGAATGCTCGACAAAATGCACGTTCTGGTATGCCTTATCCCCCGAACCATGTATTCTTCTGTTAAGAAAACAGCACATACGTAGCGTCCCAAACGCGCTACTCCTGAAGCTATGACAGCTTTTCATACGGACGAGTACATACATTTTCTAAATCGCGTGACGCCAGAGACCGCAGAAGAGTTAACTTATCATGGCACCCGTTGTGAGTACTAGCGATTCCTCTTTGACGCACTTGTTACCCATGACATACCTCCACAGTTCTGATGGGCGAGGACAACCCTGCATTTGAAGGTGTATTCGAGTTTTGTTCAATATCAGCCGGAGGCTCAATATGTACGACTATGTCCCTTTACCTGCGCGTTCTGCACTGACATTTTTCAGCTGCTGCACAACGAATATCTTCAGGAGCCGCAGATATCTCTATCAATTGGGCAGGTGGTCTCCATCACGCGAAGAAACGGGAAGCATCAGGCTTCTGTTATATTAATGACATTGTACTGGGTATATTGGAGCTCCTGAGGACATACCCCCGCGTTCTGTACATCGATATCGACTGTCATCACGGAGATGGCGTAGAGGAAGCATTTTACACCACAGACCGCGTCATGACCTGCTCATTCCACAAATTTGGGGAATATTTTCCCGGCACCGGTACCCAGGAGGATCGAGGAAGAGGAAAGGGGAGGAACTACACGGTGAATATCCCCCTGAAGGACGGAATTACGGACGAGGCTTTTAAGAGGGTGTTTGAACCGGCGAGTACTCGTCAAGTATTCATCTACTTCCGCTAACACCGCATCAGATCATAAATAAGATCATGGAAATTTATCGACCTGGTGCAGTCATCTTACAGTGTGGAGCGGACTCTCTTGCAGGGGACAAACTTGGATGCTTCAATCTGACTATGAATGGACATGCTCACTGCGTCCAGTATCTGCGCGCCTTCAATGTCCCACTCATCCTTCTTGGAGGCGGAGGATATACAGTGAAAAACGTTGCGCGGACTTGGACGTACGAGACTGCATGTGCTCTCGGCATTCAGGACGACATTGACCCCAATCTGCCATGGAATGAGTATTTTGAGTGGTTTGGCCCGCGTTACAGGCTCGAGGTACCGGAGAACAATATGGATGACTTGAATGTACGGGATGGAAGTTTGGACAAAGTGCGCGCGACTGCACTGCAGCAGCTCTCACAATTACCTTGTGCACCCAGTGTCGGGATGCATGAGGTACCAAGGGAAAGTCTGGGGCGGCACCTTGGGTTAGATATTGCGGAAGAAGATGCCGATGAAGACGGTGGCACCGATGATCTAGATCGTCGGCTTGCTCGTAAGCGTCAACCTGTCATCACAGCTTAACAGAGTAAGTCTGACACTCGGCAGAACACTCCCGGTTCGTGTACAAATTGCAGGAGCCAGGAGGCTCCGACGAATCAGATGATGAGCGGTACGACTCTGACGGATCTTCATATCGCCGACGGAAGCGCATGAGTATCCTCTCAAATCGTGTTGTCAATGTTGACCCTGACATCGGGAGGGGCCCACCACGGGGACGACGCTTCTTTAAAAGTTCTGTGCGGTGGGACGAGACATATGGCCGTGTCCGGTTGGGTAAAGAGCCGGTACTGGGCTCTCTGAATGGGAGCAGACTGGGGGGGATGATGGATGCGACTGGACGGAGCACCCCAGGTGGAGATGTTACTATGGAGGAGTGGGAAGATGGTACTTCTGTATGATTTAGGTGAGTGGTGTTACAGCTTCCGTTTGTACGTTCACTGTTATTAACTACCTAATCTTCAACGTGACGTTCACCTTAGAGCTTTTGCACTGGTTTAGTGCCTGTTTGCGCTTTAGTACAACATAATATGTAGTCCCACAGGTGCCTTGCAAGTATATCCCTCTTCCAACGCGCTGAAAATCTTCACCTCTTTCAGCTTGCAATTTAAGTGGACTTGATCCAGTTGCATACTCACTCTCGCGCATTCTTCGCTCAAAACAATGACTAGAGGTCCATGCAAGGCTGCGAGTACATTCCCTATACTTGCCTGCTCGATGGTATCCATGGGAATTCTGTATATCCAAAAAGCAAAATCTAACAGTCATGCGGATAACACGCGCTACCGCTGAAGCTTTATTTTCGTTCACTGTCTCCCGGAAGACGAGTGCTTGTCGCTCACATCGAAGCATCCTGTTGACCAGAATATGTCAACGATGGAGGGAGGTTACCGTTAGAACCCCCGGTTTGTGGTGCAGGAATGATGTGTCATTCGACTTCAGAAGACAGCAGGAACTTCGTTTCCGCCTTCAGTCGGACGTATTGCTCAAGTGATTACGAGGACGTCTACTCTCGTTGGCGCTCACCTGTTGCTTTAGCTCAACTGTGATCGAGCTACGATGGCTCCTCCAACCTTCCATAGCTTAATCTCATCGTTCTCTATCCATTGTCGCGTGGTTTCTGACAAATTTGACCCTTGTTAAAAGACCTTACAGCATTCTGGGGCGAATCGTCGACAAGCCGATTACTGAAAAATGTTTCTCGCCACTGCCGCCCGCTGCGCAGTTCGAAACTCAGAGTCGTATTTCGACCTCAAGTCCTTGCCTTCTTGCGAGCCTATATGGGCTAACCCGACAATTGTCGAGATCCTCATACATCGCCCGGGCGTAGTGCTCTGCTTGCTGCACCTATGTTCCATCTTCTGCTCGTTAGCAATCCGGATGAGCTCACCACCAGTATGCTTGTTCTTAGGGAGCACCGTTCAACGAAAACTCGGAGATCAGGCCGCCTCAGAGACATTTGATATTCAGTCCGTGTTCTAGCTCGCCTCAACATTGGAGCAGGAAATCGAGGATGGCATACTGTCTGCAACTTGAACAAGAGCATGACTCTGTCGAAGTGCAGGTATGTCAGTACTGAAGTTCGCTGATAAGAATGTAGAAGAGACGTGATCAACGAAAGGGATTCAACCCATGGTGGGAGTGTGTTGAGTTGCCAAGGAGAGTCGAACCCTGATTTTTGTGAGCACCTACATACTTGTCAAACCAAACACTCAAAATTCAATACTACAATAGGGCGCACAACTTGACATATTCTATAGCCTTTGGTTATCGTCCACTGAGAAGAAAAGGTCTTGGGGTGTGCTGAGGCCACCGGCGAGCGAGATGGCCCTCGCATTGATTCCATGGGCCCTCACGATGGTTCACTTTGCAACAATGTAAAGTTTCTAGATGTGAATGGGTGGTCTTTTGCCGAAGACCCGCCATGGGCAAGTACAATAGCAAGGTGGGTTTGTCGTTGGCAAAACTTCATAATTTAAATAGGGACGCTACGGTTGACAGAACTTCCAACTTTTCATTTCCATCTCCAATATCTCAACCTCCTTCGTTTTAATATGCAAACAATCGAATCAAACGCCGCTTCATCAGAAGGCAATTCTCACAATGCACTTCATTCGACTATTTGTCGCTTTCCCACGGAAATCCTCTGTCAAATCTTTCTGTACTGCATGCCAGAAGACGAAGAATGGAAATTGACGCCTGAACCAGATCCGAGTCTGGCCCCCATGCTGTTGACCACAATATGTCGACGATGGCGGGACGTTGTTGTGGACATGCCGAGTCTATGGTGCAAGCTGCGAATGGAAGTCGACGGTGACTGGCAGAAGAGAGCTTTCTGCTATGAGTCCTACCTCAAGCAATCACAAGGACGTCAGTCATTGACACTCGAGATTCATGACGCAGACTGGACGGTGCCACGAAGCCTGCTCCAGCCATACGTTGACCAGATATCGAATCTGTCTATCGAGTTATTCCGCGGTGCTGGGTCCTGTCCAGTGGTGGCAGCGGACTTCGGCGGACTTCAGGAGTTGAGCATTTACAATTGTGGTACTGCAGGAGCCATTGCGCATTCTGTCGCACAATTGCCTCCCAACACGCACAGTCTGAAGTTAACGAACGTGTGGCTTACCAAGACGGAGCTATCTAGCTTCGACCCTCTTGCATGGGCCAGTCTCACAAGTCTTGAGATCATGGTAGGGGAATTAAACTTGATCCCCTGCTTGCTGCGTCTGTGTCCCAATCTCTCGTCCTTGACGATGATGGGAACATTCACGGGGGAGATCGAAAGCTCAGAAAGATTGGAACACACCAAACTTCAATCTTTGCGCCTATACAGTGCCTCGCATTTCAACACGCACGAGAACCCGAGCAGAATTTTTGAGCTATTCGATGACGTGACACTCCCCAATCTACGGGAGATCGAGGTTTGCAATATAGGAGGATGGCCTCACGAAGAGTTCAAGGAGCTTTTGGAACGGTCGCAGTGTCCCCTAGAGCGCCTGAACTTTGGTAGTTTTGTGATAAGCAAGAAAGAAGAGCTAGCAGAATACGCCACCCTTCTTCCTTCCCTCAAAATATCGATGTATCCTCGTTATTAACAGACCAAACTCCCCAAATTGGTTTCAAATAGTACATAGCAGTATAGTAGTTGATGATAGCGGACTTCTACAATATATATGAACGAAACGGTTGATCCCGCGGAACCAATTCGCGTGACTCTGCTGTCTGTGCTCCACCTGTGCTCGTGCTGAGCTCCACCTGTTGTGTCAATCGGTCTGGCGCCATGTGCGTGCGCCACTTGCCGATTCGTGGGAAACGCTTTGACAATGCCTTCCAATGTGGGAATCGCTTCGTCAATCTCTTCCAATACGTTTCTCGCCGCTCGGACGTGCGTGCCAAGAGCTCCGCCCACTTTGCCGTGTAACTCCCTTTGGTGTACCGGGGGGCGAAAAGCATAGCAGGGGGGAGCAAGCGCGCTGCACTGACGTCTGCAGTGATTTTGGGCTGGGCTGACATGTGTGCTTGGCGCCAATCGATCTTTTGCCTCCTAACTACCTACTCCTGTTGTAACTGTTACTCATCCTGAATTCTCTCCTATCTAGCAAACTTTTGCGTTTCGACCACGATGGCCTCTGCATGCTCCTTTCATGGCATTGTGGGCATTCAAAATGCCATGGCTTACAGCTTAGATTCAAAAAAGAGATTCTGGAAGATGGAAGGCTTCGTGCCTGTGTCTCTTGATCCCGAGGATAGCGCTGGTGATCTCCCTGTCTCAGTTTTCGTTTTCGGCGGCAAAACAGCGCCTCCTGATGATGGCATCTACTTCATTAATGCTCGGGTGATTACCACGACTGTCGACGAAGAGACTACATTGGAACTGTATTGTGTTGATGTACGTTGTATGCTGTTTTTTTTAGTCTCTGTTAATGCGTGTGTAGGACATGCAATCAACTGATGGCGGGAGGTCCCTGCCTACAGTTATGGTTGTTGGCAAAGTCGCCAAAGGCTCTTCCGAACTCGTGGAGGGTCGTGGGTTCGATGTCGACATCATGCAGTACGCCATAATGCCTCAACAACTTTGCAGAATTCGTTGCTATTACCCTGAGGATCATCCCCGTCTTGCAAAAACTCCTGTTCCTACCGCTGAAAAGCATGTTATTGTTCAGGGATGTATTACTGAACTACGGCACAAGCGATGTGTTGTGTCTGTGCATGACATCACACTCGGGCCGTCAACAGGTATGGTCGAAAAACGTCGCCATGCTGAAGCAGTTCCGCCCGTCAAGTTGAAGAGTTTCAATTGGAAAGGAGGAAAAAAGAAGAGGAGCCATCATGCGTCGCACACTGATTCTGAGCGTGACTCAGACTCCACTCAGCAGAAAGGGAAAAAACGAAGACAGGACCCTCTGACAGATGTTGTTGAAGAGGAAGACAAGCAAGTAGGCTCTTCGTCTCAAATTGTATAGTGTACTATCAATTTGTGTATGTGTGTTTGCTCGAACGTTCTTCTCTGTCTTCAATCATGACGACTGAACGTGATCATCATCGGCAGTGGATGCGAGCTGCGCGTTCAAACCCTGACTATGTCCAGCATGAAAATTTACTTCGACGCATGCGATATCAACAGCACAATGAATGTCGACGTCAACTCACTGGTGAGAATGAAAAAGATTCGACTGCTTTGTGTGCTGACTAGCCTCGCACGTCAACAGGCAGTTTATCTCCTGTATCAACCTTATCTCCCTCTGCTTCGCCACAAGCATATGAGCCTGTTCGACGTACACGTACTCATCCACCATGGTGGATTCTACTGCGGCAGCACCCTCCCACACCCATTGTGCCTCCTATTTGGAACCGACGTTGTCCTCACTGCAATGCACTACTGCTGTCGACGGAAGTCGACTCTTTCTGCTGTGGGAATGGTACACGAGCTCTTCCTCCGTTGCATCCACTACCACATCGCATCCATGCGATGCTTAACGATCCCGGCCGTCTCAGGCATATCATTGAGTTTTGTAGAGTGATCAACAACTTCTTCTCCTTCGCAGGGATTGGAGTTAGCGGAGGGTTCCAACATTTTCATTCGGGAGCTGGTTCTGGCCCGCCTGCAGTCGCAATCACTGGACGGACATATCATCTGGTTCGCGACACGGAATACGAAGACCACTCAATTCATTGGTTCCTCTACGACGAACGCATGCGGCAACAAAAAGCTCTTGAGTTTGGCGTGCATGCATCAATAATACAAGCCATCACAGATGATTTGAATGACATCAATCCTTACGTTCGTCACCTCCGCCAATTCAGACCTCGGTCACGCAAGAAAAGACAACTGGAACTCAAAGATTATTCGGCAAACGGTGACTTCGCAGCTGTCATGCATGCGTCCAATTCGACCGACATCAATCCACGCTCAGTCGTTATCCACCGTCGTGGTCACAGACAACCAGAGTTCCTCAATATCTTATCACGTCATTACGAGCCTTTGCATTATGTTCTTTTCTATCCTCACGGCGACATTGGATGGGGCCTCTCTGAAATTGATGGCATTCCAAAACTCTCTCAAGTAGACTGGTATCGGTCACGGTTGCTCGCTGACAATGGTGATCGTTTCAGCATTCTCGGAAGATTATGCTGTGAATACTTAGTTGACATGTATTCACGCACCGAAGAAGAACGACTAACTTACATCACTCAACAGCGCAAGCTTCGTGCTGAAGAAGTCCGTGATTTGCAAGACGAAGAAGAATGTGACGCTACAATCAAGCTCCCAGCCAGCTTCATTGGTTCTCGAGCATGGACATCTGAGCAGACTGCAGATGCCATGGCTCTGGGCCGCAAATTCGGAAAGCCCACGTTTTTCTGTACGATGACATTCAATCCCGACTGGCCTGAGGTGCAAGCCAGATTGCGCCCTGGTCAATCTGCGATAGACATTCCGATAGTAGTCGCGCGCGTATTCAAGTCTCGGTTAGAGAAAGTCCTTCATGTCCTGCGCACTCGCTTTGGAGAGAAGAAATACCTCATCAAAGTGATTGAATTTCAAAAGCGAGGCTTCCCTCATGCGCACATCATCATCAAGGTACGCTCTAATCTTACATGTATAATTGTATTGTAAATCCATCTCTACAAACAGGTCAAGCCCGAGATTCCCTTTGACGAGCTTGACACTATCGTCAGTGCTGAACTCCCGCGAGACAATCAGAGTCGACGAGATAAAGTGATGCGTTATATGATACACAGCCGAGATCACTTAACACGGGCGAGTAGTCGCTGCAATCGCGATGGTAGATGCATATATGGTTTTCCACACGACTTACAGCCCACAACAACGATTGATGAATATGGCCGTGTTCACTGGCGCCGGCGGAGAGAAGAAGACCGTTGGGTCGTGCCTTATTGCTCAGCCTTGCTGGATTTCGCAGACTGTCACTTTCACTTCGACGTCGTCTACACTGCCAAGGTTTTCAGCTACCTCTACAAATATCTGTACAAAGGTCCGGACCGCGCTTTATTTGCCGTCAACGACATTGATTTGACAGAGCGTCAACTTAAACCTGTCAATGAGGTCGAAGACTATCAAAAAGCACGGTATCTATCAGCACCAGAAGCGGCATGGCGCATTCTGGGCTATGAAATCACGCGGAAGGAGCCATCTGTGGAGAGGTTACCCATTCATCTGCCTGGCAAAAACACACCTCAATTTCATCGCGCGAGAGCACGCTCGACAACATCTTTGCTAGACCACTATTTCGTAAGGCCTCCTCATCTCACTCAACTACGATACGAGGAATACTATGAGCAGTACATCCTCTATCCCTTTCAACCGGACCATATACTCAGAGAGCACGAATGGTTAGAACAGCCAAAGGGAGGTATGGTTCAGAAGATGGTCGCAAGACGTATGAGAAGAGAGAAGATCGCGCGCGTTGACACCGTGCCCATTCGTAGCGGAGAAGTTTTCTACCTTCGCAGTCTCCTCCTCCATAAACCAGCATCGTCGTTCAAAGATCTACGCACCGTCGACAACCATGTTTTTGACACTTTTCATGAAGCAGCGAGCGACTTAGGACTGTTCGAAAACAATCAAGAAGGGTTGTTAACATTACGAGAAGCTGTAGAGTGCCTTCGAACTCCATCGCAACTGCGATTTCTCTTCGCGCAGATCATACTGGAAGGCTATCCCGCGACCACGCTGTGGGAAGAATTCAAACAAAATTTGGCGATTGATGACATTCTGCGACTCGGCGACGAACACAACGGCTACAGATGCACGCTGCAAAGAGTCGACGATATCCTTGGGCACAGTGGAAAACATCTACAAGACTTCGGCATCTGCATTCCGGACAGACGAACAGTGGAATTAGTCAACGAAGATCGGTTTCTCGCATCCAATCAAGCCACACTAGAAGCTGAACGTGACAACATGTGCGAGATGCTAAATGAAGAGCAGCGACATGTCTTTGACGCGATCTGCGACGGCATTCAAGCACGAGAAAATTGCATGTTCTTCGTTGAAGGAAGACCTGGAAGAGGAAAAACGTTCATGGTGAACGCGCTTGCTTCCACTCTACGGGCATCAGGACACGTCATTCTCATTGTGGGGAGCAGCGCATTGTGCGCGACTGCTTATAAACGTGGTCGGACCGCTCACTATATGTTCGGAATACCTGTCACCGAAGACAGCGCAGATCTTCACTCAACAATACATCCTTTCTCCGCGCGAGCCGATCTCATTCGCAACGCTACAGCAATCATATGGGACGAGTTGCCAATGGCAAACAAGGCAGCTTGGGAATGTGTAGACAACTTATGCCGCAAGATCATGAATGTCTATGACAAACCGTTCGGTGGGATTCCTCTCATCGGATTAGGCGACTTCCGTCAAGTCGCGCCTGTCGTGAGCGGAGCTGGAGAGATCGCATCATTGGCTGCCTCGGTCAAATCATCAGCTCTATGGAGATTCATGCGCATCTTCACACTCACCACGCCCGTTCGAAGCATAGGTGACCCAACATACACCAACTTCGTGGATACCTTAGGAGAGGACTGCACCAACGTGCGGCAATCACTGGACCTCATCCCTCGCATCTCCAACATCCATGATGCTGCCGACTTCCTCTTTCCTCCACACCTTCTTCAAGACCCTGCCGCTTGCGTCCAGAGAGCCTTCCTCTCCCCGCGGAACATATTTGTTGATGAATTCAACGAAATCATGTTAGACGCGCTCCCAGGGGATTATGGTGAGCATTGAATAGAGCTACGAAACGACATGTTTACGAACATACATTACAGAGTCTTACTTCAGTTCCGATAGTCTGAAGGAAGCCGACGAAGCACCTGCAGACGCACCTGAGCAGACGCCCGATTACCTTGCAATGTTGACGCATCCAAACACACCACCGCATCGACTGGATCTCAAAGTCGACGCCGTATGCGCAATACAACGCAATATGTCCGTCGAGAACGGATTAGTGCGAAATGCGCGAGTGCGCGTCGTCGCTCTGCATCGCAGATTCGTGGAGGTGGAGATTCCTCACACAGGAGAAAGACATTGTCTACCTCGCATAACGTTCTCTTTCAATCCTGCGAGGTCAAGCTGGACCGTCAATCGCAAGCAATTTCCTCTGCGGCCTGCTTATGCCACCACATTCAACGGTTGTCAAGGACTCACGCTCGAGAAAGCGGTACTGGACCTCCGTACCGATTCGTTCGCGCACGGACAGCTTTACACAGCGCTATCCAGAGTGCGATGTCGGGGTGACATTCGCACCCTATTTCCTTCAGAGGGTGAGGAGAAATCGACGGCGAACGTAGTATACAGACGATTGTTATTGTAATTCATTGTGAATGAGACACGACGTCCGAAGGCGTGCGGACCGCTTGTACGATATAAAAGTTAGAAACGACAGGGGTTGTATATAATAGCGCTCGATTTTGTGACATTACGTCATCCACTCCAGTACAATTTCAACATTGCCCCTACGAGTTGTGTTGGCTACCTTGAAGATGGAGGCAGTTCAACAGCTAATCTCATTTGCACCGCCTATGACTATTTTTCCCATTCATCAACCGCCGCTGTGGAGGGCGAAGTCACAGCTTGATCAGTTGGTATCGATGGACCTCCACGAGCAGCCATGGATTGCACAGGGTGGTCTGAATATCGAGGAGATATATATATGTTATGTCAATACTTGCTTACCCACATGGAACTCATCGCTTTTTGTGCCAGCTAAATCCACATGGACCGTGATATCACCCGGGCCATCATCAAGCTAATTCCTCTCTTCATCATCCGAGTCTGAACATCTACCTTGAGATTCATCATTCGAACTCGAGATAAGGTCCGCGGTCGTGGTATGCAGCCGAGCAGGTGGCGGGCCAACAGTTGGTGGCTCAGGTTAACGGTGGATGGTGAATTTTTGGTCATCTGTCAAGCCGGTAACTAATTAACTTATTTCTTCCGACTATGCAGTATGCTTGTTCTGATATATTGATGCCATGTTATTGACGGTGATCGGATCTCTATGGCAGACCTCAAAACTTCGTACTCCTGCATATCTTCTATCAACCACTCTGTCATCGAGTTCGCCAGGTGCCACCCTGCGGATGTCATCAATCGGACTTCGTTGTTGATTGCACCTCCTGATGCGTGACACAGGGGTGGTTGATGTAGATGGCAGGGGTGGCTAGCCACTGACGGTGGTGGCTGATCGGCGTATCAGTGTCACATAGATCGTGGCGGGAGTGATGATGTCAGACCAGACAACCCGGAATTTGCCGACAAAACATGTCCCCCGGACTCTGCCCAGACGTGTCCGCCAGACTTTGAGGCGGAGTCTGCGTAGACTTAACACAGACCGGCCATTTCCTACATGCCCTCCCGTTCGTACCTCTCGTCTCGGCGCCTATCTCAACAGAGATCACCCAGTCCATGACTCTGCACAAGCGACTTGCATCAGGTGTCTGGAGCTTGCCAACCAAAGTCATATCTTATTTTAGCATTGCCTATTGAGCCCTCCCCCTATACCGGGTGTTAAACAATCCGACTGACGGGCATCCACACACAAGTGAAGTTCGCTGCCTCTCTCGCATCATCGTATCCGCACAGTCGAATTGGACCGTAAATTGGGCACCATTTACATTGCAACCTGCATATGCGACGTAGTAAGTACATAAGTAGTAATCACATCATTTTTCCGAATCTCATTTTGCCCTTCAGACTACAAGCATTAGACATGCACCGCTGTCTTCTGTTGGATGAGATCCTCGAAGTGATATTTGATTTTGTCTTCAATTCTATGAAAGTGGTTGACTTGAGAAGTGCTTCCAATTGTCACCAAATCCCTTATATCTTACCGTCTTGCTATCACCACGATAGACGCTCTGTTTTCTGCCTCGCGCTCACATGCCACGCATTCCGTGATATAGCATTCGGTCTCCTTTATTCTCACCTGTGCAGCGTCCGGCCTCTTATCAAGTCCCTTCCTCACTCAGAATTGGTTTTCTCGGGCACAGCGTCCCTGGTGCTTACATCTGAACAGTTCAACTCATCGATTCCCTACGCCGCACGCGTCAAGTTTCTCTTTATGCAATACGACTACCATGGGACTGTATATGCAACCCTCCTTGCAAGTGCGCCCAAAGACACCCTGATATTTCCCAACCTGCGCTCGCTTACATGGTACGATGGGCGCATCACCTCTATCCCAGTTCTCAGACTCTTCCTACCTACCCTCGAGACCCTCTCCATTGACATCACAGAAACATCATTTCGCCAGGCCATAATCCCTGACCTCCATATTACTGCCCCTCACCTCAAAGCTCTCGAGCTTATGGGCAATTACGTCGCAACTCAGTCGGAAATCGAGTTGTTGTTGCTCACTTATCCTGAGGGTCTCACAAAGTTTTCGTTTCAATGTTGCAATATCTCAAGTGGCTTGCTCGATGTTATTGCTACATGGCCACGCCTCCGATGGCTCACTCTCCAGCTGGGTCCCGAAAGCATCCCCTCTGTACCACTCCACGCGCCACAGATGTTTCAGGCACTCACTCACTTGAATATCTCGTGTAACAATCTGGGAATTTTCACATCTTTCCTGCGCGCCTTCCGAATGCTCCGGATGGATACTGATACGTATTCTCTCGAATGCCCCAACCTCAAAACAATCCATATCAACGCAAAAGAGTGTAACACATCCAGCACCTGGTCCGAACTCCTTAGCAGTCTCACATGTACGAAGCTAGAGCACCTCATTATTGAAGAGCTGTGCGATTGGTTCTCCTGCACATTAGCTGTCTTTGATTTCCATCCCCTCCTTGCGCACCCCATCGCCCTCACAGAGCTCAAGACCCTTGTTCTCATCCCAAACGGCTACACTTCAACCATCACACTCACCGATACGGACATCATCACGCTTGCTCGCACATGCCCATATCTCACTGTCCTTGATCTAGGGGTGCGCAATACGCCTATATCCCTATATGCCTTAAACTTCCTTGTAAGGCGCTGCCGCGAGTTGCGCCGGGCCTCAGTCTGCGTGAATGCGGAGCTCGATGCACTTGGAAGAACACTTCCAAAGAACGACGTCGACGACGATCAAGGGGGTCTGCAACCCAATACGCAGCTGTTCCAACTACACGTCGGGGGGAAGTCGCCTATTGCATGCGTGGGCCCCTTGCGTCCATCGACGGCGCCAGACCTGATGATGTCCATCCCACGGTTCCTGCACATGATGGCGCCGCGGCTTGAGAGTATCATGAAGATATTGCCCGAGGGAAAGTATGGACGAAGGTGGGAGATGGTGTCGGATGCTTTGTCGGTAATGGTGAAGGACAGTGCGAAAGAAAGCTGAGGATGATGATTACGGTATGATTTCATGATTTCGAGTATAGCTACAACGTCGACCATGCCGTGCACTTGCTTACTGTTCCTTCCGTGTGGTATCACTCTTGCGAGTGGCTTAAATAGAACTCTGTTTGAATTGACATTGTGACTAAGGCACACTAGAAGGTACAATCAGCTCAATTAGAAATAGGTTGTATCCTCGAGTCCCCTTGATTACGCGCTAGCTCGTGCATAATTGTTCAATCGCTCAGGTTCTTGCATCACCTTGCGGTAACTTTCTTTTCTGTGCCCTCAAACACTCCATATACATTGAAATACAAACTTCAAATCATATTTGTGCTCGTATAGCTCAACAAGAACTGCCCATTCGCTTGTTCCCGATGTCCTACATAATGTAAGGACGCGGCGATTACCCAGTTTTGCACGTCAATCTCAGCGTTGCATGTAGGGCGCCATCACGGTCCACATAGACAGGATTGCTGCCATGACACAGTTAGTTAAATTCGACAAAGGAGAAGAGTCACATTATATGTCGTTAGTACGATTGCTCCAAATACATCATGTAACATGGAGCGAGCTAAGGAAGCTAAAGACTTACTCGTACATCACCCAATCGCCCAATGGCCACCAAACGTAGACAGTAGGCTTGCCAGCTACCCCGCTGTATTTTTGAAAGTAATCAGGTCTGCGAAGCCGACATGGGAACAAATAATACCCCATAGGATAAATCCATCAGTTCCTTCACATGAGTCAGAGCAAATAAACTACAAACTTACTCTTGTGGCACAATTGTCTCGGCGAAATTATCACTCGGCGGCAGCTTCAGGGGTTTGCGGCCAGGTTTCCCTTCTATCTTAAGTGAAGCTTTCGTGCAAGCTGGAAGGCTAGGCGAAGAAACGCCATACAGAACGCGCCACTTCCACTTAACAGTGTACATATCAAAGCGGAGAAACCATATACGTCCTGCAGGCCATGGTGTTATCACATCAGCACGATGAAAAGAACAAGAAACCTGCGCCACACACCATCTGCAACAAATTCATAATTTAACTTGTGCGTGATACGCAAGCGTCTTTGGAACTTCCTGATGCGGAAAGAAACGACAAACTGATGATTGTTGCCCATCTTGACCTCATGCACTTCAATCTCATCCGGTGGACAACCTAAAGATCGTCTCAAAACCTCACCCTTGGCTGATGCGAAACATGGTAGATAAGTTAATGCACTCTCACGCAGGGTCACTTGCCATCAATATTTGCCAATTTCAGGTGCGTAAACGATGCGTGGTCGCTAGTCGCCATGCATGCGAGACGCAATTCGGAAGAGCATGCAGGCGAACATTCAGAGATGAATGCAGCAAAGGCAGCCACAACTTCTCGCTGGTTGTTCACGATTGCCCAATATAGCGCTGTGTGATCCTCGATATTTGGTGTTTGTAGAAGCTTGGAGAACTCTTGAGTTGTAAGATCAGCAGCACAGACGTTAATGATTGAGGCGGCGGAGGATGGGTTGAAATCTGGAGTGAGAACGATATCACGGATGCGCGATAGAACCGCGGTGCGTTTCTGCCTGGCGACGAATAACAAGGAAAAGAAAGATGATTGGAGAGTGGCCGATGATGATTCAGACAGAGGTGTCGTGTCGTACGAGGGAGGTGCATCACCGGCACCCACAGACTTTTGATCATCGAAATCTTCTGAAGGATTGGTAGTCATGATGGCTATACTAGAGGGGCAAGTCGAATGTCGAAGTATAAAAAAGAAAATAGGGGCCACAACCAATTTCCTTTTTTGTCATACGAGCACTTTCGGCAATAATCGGAAGTTTGCCCTCCCTGCAAACCAACCAAACGCCCCGCGCTGATTTGTTTCGGTTCTACCTGATACGAAAGCATCAACTTCTTTGTTCCTCTTACCGTGCAATATCTTCAATTGGCAAGGTCACAGAGATGGTAGTTGAGCAGGTTCGATATCTCAAGATCCCACCCCTTGTGTCTTCTCAATCCCTAGTCATGTCTGCGTTTTCAGCAGGCATAGTGACCCATGGAACGGATGGACACTTTCTGGTCAGTTCACTAGTGCTAGAATTGTGCTCATCAAACACTTCCCAGAGTCATCCACGTCGTCGCCCTCCTGTACTATAACCTCTTTCGAGGTCTATATCTTTCCAACCATTTAACGCATTGACGCATATGTGGCTCAATCTTCGCGTTGCATGAAACATAGTCCGGCACTAAGACTCTTACTTCAAGTGCCCCATTGTTGATATTTGTTCCAGAAACAGACCACCTTCGATGACGAGATTGGCTGCTTCCACCTAATTGTGACCTAGAAGCTGAATTGTTCAGCCAGAGCTGCCGAAATCGATGAGGAAGCATGCCTTCTATTAGTACATCACTCCGTTGAAATGGTCCCAAAGTTCTAACATGATACTATGTAGGGATGCCTTTCAATCGAACCATGTTGGGGCATGACGGTCCTTTGTAACGGATGTCGCTACAGTCTACTTGCTAGTCAGCCTTCACGAGATCCGATTATGTCGAGTTGTCGCATGAGGATTCAGTAAGTAGAAGCAGTTGTTACAGCACGAGAAGGAGCTTCAAGTTCGGAACAGCCATTAGACATGTACGCGAAATTGTGACGTGAATGGGACACTTCGCCACGACTATGGCTCCATGTGTCCTGACTTGCTAAAGTTCTTATGATGTGTCCGTATTTTTTCCCCTCAATTAAACCGTGCTGATCCTATCATTTCGTCAGGTGCTTCGAGGGCTGCGCAAGTATAAAAACCCTCACAACTTTAACACATCGACAAGTGGCCACCTTCTCGATTACAATCATGCAACTCTCGTTGATTTTCAGGATGCTTATGTTCTTTGCCGCTATTGTTGCTGCATATTCCCCGCTAGACTTGGGGACGAAACGTACATGTGAGGACTCATGCGTCGATCTAATCAGTGAGAGGGATACTGATATGCTTTGCAGCTGTGGCTAAGCGCGAGGGGCTCGACGTTGACCTCACTCGCCAGTTGAACGTTAGGGCGCCTGACGTTAGTCACGTTTCAGCGCCCAACGATCCTGATGATCCTGTCCAGCCTAACGATCCTCTCGAGTCCAACTAAAACGACTGATGAGTGGCGACGAGAAGTGTGAGGAGTAACCACGCGTTACAAGAAAGGTACTGTTGCTTCTTTCTACCTCTTTCTGACACGCGACTTATTGCTTTTCAGCTGTACAATAGAGGTGGACCGTGAGGGGTGCTACAACGTCGTCAGTCACTAACTACAGCTTTTGTTTGTAGAATACTTTCTTTGCGTTTCGCTTCGTATCTTGTTCTGAGGAAGGCGATTCCAGACTCATCGGAACTTTCAACCAATTGAATCGGATGATGTCATTGGTCCTGTTCAAAAACTCGCAACAACACTGCGTGCTCTCCGCGGATAGTTGTATATTGCAACGTTAAACAGCAGAGGTAGTTTTACATCATTTGACTACCACCTGAAAGACAACTCATTCAAGACTGGGCCTGCTGACCGCAACGCCAACACGACGGAACGTCAACATTTCAATGCAATCACTGCGCCTCAGAAAGATATTTCGCTACCCTTGTAGCCATCATTTTTGCAACCAGCCTGTCAAAGGTGTCTCGACTGAATTGAAAGTTGACGAAAATTCATGCCGCTACAGTCTACTTGCTGGTCAGCCTTCAGGAGATCCGATTATGTCGAGTTGTCGCATGAGGATCCAGCAAGTAGAAGCAGTTGTTACAGCACGAGAAGGAGCTTCAAGTTCGAAACATGTACGTGAAATTACGACGTGAATGGGACACTTAGCCACGATTATGGCTCCAGATGCTCCTGACTTACTAAAGTTCTTACGATGTGTCCGTATTTTTTTCTCTCAATTAAACTGTGCTGATCCTATCATTTCGTCAGGTGCTTCGAGGGCCGCGCAAGTATAAAAACCCTCACTTTGACACATCGACAGGCGCTCACCTTCTCGATTACAATCATGCAACTCTCGTCTATTTTCAGGACGCTTATGTTCTTTGTCGCTATCGCTGCTGCATATCCCTCACCAGACTTGGGGACGAAACAAACTTGTAAGGATTCATGCGTCAATCTAGTTAGTGATAATGATACTGATATGCTTTGTAGCTTTGGCTAAGCGCGAGGGGCTTGACTTTGACCTCGCTCACCAGTTGAACGTTAGGGTGCCTGACGTTTCAGCGCCCAACGATCCGGACGACCCTGTCATGCCTAACGATCCTTTCGAGTCTAATTAGAATGACCGATGAAGGGCGACGAGCAGTGAGAGGAGTGAGCTAACTAACCTCTCCTTCCGTTGGGCATTCGGAATTACTAAGAACTCAACGTTTAGTGCCCGGAATGCCCCACTAACCCGACGACAATACCTGAAAACAGAACCATTCCAATCACCACTCGGAGAGTCAGATCCACGCATATCATAACGAAAAAGAAAATGCCCAAGACGTGTCGTTGTGGTTTTGTTCCAGTCGAAGTAAAGATGCTAGTTTTGCAACCAGCCTGTCAAAGGTGTCTCAACTGACTCTGATTTAATTGAAAGTTGACGAAAATGCTTTGATTCATAAAACAATACTACACACCGAAAATAGTGTCGAGTTCACGATCAGGACCTTCCAAGCAGCATGCAAAGAAGTCTGCATCGGGATCAGACAAACAATCAAGGTTATCATCACTGGCGAATTCACTGAGGTCATCGTCATTGTCGTCCAGCACAGTCGCAAGCCTTATGAGGAGTTCGGCTTGCCCTGCGAGATGTGTTTGAAGTTCAGCCTGTGTTGGTTTGCACCACACGCATTGCCACAGGTCGGCAGAGTTGCGGTCCTTTTAAGAATGTCAAAGTTTGACAGGTGAACTCAGCTATGCTCGCGTACTGAGCGAGCACAAAGCGAGCAGCCCTATTCATTTATTCCTGTATGCTCGATAATCGGACTCACCTACTACTTATATGCATCAGGCAAGCTACGATGTCAATAAACGGGAAAAAATGGCCTGACGTTCTTACGATACGTCCGTAATTTTTTCTCCCGATTAAACTGTGCTAACCCCATTATTTTGTCAGGTGCCGCGCAAGTATAAAAACCCTCACGACTTTGACGTATCGACAGGTGGTCACCTTCTCAATTACAATTATGCAGCTCTCGTTTATCTTCGGGACACTTATGTCCTTTGTCGCTATTGCTGCTGCATATCCCTCACCAGACTTGGGGACGAAACAAACTTGTGAGGATTCATCCATCAGTCTAGTTGGTGACAATGATACTGATATGCTTTGCAGCTTTGGCTAAGCGCGAGGGGCTTGACTTTGACCGCGCTCACCAGTTGGACGTTAGGGCGCCTGACGTCGGTCACATTTCAGCGCCCAACGATCCTGACGACCCTGTCGAGCCCAACGATCCTTTCGAGTCTAATTAGAATGACTGACGAAGGGCGACGGGTAGTGTGAGGAGTAACTACATGTTACAAGGTACTGTTATTTCTTTCTACTTCTGATATGCGGCTCATTGCTTTTCAATAAAGGACTGAGGCCTTGAAGGGTGCTACGAGGCGTCAGTCGCTAACTACAGCTTCTGTTTGTAGAATACTTTCTTTGCGCTTCGCTTCGTATCTTGAACTTTCGATCAAGCTTGGAAGTTGGCACTTTGAATCGGATGATGTCACTGGTCAATCGGTCATATTCAACACCAGCCTGAAACTTGCAACAATACTAGGCGTGTTCTCTGCGAATAATTGGGAAACTCGGCCTTTCCGTCGGACAATTGTATCAGAAACGATATAAGAATGAAGCAATAAACTTGCAACAGTTTTACATCATGTGACTACCACGTGAAGGATGAATGATGTCAATTCATTCAAGACTGGACCGCAGTACTCAGTACCAGTACTTGACGAACTCGTCAACATGTCCACGCTCAGAACAATGCAATCTCTGCGCCTCAGAACGATTTCTCGCTATCCCTTGTCCTTGCACCATTCTCTTCACACATCTACCCGTCTCTTGCATTCTTCATCAGACGCACCTAAGCCCCACAGTGCAGACAGTTACTTCAAAGATGTGGACGAAACAGCTCCACAAGACCCTACCATTCACCGCGTCGACGCCGCATCAGAGGCAGTACAACGTCCTTACGAGCCACCCTCAGGGCAGTGGAGTCAGGCGGGGGTCAGGACCAGCGAGTACTATGAACATGTTAGCAAAGACGAGCCGTATGACGTGCCTACTGGGCAAGCAAAAGAGAACAACCTGCGGTACGGTGGCACCGAGAAACTGGGTCCTGAGATTAGTGATCCTGGGGAGGGTCCAGAGGGTCAATCGAAGGGAGGGCGTAAACCAGAACGAAGTGCCTGAACACAAATTCGTCGCCGAGGTATCATTGTCAGTTCGTTCTTTAATTCCTTGTAGTTTTTGATCGACTTATGATGTATCACAGCTTCGATGATTCATGATAGGCATGTAACGTTAGTGGAATGTCTGTATTATGAAGCGCTGGCGTGGTTGTTGTACGAATACTATGTTTTTATCTGCAGTCGTGTCTTCCTCGGCATTCATTGTTATTCATACTCGCCTTTACCAACCCGGGAAGGATGCAGCCAAATATAGTGCGTGTTGCTCAAGAAAGTGGTTACCGAGGACAACGCTTGACAAGACACTTCAAATGTTTTGTACAGTAGTATGACACCAAACGTCCAGCATATAGACCCGGCTGTTCGATCAAGGCATAAGCTCCAATACAGCCTGACACCTTGTTCCGCTTTGGTCCTTCGTGCCTCCTGGTTGGCACCCCAGGTCCACGGCTCAGCCTCGAGTTTTACCAAGCACAGTAAGATCTGGGAAAGTACAAGCGCGCAGTAGATGTTCGATCGGAAAGCGCCTGACAGAGAACTTGGTGATATCTATGTGGCAAACACCTTCGGGTCTCCCAGCTAGAGGCGGACCTACATTCGTAGTGTCAAATGCCATACCAATCAATATTGGGGCATGGTAGTAAGGTGACAAGGCTCCGAGACATAATCCTGAATTGTGTGTGCAAGAAATGGGCAGTTCCAAAAGTAAGGCGCTTGAGGTGTGCGTAGCCCAGACGGCTGTGATATAAATGATTGTCCAACTTCCGCAGGGCGCGTTCTACATTCAGCACTGTTTCAGGGTCGCCGTTAAGAACCGCAACGACTTGCAGTAGACCCGGCCTTCGACAATTTTTCTGATAGACTGAGGCCAGAGTGGATTATGACTTTGTTAAGGGACGAGCTACTAAGTCGAAGGTTGCTGCTTTCGTATAGTGTAGGGACCGTGATATACAACTCGCGAACAGGCGAGCCATAAGCTTTGCAGATGTGGAAGCTCACAAAGAGCAAGCCCAGCGACTTCAGGAGATGTCGCGTGTAGTTCGAGAACGTCCAGTCGTGGTGAATGCCTCCTGAGACCTGAAAACACTGAACACATGGTGTCCGTCCAAAGATCTGGCTTGGGTGAAGCTAGGCGGAGACAGATGAGGTTGAGACCCAGGAGATAACACGTACACGATTTGAGATCCCGAGAACATTCTTGGCAGCAAAGGACTCGAAGGATTGGCATTGACACACGACCATGAGGAAAAGTCCGACATGGCACGGATAAACTCCACATGATTGCCTCTAAGCCCGTATCTCAGACTTGCACCGGGATGCGTAACGCTTGAAACCCCACCAAGATGATCCGATAACAGGCCACCATATGGACAGTGACTAGACATAATGAAAGCAGTGTCAATGATCGCACCCCTAGACGTGTAAGTGTACGTACGAGCTTCCAATAACCAGTCTCGATCCATATATCTTGCGGAAGACAATGGAAAGCGGTTCCATATTCTCCAGCTTGGCCTAGAGCCCATCCAAAGCTGTATCTTTGGAGAATCGGCGAACGCAAGAGAGACCAGCTAAAGAATGTCGCGCTATCCTGAGGAGATATTAATGTAGACAAAAACCAGAGACTGTGACCGACGGAGAAACACACCTTCTGAGCATGGGTCAGCATGCAGAGAACCTCGGGCTTGAAAAGTTCAGATTGAAATAAACACTGACTCAGATTTCAAAGAAGATGAAGTGGTGAGGGAGTTGAAAAAATAGTATGTGTGTCGCACAGGAAGACAGCTGCTGAGACTGTGGAAGAGAAAAGTAAGGTGAGCCGACTCTTCGAGCACTGCGGTCTTAGACGTACTAAAAGAACCCTAGCCCACGGACTCCGTGGGATCTTCACGTGATCGCGTTAGAGTCAATATTGCTTATTTCAAAAATCACATCACTCTGAATCGACAATGAATTTATTACAATCTGTCGCGCCGGACGAATGTTGAGATACAAAAACTTTATTAGATTTAAGAGTTGAACATGTAGAGAATGATTCAAATCGAGCTCTCCCGATGAATGAAATCATGCAGATATCCTAATCAATTCGCATCAAATGAAAGTACAATTTTTTTTTTTTTTTGATTCCAATTTATGTCCTTTGCAGAGTGTTACTCTATGTAGGACAGTACTTTCTATTCTAAGGACCCCGGTGTCCTGTGTGCATCCTAGAAATCGCGAATGCCCTGGTGTGAGACTTGCCCCACCAGTCCGCCGTTCCCGCCGGCCGTTTTAGACGCGCATTCCTTAGAGAGTGAGGTGACTTTAGGGTGTAATGTACGAGGAGGATGTCTATCGTAAACATTTTGTTAACACAGTACAAAATGTTAATTGTCGACAAGACTCACAAGAGGCTGCTTCTTGTTCCAATATCGGAAATCGACGCAGTCCTCACCGCAGGCAATGACTACAAGATCTCGCATTTCTCCAAACGAAATCTATCGTGCTGCTTCTGTCGAGACAGGTCCTGTTGTATGCCGCAAAATCATTGCGCGAACCTCGAATGAGATTGTGCTCCGGGTGACTATTGATCGCAATGTTGCAAAACTGCCGTGCATTGCACACCTCGGTCTGGTAAAATCCCGTCTGCCTGTCCCATCCACACCTCGTGCAATGTTCGAGACACTTTTTTGTGAGACACATTGTGATATTTGTAAGATGAGATTTTTGGGATGAAAAGGATGGGGGATGGCTTAGTCTGATGCTTTGTGAAGTGAGGGGATTACTCACCATCGCGCTGGATTTATACCTTGGATGCTCTCGGTGGCGGCCTAGGACGGTCCATACGTCTCACTGGAGAAATAGCCCGATAAAATGTGATCGCTTGGGAGAGTGGCCAAAATGTGAAGGGATGTATACCTCCATGGGGTCGCCGTAAAATTTAGTAGCAGTCGAAATCGTAGCCGGCAAAACAGCATGAGTGACGTGGCCTGCGGCATGAAATGACTGTAGGTCCTTAGGTGGCGGTCAGAGATAAAATACGTCAAAGAAAACCGACTGCGCATACCTGAACTTTATGCTGCTTGGAGGAAAGACTGGTAGCACGACAAAGCACATAATTGCGACAGTGGTACTGATGTGGGAAAAGACCAGTCAGCCTGTCAGTGTAATTAATGTCACTGAGATTTTTGTAAGCGTTAGCAGCTAGGTGCCGATGGTAGCCTCGAGCAAACATGACGCCACCTGGGAGTCATCCTACCGCCCCAAACCCTTTAGCAATGGAAGAACGGGGACGATAGTGGAAGCCGCAAGCCAATGGAAGATGAACAGCCCGCAATAAGCAGTGCTATAAATTTTATGGTGGTACGTGGCGACATGCTTATGCTCACCTTCCAAGGGTGTTTCCAAAAATATGAATGATATTCCATGAAGGAAGCGATATTTATATCAAAATATCTTCCTGGCGAACAAAAACAGTTAAAAATGTAACTTGAAGTGTATCCCCCCGTATCACGACCATTGATTGATCAATTACCTTGCAAAGAAATAGATCAAGCACTACTCACTTGTACGTTATCGGGGAAAGACAGCTCGACCTGCCGAAAAAGCAAGATATGCGCGCGCTTTGGAAATTACCAGGTAGAATATAAAACTCATGCTGCATCCATAGCGAGGCTTTGAAATTTGGTCCACCACAGCAATAGATCAAGCCGACGTGGACGGAACGTCAAACCAGCGGTGATGCACAAAACTGTGCAACCTTGTTAATGACGTAAGCGCACTTGAAACCGGAGAGACGACTCGGACGACGGACTCACTATAAATATAGCATAGTACTACTTGATTGTACGCCGGTGGGCATGGTTAATCTGAAAAGGAGCGTAGATGCAGTTCTACACAAGGTTCAGGCCAGCAGTGAGAATACATGTTGGCCAGGTCTGTGTTCAGCTGCCATACTTACACTGCACTTAGTCCACACCATACCACTATGTAGTGCCACACACTGCAGTAGTACCGCTTCAAATCAAAAGTTGGAGTTAAATCGGAGTTGATGCAGCGTCACGTGCGTATCATTTTACCGACTTGCTGTACGTTTACGATAGTACTGCACGAGTTCTAATCTCCGGCGGCTGAACACTGATGTAGACCTGAATCACAAAGATGCGGTATATGAAAGAATCACAGGAGCATTACGTCGCAGGTATCTTTTTTCAGCTGTTTTCAATCATAACGTGTACAACAGCAAGGTGACCGAGAAGAGGGTTATGGATGGCAGGAGAGGCTGAGTCCAAGAGTGTGAGGATAAATCCGCGAGGCGAGTTGACAGCTCGTTTCCCCTCCTTATCCTCTACGCTATCGACAAACATTTTCCAAGGCATCCTGTACATCCATCCAACTAGAATTATATCAGCAAAGCTCCAACTCTCAACTGAAGCAGTCAGTTACTGATCAAATCAACCATAATGCCAGCGCCAGTAGCGGTGTGCGTTGTTGCGGCTATTGCAGGTGTTGCTGCTGTCATTGCTTTCCACGAGGTGATTTTATATCTATCAAAAACTCCCCATTCCGACTTCACCCGTTTTAACCCTCTAATCTACTCTGCAGTTCGTCTTTGAACCCCACATTGCCCCTGCTATTGAGCGTTGGGCAGAGAACTTCCTCACCAACCGTCGTGCTCAACGCAGAGGTCCTGTTCCTTTGCAATCAACCCGAGGGTCTGGGCATGGAGACCCAGCGCCTAGTGGTGCTGATCTGAGGAGAAGGACCCCTGCGGGAGAAGAAGATTCTGTCGAACTACAAGGGTTCAACCTCGATGAATGGCGGAACCAGGTCCATCGCACTACCCCAGGCACCGGTATGAGGCGGAGAGGCGGAGTAATTCCTGACACAGATGAAGGGAGTATATCTAGCACAATGGACGAGGTGTGTCTGTCTTCCATCTTCTATCTTACCCTTTGATCAAATATGAACAGTCTTTCTCGTCACTCACGCACACTCCGCTCACACCCACCCATTTCATTTCCAATGTCTCCTCCCCATTCGCAGAAGCCACCTCTGTCTCCACCCGCACACCCAGCTGCTCCCACTCCGGTTCCACTCCCCGTACGAATCCTCCCTACTCTACCTACCCAATTTCCCCGGTTATGCGCACTCCCATGCGTTCTCACGTACCATCGAGCAGGTCGTCTCTGCAGCACTCGAGCTCAAGCTCGCACATCAGCGTGGATGTGCAGGGCAGGCATGTGGACATTGACCCTGTTGGCGAGCATGTTAACTTTAACATCATCAGCGGCGTCAATGCGAGGATGCACGTGGATATGAGCACAAACACCAGCATCATGGAGTCACTATCAGAACGTTATCCTGCTCCGCCCACTCCCCCTGTCATGCTCTCCCCACCTTCATCACACACTACCTTCTCCTCCCCAAACACAGACATACTGAGCCTTGGGAGCAATAGCCGCTCCGACTCTCCACTTGACTTAACCTCCCCGCCTGTTCGTATTAGTGAGGTGCACCTCCCCCCGTCTGCATCACTCTCAGGTGCTGCGAGCGCACTATCTCCCTTGATGAGTGAGCACGAGTTCATAGTGTTTGGTGAGGCATTAGATCCGGATGGGGTGGAAATCTTGGCTTCACGAAGCGGAAGTGCGCATTTGCATAATCCGTTTACTGATTTTGACGAGGAGGGTTCCGACAGTGGTAGTGAAGGGAGTTGGAGACGGGTGAGTGTGGCATACCGCAGGTGATGCTTGTTTTGAGGGTGAGTATGTCATATTATCAGAATGGTGGTGTAGTGTGCGTTGTTCCTTTCTCTCTTTCTTTCTACCATCTGATTATCTATTTCGTTGTTATCTCATACTCGTTGTTCTGCTGCTCTTTTCCTTCGCATTGTACCTTCGCCCCTCTTGTGCTCGTTGTGAACCCAGTCGTGAATTATGCTACAACCTGTGCACGGTATTCGTGGTATGCAGATTGATTTTAGCTGGATACTAGTATTTGTTGTGCACTTGGGACTGGATGTAGATGATATTCGTCTTGCAAGTCGTGCGCTGGACGTATTAGTACTTGTGGAGGTACTAATCGAAACATCAACACTTCAAAACAGACTTTATCGGCTATTCATATCATACCTTTATCCCGTACACTATTACCTAGGACAGCTCGTAGAGCACCGCGTCTCAACATTCTTCGCTGTTTATTGCAGTATATAAATATAGACTTTCTTCTCTCTCCAATTGGTTCTCAATTTCACTCTTGTTGCGTGCTTGTCACGGTCTTGTTCGATCTCTCTCCTCGTTTACGTTGTATCTTCAACCCTCGTTCTCATCATGATCATTTGGCCAGCGGGTGACTTTGAACATATCATATGAGGTTTCGGATGGATTCAGCTTTATTTTGATATCTGCAATCAATGTTTGATATATTGAAGTCATACCAGGTCATACAGCGGCAGGTGAGTTTGATCGATCTCGTAGTCTACCATGACTATGTCGCGTCCATGAAATGAGCGAAACTCAATTATCTTTTCAGTGACACTATGACTTATAGCCGCCTTAGACGTCAGTGACGAGTGTGGGTGGGTACTATTGTACAATCTGACTCAGTTCCCGCCGAATTCAGAAGGGGTTCGAACCTGTTCGAACTCGTTTGACTACCCGAATCTGCACCCGAATCTATCTTAAACCGGTTCGGGCAGTCACTTGCTATTAGTATTACTCACGATAGGTTTTGAACACTTCAGAAAACTCGCTAAAGCTTGAAAACAAGCACAGCCGCATGCGGCAAATTTGGAAGTCAGGCTCGGCACCATGGCTGAGTTCGAAATATGCCTGCTGTTCGCCAACAACGCCTCCGTCGTTCTGCACGACTTGGAGGCAACCCTCCAGTGCGCTCTAGAGCGATGGATCCTGAGCCGTCAACATCTCAAATACAACCACCTCCCCCCGATCCAAAACCCAAGCTGACGATTCAGTGGCAGAGTGATGACACTCTCACTGACGTCTTGGTCACCTGGCTCACCGAACACCCTCCCGACTGTCGTATCTTATTCTACTCTGATGGCAAGAAACCACCTCCCTCTCTGGATTCAAGTTCTTCTGCTCGTCCCTCGGGAAAGGACAAGTCTCAGATCTACTCTGTTATTGCTCAGGTCATCTTCGAACGTCACGCAAAATATGGGCTGGAATATGCAAACAGTCAGAAGAAATTTCGTGACTCTGTCAACAACCGTATCACAAGGTATGTCATGTTTATATTTTTTGTACTATGCGCTGATAAGATCCTTAGTCTCAAAAACAAATATAAGCCCCTTAAGGCTAAATTCAGCGCAACCGGTGCTGGTGTAGTCCCTCTTGATGACGCCTCCGCTAAAAATCTACAAGGTGAGCATTCTTATTTATTTGTTTAGCGGTTTGACCGATTCAAATTTGTAGAAGAAGTCTGTCGCGAATTTCCATGGTACAAGGAACTCGACGCCATCTGGCACTCAAATCCCTCCTTTGCAGCAAAAACTACATCGTCCAAGCCTGGCGTTGACCATGCTGGTGACATGTACGCGCTAGTACGTCCGCGTGGCAGGGCTGGCCCCTCCGCACATACCAGGGGTGCTACCAGGGCTCAGCCCCCCTCTCATGTTCCGCCTCCTCATAGCCGCCCATTTACTGATTCACAAATTGATCCTCGTCTGCTAGCACCTGCTGCTCCCGCTGCTCCCATTCCTTCGCCTGCTCCCGCTGCTCCCATTCCTTCGCCTGCTCCCGCTGCTCCCATTCCTTCGCCTGCTCCCGCTGTTCCCATTCCTTCGCCTGCTCCCACTGCTCCCATTCCTTCACCTGCTCCCTTTCCTTCTGCTCCTCCCACTGCTCCCACTCCTGCTTTTCCTCATTTCCCTGCTCTTCCTATTCCTCCTGCTCCTCCTGCTCCTCCGGCACCTCCAAATGCCGACTTCGATACCACTATGGGCAATGTTCCTGATCTTGACGACGACGACTTATATTCCGCTGCTTTCCGTGCCCCTCTGGGCAATGCACTAGACCACTTGGATGACGACGATATGGACACTGATGCCCCGCACCCTACTTATGACCTTAACAGCCCTCCAAAGGTTGCCGGGAAAAAACGACAACTCCCATCATCGCCGTCTCCTCCTCCTAACCACCCCATCCCTTTTTCAATCACGCAGAAGTCACCCACTCCTTTCTACGACAGCCGTGCAGCATTCGGCACTCAGGGGCCCTCTGGCTACGACGCACGACGCAGACCGTCGTCTATTGCATCGTCGTCGCCAGGGATGACTCGTAGCTCGTCGACACCTTCGTCGACGACTCACAACACTTCGTCGTCAGATTTTCCTGCGTCTCCGACCCTCCAGACCTCAATATCAGCGCAACCGAAGACCACAGGGTCGAAGAAGAAGAAAGCAAAATCCGACATTCAGGAGCAGGTTGAGAGGGTCAATGGTGAGATTGGGAGTATTCAATCGGACGTCACATCACGCCATAACCTCAAGCACGAGCGCTTCCTTGCGAAGCTCGATGTGAAGAAGGACTACCATCGCGAGACGAAGAAGTACGAGTATCTTCGCGAGGCGCGCGCACATGAGGCCATGCAAGCTGCCGCCAGCCATCAACGAGAGCAGGAGACCAAGGACGCGGAAATCCGCCTTCGCGAGACAGATGTCCGAGTGCACGAGGCCCAGGCCCTTGCGCTTGACAAGGAGGCAGAGATGTGGCGCCTGAAGATTCAATTTCACCAGATGACGCAGAGCGGTAGTACCGCTTCTGCGTCTGATAGCTGACATGTTTGCTGCTGTTGTTCCCCTTCCTATCATACTGTCCGCTAGCGGCTTATTTTTGTATCATCATTGCTGCTTTCTGCTGTCGCGTTTTTTTGCTGCTGTTGCTATCTGACTTATGAATTTCTTTTGTAGTCTGTTGTTACTTGTTAGATTGATGTTGTACAAGCTGTAATACTAGTAGTACATGTACTATTGGTGAATGTGAACATGGTGCTTTTGTTTTCTGCTGGTACTTGTAAGATTGATGTTACATGTGTTGTACAAGATGTACTACTAGTAGTACATGTATCATTGGTGAATGTGAACATGATGCTTATCCTTCCCTACGCTGTGCTTTTGATCTAGGGCTATCAAAGAGCTGATCCATGAGCCTTGCACGAGTAGCCTGGCCAGGGGTTCCTTCATATGACCTGTCACCCACTGTTTCATTACCCTCTGGATCCTCAATCTCTTGAGGGACAAAAGCTTCACCCTCGGTACGAGCCCACTCCAGAGACTGATCATAGTCTTTATCCTGCTTGCGACGACGAGTTTCAAAGCAGATGATCATGTTGTGCAGGATAAGACAACACTTAATCCAATGCACAGCAACCTGCAAGTCCTTCTCTGTCTGAATATTGATGCGGAGCTCTCTGAGAGACTGGAACCGCCCTTTCAAGACTGCAAATGTATGCTCAACACGCACACGGATCTTTAAATTTATTAATAATAATAAAAAAGCAGAAAATAAAAATACCTTAGAAAGGTGGTAATTAAATGTCCTCTGGTCCTTTGTCAGTCGTCCATTGCGAGGCTTCTTGAAAGGGGGGATACACCATGGCTCCAATGGGTATGCACTGTCTGCCCAAACCCAGTGATCATCTGGGAGAAGATTGGCATGCTCTTCATAGAGGCGAGTGGATCGAAAAGCATATGCATCATGGACACTCCCAGGTTGACCAAGAGAATAATCTACAATCATGAGGTTATGGGGCATGATAACCGCCTAAAATTAAATTAAATTGTTGCCCATGAAAAATAAATAAAAATACATTACTTGACAGCCAAGGGAATACTTAGATTTCCTATCATAAAATGTCTCACCAAAATAAGCAGGTTTGGTGAAAAGATCTATAGTTGAGCCATCAATGGCTAGATAGCCACCCCTCCACTCTGGACAGGTTCGTGTCTCAGCAAAGCGCCGAGCCAGCTCAGTATCCTCAGAGTTATCTTCTGGGAAGAAGATAAACTGATCGTGCTCCTCAAGCAATGCAACCATCACACGATTAGTGCAGTTGACAACCGACCCAACACTCACACCCGCCCATTGTGCGACATCCTCGAGTGAAATGGCATTGCCGTAGTGGCCTGCACGATTTAGAAAAATAGCAAGCTGAATGGAGACAGGGAGCTGAGGATTGTTGGACTGGTTACGGAAGATAGGATGACCGGAGATCTGGTCGAGGATATCGTCAAATATTTCTGGATTGACGCGCAGTTTCTGGCGAAACAAATGAGGCCGGTGTTCCTCATGGTGAACCAGCATATGCAGCTGAGGTGCCCGAGGAGGAGGCTCATCAGGCTTGTGGAATACACGTGCCCTCTCTACCTCGTCACGAAGAGCAGCAATTGTGTGCTGGAGCCGGTCGTAACGCACAGCAGCGTCATCTGAGTCGTCAGATTGATCACTGTGGCTGGAAATATCTGAACTGAGGCCCGAAAGGTGGGACATAGGGGACATAGGGGACATGGGGGATATAGGGGATGGGGAGGCAAAAGCCAGATCTTCCTCATCCGAGGTATAAAGCGAGTTTAAGTCCGAGTCGGTATTAGAGTCTGAGTCGGAGTTGGAGCCCTGGTCATCCAGGAGTATATTCAAATACTGTGAGTTGGCTAATGCCAATGAAGCCTGATCAATGGCACGAAGGAGGTCTTCACGTGTAGACTGAGGAGGCATGGTTGTGACTTGGAACGGGGTGTTTTCTTATCAGTACACTCGAGATCCATCATCCAACTGATTAGGCGGAGTTTAAATCGGAGTTTAAATTTTTACCACGATTAGCGCCAGATGTCATCGCTAGCATCTGCATCCTCCGTGCATTCCGTAGCTCGAATCTCACCATCCCCTTGCCCCTTCCAGCATGATCTTACAGGTGGATAATGGGGAGGTATGCAATGGCGCCGGATGGGAGGTTGAGGATGTAAATGTGAGTAATTTTTCTTCATTTGTGCTCCTGCCCTCTCTGATCTCATGCTACTGCTGTTGTGTCTCCCAGCCCACATGCCTGCACCTGCGCACCTGCGCACTCATACGGCTGTTGTTGTATCTCCCGGCCGGGCCAGCCCCACACACCTGTGTCCATGTTCCCGCCCTTCACACTGCTGTTGTGTCCCTCGCTGTCACGCGTCCAGCATTCGAATGCCGGATCAAACGGAATCCCCCAACATGTTCGTTATCTCCTAGCACATGCTCCCGCCCTCTTACACTGCTTGTGTCTCCCTCGCTGTCACACATTCAGCGTTCGAACGCCGGATCAAACGGAATCCCCTAACTCTACCTCCCAGCTCATGCGCCCGCACTCTCACTCTCTCATACCTCCGTTCTGAATCTCGTGTTTCCCTCACTATCACACATTTCTTTTTTGTTATATCTCGTTCATTAGATACCTAGCTACATCTATATATTTTTGTGTAGTATACATGCCTTAAAATTTGACTAAGTGTTTCCAAGTCCGCTCTGATGCCGCGTGTGCCGTGTGTCTTGATGGCTTTCTGGCCGAGTTTGTTGAAGACTTTAGCGAGTTTGTTAAAGACTTTAGCGAGTTTTTTGAAGCTTTAGCGAGTTTTTTGAAGTGTTCAAAACTTATCGTGAGTAATACTATTGACAAGTTGCAAGCCCTATGGGGATAAATGGACTGGTAAGCCATCTCGTTAAATCAGCTCGTTCTGACATAATTATCACCTCAGTCTCTTCCCTTGAGTTCTTCACGAGCGCTTTCCCTGCTGCGCAGCCGCCATGACTCACACAGAAAAACTCATATCCGACATTACTATTGAACGAACGCAGAAGGCATTGGATGATGCCACCTTAAATTTAAAGTCGACCTTTGCTAGAAAGCTCGACAAGTGGGATCAGGCAGGTTCGTCATTCACAATCCATCCCAGTAAGCGAGGGTGTTATTCAGATTACTACGCTCTTCTTCAGAGGACTGCGTCGTCCAGACCGCTCAAGAAGTTGGATCGGTGTACAATTTCTATACTCAGAATGCAACCATCAACTCTGCATCTGATGCGATGGTTGCGGACCTCTCAAAGAAGAATATGGGCGACTTTCTGGGAGAGGCGAAGAAGGTGATGGAGGCCCTGGATGTCCTGCAGCAGGTTCACCCGTTTGTCGGCGGTGTGTTATCACTTGTCGATGTTTCTGCCTCAGCTAATGTTTGGATGAATTTCAGTGGCTATACTCGCCTTCAAGGCTGTCGTGAATCTTGAGCTAACAAGAAGAGAAAACGATCGTAGAGTTGGACTGATGTTAGCTCAAGCATCTGACATGATGACCATGCTCCTCCAGTTCGTGATCTGACACTAGCTTTGAGCAATTTTTACTGACTCGATTCTATGATAGACTCAAGGACACCAGAGATCTTGCCATCGTGGGACCCCATGGCAACATTCGGGGGCGATTGGATCGTGTCCTGGATGGCATCAAGCAAGACATCGAAGATTGCGGAAATGCCATTGACAAATACTACAAGTCAAAATTCATGGGTTAGTTTTCCTCATATTCTTGGGCGTTTCATATAGAGAATCACATTCCCAGTGAAATTCTTCAGATCCTCCCATTGGGCAAGCGAATTCCTCAGAGTTTGCAACAGCTTTTCCCAACGTACGCAGGACCTCCAGCTCGCCTTAAATATCAGGACCGCGTTGAGAGTTGATATTGCCATTGATAAGCTAGACAAGCTAATTCGGACGCAAACCGATCGCGAAGCAAGATTCGAGAAAGAAGTGCAAATGCGCGGTGGAAGAGAGAAATGTTTGGAAAGCGAAGATAAACTAGCAGAGCTACTGAAAATCGCCGAGCAACGGGAAGGGCGTCCACAGAATAAAGCGTATGCTGATGCTCCTACCAAAGATGTCAACAAGCCTACTTCAAAGACCGCTTCTGCGAACGGATTGGTTGGCGAGCAGTCCCGCCTTGATGCATCGCTGCTTCATGAACTACGTGCTCCGTTACGCAACTTACTTGACGAGAATCGCACGCTCTTCATGTTTAAGCTTGATGCACAGACATCTGACATCAAAGATGCCATCAAGGATTCTGAAACACGTATAATGTGGGCCTTCAACAGCAGATTTCGACGGATCAAGGAACCAGTAAGGATTAAGAAACTCAACCTTATGCATCACTGACTTGGTCAATTTCATTAGCACCTACGATATATCTGGAAAGAGATGGTATGTCTTTGTGCAGGCGTGATCGAAGCACATACTTATCATCGTCAAGAAATGGACAACAAGTGTAAAGACACTATACTTCATTGCAGAACTCTATGATTATTACGTGAACCGGTTTTCTCGTCTCCGTCATAACACTCCACCACCAGAAGCAGCTTCAGATGCTTCATCGCTGGTGCTGCGAGTGCCATCTCCAACTCCCACCGTCTCCGTCATGTCCGATTCAGAAGGAGAAGACCGCGAATTTCCGGCAGCCGATCCTTCACACCAAGAACTTCCTACTGTCGATCCTGCAGATAAATGGTGCTTGAAATATTTGTCCGTTTTCTACGTTCCAAGTTTATCCGAAGGCTTCGACGGCGATGCGAATGGCTTGGTCAGTATAAGGGAAGTGAATGCTTTTACGTCCGCAATGCCTTTGGGTTGGACTCTGCCACAAGCACTTGCATACTGGGCTGCAGGTAAGAAGTTTTATCGTTAGTTCGAGCCAGTGCTTATGTCGGTGGAGGTTGGAGAGTGGACAGCCAGTACTATCATGCACGAATCGAAGAGGTCTTGAACAGCATGGTTTACGCGCAAGCAGACGTACTTCCAGAAAACAGGCGGTGTATTGCCACATACTTGAACTCATATGTCATCGATGGTGCGTTGCTCTGCCCATCTTTTGATGAGGGCATTTACACAGCAGACAGATATAAAAAGGCTTGTCCGTTCTATTGCAGAACTTGGATTGGAAGATTCGGACTTGGATCTCGCGCAATTGACTGCTCGGCGTCGTGAGGCTCAAGAAGAGACATTAACGGATAAGCTCAAGATTGTTAAGTATGAAATCGATTCCAAAGATTCTATCAAGCTTTTTGGATCTGGTCGCATCGAAAATGTGGGTTGCTGGCTCGGTGGTTGTACTGAATGCTCACATGAGTCACTGCTTGCTCAGTTCTTGCTGCCTTTACTTTACCTCGTAATCAGGAGGCATTTACAGATCATGAAACTTGCTGCCACAGTGATTCTGGTCGAGAGAGAGCTTGAATCTGCAACTCAAACGATAGAAAATATTCTGGAAGGGGTGTCTCTGCGCGTGGACCAACTGGCAGGTGCGTTTCTAAGCTATATCACGGTGTGCTATCTCTTCCACCATCACAGAGTCATTTCGTCAACAGGGTAATGATCCAAAAGCGAGATTCACATGGTATGCGCATGGCTTGGTACGTACAAACAGCAACTTTATATTGGTTTCTGGTCTGATACCTCGTAATAGTACAACTTTTGGCATAGCCCAGAATTAACCACAGATGACACCGAATACTGGGAAACTCATGATATTGGGCTTGATGACAGTAAGCTAGAGATCGATTCGCCAGCATTGAAGCTTGGTCCTTTCAGTCTGAAAGAGGACAATGAGGGGATAGGAAAACCTGTCAAGTTCGTCGCATTTGGTCCTGTCCAGCAGCCTGAAGATAACATGGACGAATATATCCGTTTGCGGTGCATGAGCGACTTGTCCAATACGTGGGGCTACCCTCACGATATTCCGCCTTACTTATCGTTGGTCGACAAAGAAAGGCTCGATACCTTGTCCCAAGAGTTACCGCCCACAGACATTGAACGCTGGAATTCATTCGCTGAACTTCAGATGCGTAGACGGTTGTTCCAGTGAGTCCGTCTTCTGTCTATTTTATCATTCTTTGAATATCTGCATTTCAGGTGTCAGTGCGACGCATGTCATTACCTTGTTAGTGATATCCTTCATCGTTGTATAGATTGCGAGTCCAGTGAGTATTACGGAGATAACCCTCTCATGCAAGGGGGCTAATCTTCTTACATAGATGACTATGATGTGTGTGCAGATTGCGAATCTCAGCCGGTCTCAGATCACAAATACCCATCCGACCACAAGTCAACACACAACATGCTTGTCTTTCGCATGTCGATACCTCATGGTCGCTACAGCAGAATCCGGTGGTATGCCAGGAATTTCTTATCCACTTGCGTGCCCGCTGCAGTACCGCTAGAAGCACCATTGACTGCGCGAGAAGACGAATCTCAAACACAATCAGATGAGCCTGAACTCACGCATCCGATAGAAGCTACTCGAGCAGACGATTCTTCCACCTCTGTTGATTTGCAGGAAGGTGATGAGAAGCTGAATGGGAACCCGGGAGTAGTATCTGGGGGAATACCTGAAACCTCAGCCGCGAATGGGGATCTACATGCTTGTACTGAATGCGGCGTTAAGATGAAGGGCATTTTTTATGTATGCCTTACCTGCGCAGGTCAGATTTCCATATCTCTAACGGGGCACATAGCTTAACAATTATCACAGAACTCTATTCTCCCATTGCCCTATGCGGTGATTGTGCTTTTCGTGATGTGTTCAACGTGGCCACGAATCACCACCCTTACAAACACTGGCTGGCCAAGATTAAAGACCGGGTTCAAGATATAAGCATCGAAACATCAGACGAGCCTTTGGCCAACGTGGACGAATCTACTTCGCTTTCCTTACGAGTCGATAAGTTGGCTACAATGGTGGAATCTCGTTTCGTAGAACTGGATCTCCGGCTTAGTACACTTGTCACACAGGTTGAACACCTTGTGCATAGTATGGCTGCATCGACAGGAAAAGCAGAGCTGCTCTCTGAATCCGTCACTGACTGATTAGCTCATGAATTGGCAGAGTGTTGTATTCGATTCTTGCTGTCTCGGCGACCTTGTACTAGTATAGATTGATCAGTACCAAAGTGTTATATATATCCTTAAGCTTCGTACATGTACAATAAATATGTCTGTTATTGGCTTTCGTTGTGCGGCATCAGCAAATCACTGAACCCTTGTACAAGCGACACAATTTCACAACAAAGTCCCTCCTATACAAGCTTGTCACAAAGCCTTACAGCCTGTACAAACGGTCACAATCTTGACACATTGGACATACTATACAGACTAGACACATTGCACAGTTTAGACATAGTACACACACTTAGATCCAATTCAGTAGTACTACACAGACAATACATGACAGACACAATGTGCAGGCCTAGTAAGGTGCTGCAGCCATTCTATTCAAAAATGTGACACTGATGACGACAAAAAACTACTATAAAATGATGTTGATATCGTCGCTGCCTGCCGCACTGTCAGAATCGTCCCGAAGCTCACCCATCATCCCCACATCAGCCCATTCCTCTAGCATACTTTCCAGTTCCTGACGACGCTCCACAATATCCTGTAGGGGTAATGCATTAAGTCTGGTAACTACCACATAACTGTGTTGCATTACCAAGGGTTGTTAGCCTGTTTCTAATGCATTAAACTAGGCTAACTATCAGAGCTGTCTCTCTAGTAGGCTAGGCTCCCCAGTACATTACATATTCCAATTCTCTGGCAACCGCATATTTTTATTCTCCGGCAACTACATATTCTTATTTCCGGCAACTACATATTCTGATTTCCGGCAACTAATAATACATCAGAAGAAACGAAGCTAGGCACCAAAGGGAACAGAAGGTTCATTACACTTGAGATCGCGGCAGCATGAGGTCGGGAAATTGCGTGATGTTGTCCAGGGGTGGGCATGATATAAAGCTCGAGCTCGGAGGGGGCTGGGGAAGGTGAGGGGCCCACAGCAATCTGAAACGCGATGCGAGCCGACGTCGAATGTCTGCCTGTTTGTTGGCATATGCTACCAAGCCCTCACGTTCAGCCGTCGTCTCACAGTCGCGTCGGTCCTGCTGCTCATCCCACCACTCTGCTTGCCAATCTAAAAACTGCAGCACCCTTCGCATCTCCTCGTGCAACAACTCTATCTCCTCCGCCCAGCGCATTGCTCTTGCTCGGGACTTGCACCATTCCACGCGGACTCCTAGCAAGATATTTAGACGCCATTGTCAGTCCCGGCTTGTAAAAAAACAAATAAAAACTAACCGTCCACGTCACCTCCATCACCATCTGTATCCACCCCCGTCATCATCCAGATCCACGTCAGGCGACGGCGACCTTCAGTCTCTGTGCCGAAAGGGTCCACCAATGGCTTCACGTCTTCGTCCTTCAGGTCTTGCAGCCGTCCCTGCCATCTCGTTTTCTTCAAAAGAGGTGCCAAGGTCTTCAGCGCCTCCCAGGCGACCCTATATCTCTTCGTGCACGCGACCTGCCGCACGTGCACACGAGCAAGTGCGTTCTGAGCACGAGTGTTGGAACCTTGACCACGGACCCATTCCCGCTTGAAGGTGAGCATGGAGCAGTGCACGCGAAGGCATTGTCGAAGCTCTTCGAGCGCATCGTGGGCCTGGGCATACCGTAAATCCCACTCGTGATCGCGAAGTTGGGAATTGCATGGTTTACTTTTCAGACTAGATGGCAACCACAGGCTAATATCCTCCGCGTTCTCGAATGGCTGATGATGAGCAGGAACCACAGTAGAGGTCAGAATCTGTACCGCAGGCATGTACAAAACCTGTGCACTTCTCCACATTTCAATCTTACGACGCAGCACATTTCTCATTCGCGTGAGCGTGCCCTTCTGCGTATCAGAAACGTGGAGACCCATCCCGTCAGATGCTGCCTTCACACGACGTCTGTCTCAAGTGTTAGTTAGCTTCATCTGGTGTCTAGGTACAGCTACTTACTGCTCCTCCTCGAGGTCTAATCCTGACGCGATAAGAACACTCGGGGAGATGTCGGGGTGGAGAGATAGGTCAATTCCACGAGCAAGCTCTTGTGCCTCCATCTCCACAAGTTTCAGACAGGCTGCAGCTTGCGTGATTTCTAGATAATAGATATCTCAGTAAATATATTTGAATGCTAAGACAAAAACTCACGAATCGACTTGCGCTCGAGGGGGTTTGTAACACACACGTCGTTTGGGTTTTCCTCCCATTTCTCCATTTCGGCTGTCCACGCTGACCTATGGTCTGAGGAAATCGCAGCATCAAACTCCTGGAATGCAGCCTCATGATCAACCTTCTCAGTTGCCGCTTCCCGCATTTTATGAATGAGAGATGCGCCTAATCCCACAATTATTAACCAAACACGGATAAGGAGTCAGAATAAATAACATACCTAAGCCCACGACTTTCTTCCAGTTCCAATCGCCGAAATGATCATCTAAGGTGTCCCTACGACAGCCCGGTCCCATTGCCTTTGTACTTGATGCGACTGGATTGATATTGGACCAACCACGCTCTGGCGCCTCCCCATCTGTGCGGCCCACAAAACGTGTAAAGTTAAAAGAGAACATCGTCTGACACTTGTTGATGTGCGCCGGAAGGTGGAACTTGGGGACGAAGAAGCGGATGAAAACATGTAAGTAGGATATGTGGTGTGATTTGGGTAGCGACTCCATGCGACTCCATAGGTTCTTGTGCCATTGACATGCGATGTCATAGGAGACATTCAGAGCGTTGAGACAGTTGTTGCGGAGTGTGGAGAAGAAAAGATAGTCCATGTTAACGTACCTAAAGATTCAATTCATTAGAGTAGCTTCACAAACACCATCACGTACGTACTTTTCTCCTTTTTGTAGGTCCCCAACACCATTAGGGCGCTTGAAATTATGACGCGCGCAATCGACTGTCCCTACTCCAGTAGCCGCAAGACCCTGCGATAACTTCGTTTCGGCCATATTCACAGCGTTGTGGTTCGAGCAAGAACTTTTCTGCAAAGGTACCTTCAGCCGACATGTTGTGTGAGTTAAACTGTGCCCATACCTCCTGCGTCTCAGACAAATGTTCCTTGAGGTGGGTTTTGAATTTCTTCTCTTCTACGAAGTATGACCATCCCATCGAGAGGCTTGGGTCTACTTCGTCAGTAGAAATAGCCCGCCTTTTCAAGCGAAAATTGGCGTCGATAGCTATAAATAATGAATACAGCCATCTAAGCCTGATTAACACTTAATCTGGTTCAAATATGAAGAAGCTTACTGTTTGGCTTTCGGTACTTCTTTCCAGTCCGAGGGCAGGTTCTTGCCAGGTTGTGGCCAAGCCGGACAGAGGACAGCACATTCGCCCTCTTTGGTACCACTCACGCCGGCTGGATCGTGACCGCGACCAAACCGTTTCAGCATCTTTAGGTGTCGCCACTCGCGAACCATACGCATGAAGGGTTCATAGCGATCCTGAATGGGAGGTGCTTTAGTTCATGCAAGATCAGAGTAAAAAATCACGAACCTTCTTAAGTAAACCTGTATTGTCAGATATACGAACCAGTGAGTGATAGAATTCATACGCGGAGGCCTTGGACTCGAAAGAGAGAATCTGGTAATGCTGCAAGACTCGGAAAGTTGCTGTGGTCCTTGGATCTACAGACGTTGAGGGGAACCAGCCCATGCGTAAGAGCTGCCTGGTATGCGTCCGAGATGTTTCACAGGCACAGAAGTCGAGTGCTATCTCATGTATTCCATTGGTGTCGATTAGTACGAAGTCATCGTTAAATGCCTTGCGAGGCAGGATACAATTTTCGCCGATTGCATGTCCCAGCTGAATCCTCAAACCAAGCTTCTTAAGTGATGTAGCCTGGAAAAACGAGCCTGTCCACTCCTAAAGTTAATTAGATCCTGACTCGACCACTCCGAATGAATCCAAACAGACCTTGATGCGATGAGTGGGGCTCCGCAAATGGTTGACGACGATGCAGTTCTGGCAGTATAGCTGCATGTCACAACAGTCATCGCATCGAAACTGAGCAGGAGCAGAGACGTCGCATTGGCAGCAACTATCTGAGGTGTAGTCACCTCGGCCGTCCAACCGAATGAGTTCGGCCAGATAGTAGTCACGATCACCTAGCCACATTAGAAGAGGGTTGTCCTGAAAGTAAAGTTAGCAACGAAAGTAAAGTTAGCAACGTAAAATGAACGGTCAACAAATACTTACAGCTGCAGTGCGTCTCCGCTTGGAAGGTATTGGACTGTCGTCAGTCGCGCTCATATCATCCATATACCCAAAATCTATGTCATGCCCAACGTATTCGTCACTGAAGTCTTGATGAGATGCTTCAGGTTGAAGCTGGATGCCCGATGGTCGTCGTAGACCTATAATGTGACGGCGCGAAGCCTTAATACCGCCTTCACGGTGTGATGAAAAAGTGACCGAGGTGTAGACGGGAGGACTGGACTGCGGAGTGTAAGGATTCAAACGCGGGCGTTTGCGACGGTAGTTGGCCTGTTTGAAAGACATTCTAAGACCTGATGAGACATTGGTGGCGTCATCTGCACCTGAGCTAGAGCTTATAAATATCTAACACACCTTCACAATCAATGTGATTCTCAATGCTACAGGCCAAGGAGCTAGTCAACAAATAAACGCCGGGTAAACAGACTACTACAATCGGAGGATCACTATATGTAATACGATAACGGCGGATGCAACTACAGTACACGTGCGCTACAATAGAATTTGAGGAAATTGATCAAGGAAGAGATTGATTTCAAACTCCGCCTCAAATCCGGATTGGGAAATTCCCGAGTGTTCACCGATAGATTCACTACCTTCTCGTTCACACAATAACCAGATATAATGGAGGTGAGTTGCGACAGTTTTGAGCACTTCTGCTAAGCATTAAATATCCCAGCGATGACCTCCTCCAACACTGATCATGCAGCATCCATTGGTGGTGCTTCAGGTTCAAGCACTGGTATGTCAACAAGTGTATTATCACGCCTTTTCTAATAGTTGTTTTAGATTCGCTTGCTGCACTATTTTCGCAGTTGAACGTCAGTGATGACAGTACTGTAGCATTGGCTTCCACCCTCCGTGAGATCGTGCAAAATGCAGTCATCGCTGCTCTTCAAGAAGTGGCCGCAGCTTCTACTGGAGCTCCTGCTGCTACCCCGGCCAATCCTGCTGCTACCCCGGCCAATCCTGCTGCTACCCCAGCCAAACCTGCTGCTACCCCGGCCAATACTATTGTTACTCTGGACAATACTGCCGCTACTGCTACCACACTTCTGACGAGGACTCACCATGGCGTGACGTACTATGTTCCCCATCCAAGTGCCTCCGGTCCTTTCTACTGGGTCAACCGTGGCCGTCAGATTGGCGTTTTCGCGACTTGGTGAGTGTTATCTCCATCTGGAGACTTTTTTCTGATTAGCATTGCAGGCAGGGGACGTCTACACATGTAATTGGAGTGAGCCGCTCATCCTTTTCCAAAATTCACTCGGTCACCGAGGGCATTAGATTGGTCATAGAGGCCATCGACCGCGGGGAGACTGAGATAATTCCTTAAATAAACACCGTGCAATCGATAGAGTTTTGTATCATGTATTACTCGCAGACGAAAACTAGCCTATTGATCTTTGTAGTTCTGGTACAACAACTCTCCCAGGAAATGAGCTTCTGCCAACCCAGAATCTCCGTCACTAAGTGTGAGACAATAAATATCTTCTATCATAGCGATGGTGTCCCTCATGCGCCGACATACTTGGTCTGCTGCGCGCCACTCATCGCTAACTCCACATAGTGTCAGAATACCGTCTTGCCCTTGGCTGGCCCTGTCAAGGAAATTTTCGATGCTTGACATAGCGTCCTTGAGGATGTCTCTATCTCCATGGCTTATTGGAGTATCTGGGATGGACTTGGTGTATTTAGCTGAGACACTGATAATGAATGCTTGTGGAGATTTGATATGTTGCATGAAGTCATCCTTGGCGTGTTTAACCACGGCAATACAATCAGACAGTGTGTCGCTGTTAATATCAGTCAGATGGGTTTCAAAATTCAAACACCCCCTAGACATCAATATTAGCACTAACATTGGTTCCTCGTCGCCATCGTCTGAATGGTTATCATCATCGTCACGGATGTTCGTGTCTTTGCGTAACTGTCTCCATCTCGCCAGAATGGATTCACGGTGCCTAGGTTTTCGGTCAGAAATATTTGTGTGCTAGCTGCAAATGTCGCATACTTTTGATAGTAGCGACGGCGCTTGGCCCTGTCAGCTTGTAGTTTAGCTGCAGAGGTTTTGTATTTAATTGGAGGTGCCATAGTGGTGCTAATTGTAAGAGAGATCGAGCCAACATTGAGTCTGGTTGAGAAGAAAAAGTGCGATGGATGCACTCACATTATTTGAACCTACTGGGAGGTGCTTCGATGGTGCTTCGATTGGTCGGATCATATTGATCACGGACTCGGAGTGCATCATACTGAAAGCCTTACCGTGGACTCATATTGCTCTGTGGACAGTAGTTGCCGGTCTAGTGCATGGCGTGAACGATTGTGTATCACACTGGCACCCACATACCTTCATTGCTGCTAGTGGGATTTTGATTTAATCCGTACATAGTAGGTTGGACCTTATGAGATGGTCGGACCTAAATAGGTGCATATAATGTACGGCCAGGTAAAGCAACCACTCACACAAACCAATACCATCACTAATGAATGGCCTATCAAATCCGTTACTTGAAAGACTAGTTCTTGGAGCTTGAAAGCTTGACCAGCGGCCTATTTCACTAAGTATTTGATTTAGAATGTACGTAGTAGTACTAGTAGAATAGCAGTTCGATATTTTGTCCTCAAAGGTATGTGTGGTAGGACCATATGAGTTGATCCAGCTGCAACTTATCGTTCATCCCGCGCGTCGCCGCTATATTAATTGATTCCCTGAGGGA
>JABBWJ010000095.1:0-178830 GCA_016647685.1 Suillus tomentosus | reverse complement strand
CACGCAGGTGATCAGGACATATGTTATCCCCTGTTTACGCAATTTTGATGCCAAGTTTTCGGATGGCGACGGTGCCAACGATAACCTCGACATATCACATCAACACAACCCGCCAAACAAAACATAAATTTGCGTACTGCTACTGAGAATGCATGGGACCATATTCGCCACATTCGGGAGCATATCACTGGCCGTAGCTTGAATTGGTTGATAGTCAATGTGACCAGTGCACTGGCACATTGGTAGGCGACGATGAATGATCGGCCTACAGGGCTTCTAAGTGGATCCGAGGGAAATTCTTACATGGCCTGTGCAAAGAAACCTCTGTGCAAGAACATGAGCGCTTCGCACATCGAGTCAGTCAATAGGAATCTGTGAAACCACCGCGACACGCACTGAGATCTCTGTAAGATGTTAGAACAAAAGCAACCATCTCTAAATCCACACGGTCTGGTTGTGTCGAATCCACAGATACAGGCATAGAAAATTCCCATATTTTGCGATCCAACTCCAGGATAGTTTGGTAGTTAGGTGGCTTTACAGCCTGAGTGGCTTCAACGACTGGGGCTAGACATTCCATTGTGTAATAAGAATTCCAGCTGCCAACTTGCGGTACATTAGAACTCTTTCCCATGCGATGGCGAAACAACCTTACATGCAGTGGGAATTTCTCCCAACCGGTACGTAGCCTCCTCAAAGTCACTCAGAATCTTGCAGTCGACGATGGCTGGCATAATCACAGGGGGGCGTCCAGTAATCAGGCTTTGCCAGAGAGATTGAGATTGAGAGCCCAGAAATATGAACGGTGTTCATAGGCTTCTCTCCCCTTAAAACCCCATCGTGAAGGATCCTTATCTGCATGGTAACATTAGCCACGTATCAATGGTTGCCTTGCGACATAACATACGGAACCCAATCTAATGATGCTCGTTAGAGGTCTGTCTGATGATTGTGACACCTGTATCTCGAAACGAACCTGGAGTGCGGCTTGACTAGCAAGGTTGAGACAGGAGTAACAAAGCTCCGTGTTGCTCTCGATGCCACTCATGCCGTAGTACATACTCATAAGATGCAATGACTTAATTGTAGCCATAGACCGCTCCGTGAATACAGATTGCAAACACAAGGCAGCGCGCGCCACTCTTTGATAGTGACGAGCTTTGGCATTATACGGGGGAAGGGTGGGATCAACCAAAGCTCCGAGCGCTAGTGTACTGAATAGCAAGGCCAGGTCGTGTGAACCATAAGGTGGCGGCTCCAATGAATGTAGCTCCGTTCGGTATATCAACGGGATGAGATGGCCAATGATGTGCTGTCGCAAAATTATAGGAAACACCCATGAGAGAGACTGTAGGAAAGTTTCACATAACGAAATAGCGCGCTGCATTCCTGGTAGGTAGGAGGTCATTATCTCAAGAAAGTGTCGGAAGTGTTTTTTGGGGATCCCCGAGGGAGTGAAAGGGAAAACCCGATCGAGGTTGCTGATCCGAGGGTCCAGGTAATCGACCTCGATTTCATGTGTCTCGGTCGATGGTGACGAAGTATCAGGGTCACACTGTGTGGTCATTGTTGGCTATGCGCTCTGGAAAGGTGAATAACACAAACCAGCAATAAAGTCTAAGGCCCAAGTAAGTGCCTCCGCGTGTCATGGGAAAATGTCTAGTCCACACCTCAGAACCTCTGGAAGGTCCGAAGAAACAAGCAGCATCGGTTTGTGGATTGCCATCAAGGTGCAAGGAGCCTAGGGTATTTATCAGACTATGTGCCGACGTAGATGTGGCGTCGACGCTGCTCCTGCTATCAGCCTCTTCAGTTGTCCATATTTTGGTCAGCAATGGGTGTGGCTGAGTGGAAGTATTGACCTGCAGGATTGCAAGAGCGTCTTCGAGTGAGCGCATTCGCTCTTCGAGCTTGGCGGCCTTTTGACGTAGATATTCTTCGGCAACACCGACGAAGAGCTGACGGAGTAAATGCCATCTTCAGATTTTGATGCACTTGTGCATGCGGCAGCACCATGCTTACCGGCTACCCTTTCCTGGAGGCATAGTGCCTACAATGCATCATCCGTATGGAAGGTTTGTATGTTCCATGTCATGAATGAATTCTTACCATTGAGGCAAAGCATGCTGCATCCTCTTTTGACGCAAGTAGAACATGGCACTATATGGGAACGATCAGTCCGATGTCCAGGACTACTTTAAAGTGAAAGATTTACCTTGCCTGTCACATCGGGCTTTCAGTCTGATGGGTGATCATGAAAAGTGAATAACACGACAAAGAGATGAATGTGATGAAAAACCGACCTACGACACTCTGCGCAAGCTATCTCTCCTCTTGTTCGTTGTCTTTCTTTGCTGCTCATCACAGACTTGAATTGAAACCAGTACTGGCAGCGTCGGAGTTTTCACTAGCATTAGCACCCTATATTTGAATGTCGCGGTTTAAATGAGATATCAGATGTGCAAGGCGTCAGGGATGAAATAGAACACTGTCTCTGGGACATACTGTAGACAAATATAGTGGTCATATCAGTATGGTCAATGACCATGAAGCCACAACTGCCATCCACTTTCATGACGGAGAAGGCAACCATTCCTGTGACGGCGGTGATCAAATTATAGTATTGCTTCAGACAACTCACTCCGTAACAGGATGATCCAGTGGCCAACCGTGGCTAAGACCAGAAATATACGGATACATCTGAATGTCTCCAGAACTATAAATCTGTGCATGTTGAGGAAGAGCTTCGAGAATCGAAATCACCACTAAAGCTCACGGTCGTAACATTAAGTTCAAAGATGAACAACCAATGGATGCATTCGCTGCAAACCGTCACAAAAAATTGAGACGATGAACCAGTGATACATCATAGCACACTCACAGAAAAGGCCAAAAAAGCGCCTGTCGTGATGAACCTGAGCACGCGTCCAGTAGATTAAAATGCAACAAAGGATTCACTGTGGCAATCCACACTTGGAGATGTTGGGCTGCCGAGCCAGTAACTAATGTTCATGAGAGTCTGCTGCGACAGTCGATGAATAAGATACGCACATTAAAGCCATGGACGACAGAAGAAGAATACGACCGGTGTTGTACGGTAGCTAATGAGATTGGCACTTCTGTCACAATGGACAAGTATACAAACTGCTGCTTACTAGAGGCCATCTAGTTGCTATGCGTTTGCCAATCAACCATGATCCTGCGTACACCCACCTACAAGTTGGCCATGAGCAGGAGCTCTTGAACATGAGAAGTAACACATGTACATACTTCTGTAAATTGCCGCTAGCCACTTGTCCGTCGCTTCGTCCTGGAGAGGCGAGAAGGGAGCTGGTTCCAGAAGAGATGGGGGATAAGTAAAAAGGAAAGGGCTACCACTGACATAACTATGTCTAATTTCCGTTGGTTGGAATATCGGCAGACGCTCATTCAGTAGATCTGAGCGGCGACTATGCAAATATAGCAGATGAGAAAATGTCCGCGACGCGAGAATTGACAATTGTACTTACGCGTCGGCGAAGTTGCGAATATGGTGCCTCATTTGTGTCCTTGCGCTGTGAGTAAATCTGACCCGACATGGCCCAGACCAGCGATGGACTCCTCTCCTGCAACCGCAGCCAATTCTGACGTGTTCTCGGCCTGTTCGCTGCAGCCAGCCGAGTGAGTATTCCGCACTAAATCAAATTGCGGAAATCACGGAGCGAAGAAGTTGGAAGACCCGTTGCATCTTTCCAACCGCAAGAATCTTGTTCTTAATCGCCTGCCTACGTGCTGCAACTTTGGAAGGCGGTAAGGCAAGGTCCGTCACGGCCCTGCTGGCTTCATCTCCCCCTTCGATGGAGACTTCGGTGTCTTCTAGCTCTTCTGGGCTGCACGTTTCTAGGGACTTCCTTGCGCAAGTCGTGACGAACAGCGCAAGCATCGACGAGGATAATGACGTCTCATTTAGCATCCTCCACGAGCTTCATAATCTTGTCGATAACATAGCTCTCGACGTCTGGGTTATTGGGGGGAGGGGTCCGCGGAAGTTTGATCCTCAAGCGCTTGGCAGAGATCTTTTCGGTGGTGAGGTCCATCGGAAGGGTAAGGTAGACGGGGCGAGCCTGAAGGACGTTTACTGCTTGAACAGGGGAAGGCAAATTATCAGTACTTACCTGAATGATAGCCTCCACGAGGATTCGATCGATTTCGGCCGCAGCGTGTGCTTTGTTCATAATAATGGCCTGAGCAGCGGTTATCTGTTCCGCAACTTTCGTATATACATTGAATCTGGAAGACATGAGACACCGGATCAACATGAAAAGAAGTATATACCTTTCATCGTGTAGTGCTAGGCAGAGTCTGGGGGACATGTCTGGGTGTTGATCCCTCTTCTTCCACACGTTCAGTTCTTTCTCTGTGTACCACAATGAGTTACAGAATGAATGCGAAGTAAATAAATACCATTCTTTGGGTGCTCGCTGATCGCACCTTTGAGCGCTGCAATGGCCAAATTATCAACCTCATCTGGGGTCGGATACAGGGACGACAGAAACAGAGACGAATTCATGGATTTTGAGGTGTTCTGCTTCACACTATCAATTAGAGCAGATTCGACCTGCAACGTCGAGGTCCTACTGGCCAAATCCCGCACTTTCTGTATACAGAGATGTCCTGTACGTCAGCCTCCCCAATTTCGAGGTTGCTGAGCAGCAAAATGGCAGCGAGCACGCTAAATATTGATGAGATGTGCTTGGTTTGTAGTGAATACGTTAAATCTACAGTGACCAGATATTTTGATTAGAGGAAGCGCATTGGACGCTGACCGTAGCTCTCACCTGTTCTCACAGTACGCGAGCTTGCTCACGTGTACTCTAAAGTACCGATCACAATGTTCTGTGGGAATCGGGTCGGACGATAGACAGCTGAACGACAGATCCTGGAGTATTGGATAGCTACGGAGACAAGCCATCTCTGGACGCTCGAGCCGTGTAGTTGGTAGAGTTTTATTTTTGGGAGGAGAAGCTTCCGACAACCCGTGGCTTCACAATAGAAGGAAGTACTAGAGAGCAAATTGTTGAGTCGTAGTACACTGGCAGACCTCAGACATTTTCTGCCAGCCATGTCAATACAACACAAGAAGAGAAAGTGCAGGGGACTCGTACATCAGCTATTGGTTGACGAATTCAAGGCAGATCTTCAGTCTACGGGGGATCATTGGGCTTCGATTCGCCATTGATGAGCTAGTGTGGGGTAGAAACTACTCTGAATCGAGAGGGTTAAATTTTATTTGCACTGTCTGGCGAAGTGCTTACCGACATCCTGGCCTGGCACTCATCTATCGACTTGTTCCGAAAAATAACCCAGGACAACTGTTGAGTGTGTAAAGAATGCACCTCGTCCACCATGGCAGGAGTCGGTCAGCCTTGAAAAACAGATGAGAAAAATCACAACAGGATAAAGATATAAAAACTATGTACGTACACACTACTATGAGCCATACCAAGTTAGTAGACTGGAAGTGTTGCTTAGAAGATAATGAATGACAATCCATAAAGTGCCTTTGTATGGACGAAAAAATGGTTGCAAGATTACAGCAGTAAACTCATGCCAAGTCACGCTTTTAGCATTTCTGTGTTTTTGAACGAATTCTGCGACCAGTTGGTTACCCATAGGGAGCGCATGAAGAAGTCGGGCAAATAACGCCCCCAGGTACCCAATTCACATTCATGCATAAAGTCAACAACAAGTATGCGGAATGGGTCGAAGCCGAACAGTCCAAGCTTGTTGACAAATTGATTCTGTGAAATAGTGAGCTCAGCTGATTGTACATGGTGCGGAACTGTTTCCGCTTACCATAGTAGGCACCCACGAACCCTCTCTGAGAGTGTGTTCGACTTGAGAACCATCTACAGTGTTCTGCACTTGCAGATAAAGAATGATCATAGCATGAGCTGCCTTGTCCCTTCACCGTGACTTTAAGGGCAGCCTTCAAATTTAGTTGGAGGCCGCGAGTCAGTTACAAGGTGCCTCGTATGCGATCTATCATGATGTGATCCTAGTGTCATCCACAAGATGTCGGATAATCAGGATTATATGATCGCCCAGACATGAAGGAAACTTACCATCCGCACAGCATTTGTAGATCATGTCTTTTTCTTCAGTCGCAGTGGCTTGGGAGTAGTAGCTGCATTCATCTCTTATCTTTCAAACGACTGAGGGCTTTTGAAGAACACATGTAAGTCAAAAGTTCATCAAAGCGAGACGAAAAACTTACTCTTCCCAATCAGCGATCGAATACCGTGAGTCCTGACTGCATTGGATAAGTGGGAGAACTGGCGGCAGAAGCACCAAATAATATACAAACAAGTGAACAAACAACACACCACTCAAGTACTAAACACTGCAATATGGACTATTCTAAGTAGTAGATCGAGTCACCACCGAGTCAAATTAAGAGCAAAGACAATGCAATGAAGATGTAAAGACTATGTACTAATATACACTACCATATATGCCTGTTCAACTTTAGCAGACGACCGGGAGCGTTGCCAGGAGATCACGGAGGCAACGTAATAGTCCATAAAACTCCTCTAGCTCACCGCCCTGCAATGATGACATCCGCATTTTCAATTCCTCATGGGACACCTCATTTTCTGAAATATGAAAATCAGTAATTCGGAACCAGCCATTCTTCGAGCATTGCTGTATTTTCCATTTGCAGATTGTTGCGGCAAGCAAGAGGGTATTCCTAATGCCGAGCGCCCAGTCAGGCCCATCGAGGGATAAATACTGTCGATATGCTTGATCGACCAATATATATTCTGTCATGCCGATGACAGAAGCATTTCCAAACGGGACGCGAAATGACTTTAATTGCCCATCGCTCATGACCCGCTGAAGTGAAGGATTAAATATGGGCTTAGTAAGATTGACGTATACGCTTACCTGAACTATGGTATCAAGAAAATCATAGTTCAACAGCATTCCCGACGCGTGTGTGCGGCGCAATGTTGCAATCTCGTCCGTGTTCGCGAATAAAAGCTGGAGGGACAGATAATAGTATGCCCCGGTGACCAACCCACGAGCACAATCCTGGGAGGAGTCCCTGTGGATCTTTTTGACGGTCCCTTTCAGCCGTGAAAGAAACCTTTGGCCTTCGTCCCTCTTCTTCCACACGTTCAGTTCTTTCTCTGTGTACCACAATGAGTTACAGAATGAATGCGAAGTAAATAAATACCATTCTTTGGGTGCTCACTGATCGCACCTTTGAGCGCTGCAATGGCCAAATTATCAACCTCATCTGGGGTCGGATACAGGGACGACAGAAACAGAGACGAATTCATGGATTTTGAGGTGTTCTGCTTCACACTATCAATTAGAGCAGATTCGACCTGCAACATCGAGGTCCTTCGAGTGGAATGCGACGATGCCGAGGGAAGAGGCGTGCTAGATCTGATGAAAGGTACTCCCTTGTAAGAGCGAGCGATTTTCCGGTACAATAATCTTTTCTGGCCCATTTTCGCAAGATGATCTTCAGAATAAAGGGAATCGGGGTCATACGAGCGATAGGCGCCCAAAGCCGATGAGCTTGGTTGATATGGATCCGCTTGACTCATACTTGGGTTAAGAAGAGTCGGATTAAGGTCGGTTGGGAAGAGAGCTGGTCCTTGGGGTGCGGACTGTGGTGCGGACTCATCGTGAATATCCCGGCTGTTAAAGGAAATCGGATCAAGAGCCTAAGAGCTTGGGAAAAGAGGTATTTCCTGGGGGGCATTCTGCGCTAGGTCAAGAAAACCATGATGCAAGCGGCTGGCAGCTGCATCAGGCTCCTGAGACGCACTGCCTGTAGAAAACTGCAATTGCGACCCCAAAGTTGGGTAGTTAGGGTAGGCAGCCGCATTCGGCGCTGACCCAATATCGAAAGTCTCATGCTGGTGCTGACTACCAGCGGCTGCATGCTGTGGATTGCGAGAGCCGTAGGTAAAATCCGCTTGTCTCGTACTCGGGTCAAAAAAGGCCGGATTGGGGGAGGTTTGGAAAAGAGGTTGATCGTTGGGGCCGGTCTGCGCTAGCTCGAAAGGGTTATGATGCAAGCGGTTGGCAACAGCGTGCTGAAACGCGCTGCCCATAGAAACTTGTAAGTGCGACTGTGAAGTCTGGAAGCTGCTGCTCACGGGATCTTGCACATGGGAAGTATTGGGTGCTACAATGCCATACTGATGCTGGCTACCATATGTTAGCTCTGATTGAGACCGGAAATGCGTGTAGCTGCCGTTATCTACAGCGTAAGTGAGGCTGCTCGCTGGCAAACCTGTGTCCCGTTGCAACGGTTGAGGTGGCGGTAAGGAGCTTGATGGGGCACTTGGACCGTCACTATGACTTTGAAAATGGTCCTCAGGGTGGCCCGAGTAGCTGCTACTCCAATGAGACATCTCTGAGTCGTTGAACAACTGTTTGGCTGTGCATGATTAGTCCATGATGATCACGATGAACATAACATGACTTGTCTTACCTCTTTCGATCGTGACTTTGAGGGAGCCTTCGAATTCAGGTGATGGCTGCGACTCCGAGTCTGAGTTAAAACGGGAGTCAGTTACGAAGTGGCTTTGTATGGACGAAAAAATGGTTGCAAGATTACAGCAGTAAACTCGTGCCAAGTCACACTTTTGGGCATTGGTCTTATTCATGCTACTGGCAGCTGATATGATCCTATCGTGGATAGCTAGATTACTAGATATTTAGGTGTTCGAAGCTGCTTGGACTTACCTCGAGGCTGGCCCCTAAATCCGATTGATAGAAACGAAGTTGGGATTAATTCCCGTTATGATGAGCAAAGACGGCCAGGGTTCATTGAATTCAACCGAGAGCTTGGGCTTATTACTCACAAGTGGTTCAGATCCTGGTTCAGATCGAAATCAATGCAGACTCGCGGTGGTTCACCAGTTGAGTCGAAGCTTGAAATGGGACTCCGTAATGCAACCACCGGTAATGGGTCTGGTCACTTGATCATCATTGTGAAGGTGAGCACAGATTGACGGCAAATAAAGTTTGTGATAGTAATAGTACGTACTAATTGATGCTTTCGCCTCGAGATTTGAAGTCGGTAGTGGCCAAATGCACATGCCGGTATCAAATAATTGTAGTCGTGTTACCCGCATTGTGGAATTAGCTCCCATACTGAAGTTGTACTTGACAAGGACTATCGGATGGCTCCTGCGCAAACGATCCCGAGACATCCGATCGGTTGTGTATGCCGACACGCTTGCATTCAAATTAGCAAAAATTGCAGTAACATGCCAAACGGTCACATTTAATCACCACGAGAGCGTCGAATTGGATCCAGGAAACGAGACAAAAATATGGAGGATGAACAACGGCAGAGGGTAGACGTTACAACACCACCTGATTCAAAGGCAGTAAATTACGGAATGATATAAGGTTTAATTTCGCAAGGTGGCATATGATGCTAGTAACCACCCAATACAGACTGTACAAATTCAACAACCACTTCATTACAACTTCATTGATCATGCGGTTCGACTACGTACACGGGCTAGTACTTATGCATATATACTAGATGACCTCTTCCTGCAGGCAAAATAATTAAAATAGAATATTTCAGACTTTCAAAAATCATAGGAAATCGAGTTTATTTTTTACGGCGAATAATTCAACCACAGGCGCTTACAGAATTCTCATTCCCACCCATTCCAGTGGGTTCTGATATGTTCTGATGACTATTAAATAATCGGATAGATATAACAATAAACATATTCTGTTCTCGACGACGGAGAAGGCACGGAAGCGCTGAGAGCAGCTTATATCAGGTTGCCAAGTTCTAATCCGGATCTTTGGAGCCGATGAGAAGTAATTAGTCATTCACTATCGGATCACTCCAGCACAGCCGATTAAGATATATATATATTGCAAGAAATGGAGGAAATCAAGAACATCGTACAACTTTAAATTATAAGTGATATTACAAACAAAAGAGAACGCAGTGTTTCGTGCCACGATGTGTGCAACAGTAGCGAATGTATGGCAGAAAAATGCCCAAGTCCCGTCCCTCAGCACCTGTTACGCGAGATTAGTACGAGTGTTGCCAAATAGGAAAAAAAAAACCTGAGGGTCAGTGGAATTATTCGAACATCCAAAATCAGAAGTTTTCTTTGTCCGAACTGGTGGTGCTATCATCCGATTGCAGAAGAGGTGCTGCTTGCAGTGATCACTCAGTAGTCGCATTGTTTGCAGGCAAATGGAAGTGCGTACACGCAAAACTCTGAACTTGTTCAAATTCCATATCAGCAGTAGCGAACGACATCGCATCAAGTTCGTACACGGTAATACTGCAATTTTTGCGATCAATAAGCTCATCGGTAGTGCAACCAGAGAGTGCTTCTATCGCGGTGTTGAATGGTTCCGAGGAAGCATTGATATATGTTTCAGTTTCACTCTGAACGGTTATGTCGAGAAACTTGGAATGTTGATGAACCGCATCGACACGCAAAGCTGCTGCAATTGCACGCACACACCTCCATTCAATATCAGCCTGAACCGCGATCACAGCTTGAGCGAGGGCCTCAGGACTCAGACGCTGCATTCTACGTTGCAAGGTAGCTTTGTCCTGGGGTTATATTAACAACTAACCTAACACACAAAGATCAACATACCCTTTGAACATCCGATACTAAATCCTTTGAGACACCGCACCCGACACACTCCTCACCACAGAGGCGGTCTATTATGTTGGGACTTCTCTGGTAGGGCTTGGCTCTGTGTCTTATACGCTTCGCATAGCTAGATAGATCACGAAGTATGGGAGGAGGGTTGATTGGTGCAATTATATCATCGTCTGATGAATCATAGGGAGTGTCAGATGAAGGTGGTGATCTTGGAGGCTTGATGGGTTTCATTTGACAACCCGGAGTTCTAGAACAAATCGCTGGATCCTGCTTCAAAACAGTAGTATGCGGACCACGCCCTTTCCTGCCTTGATAGTCAGGACTGGGCTCTCGGATAGGACGAGTAAGACTGGCTTGCATGCGTGAATAGTAATACAGTAGGAGGGAGGGGACTGAGTTTCAAACCCGTTTTCAACCAGTAGCTACTTATATATATCGATATTCTCAGATACTCAGATACTCAGTGAATGTTTGAACATTGACGCCGAAAAGGGAGATATTTCATATAGTGGCCGGTGTTATCATAGCTATGTCACGAAGTTCAGAAGTCCTCATGACTGGCATATAGTACAGATAAATATGATATGACTCGAGGAGGTTCGAGAGGATTTAACTTGGCACGTACTAAATTTATTTTAGTCACCGCAACTTCGCGGGAGCTTCCGAGTCCGCTCGATCATGGGCATCGTGATCTCGGGCTGCACTAACTAAGCTGAGCAGAGGATCATTACCTTGGTCCGCCTTCTAAATCAAAGGGATCACTCACTGACACATCGACTCAGTTGTCCAGGCACGATGAACTGGTGGGGGGGATAAGTCAGTAACTCGAAGCCCCTCCGAGTCAGGGCTGGGCTCCCCTGTAGCCAGGGTGTAATCCGAATGGGGTTAAGTGACATCTTTTGGCATTTCAAAAATCGTAGGCTGAAAAAGGAAGCTATCAAAGCCACAGAAGTGTTACAAAACGACGCCTACGCCCGACTGCACTCATCCGTTGGAAACCTATGCGGCAACTTCACTTGTATAAATAAAGCCAGATAGTAATGGCTTCATGCAGGTACCAGGCATCCTTGTCTGATTCTGATCTTCGTAAATGTGACGATGAGTCGATTGAGCCACAGTACTACTAAGCTTCGCTGATTGAATTTTGCCGTTATGACTCGGATATGAAGAACTCACGCAGCAAGATCATGTGGCTATGGCATACAGCTTTGGCGGGGCGTTGTACTTCATACTTGTTAGTATAGAAGTCTGCGAGACGGTCCGACATCAATTTGAGCCCTGACCAGCACTGCTGGCATTCATACTTATTTGAGCACCGCTTCCGGAACCCAAACTCTACTAGTGGAACCAGGCATGAAAGAAAAGCAATTTCAGTTTCTGCGCGATCAGAATTGAAATGATATTAGTAGCCGTGACGAGGCACTTGAGGTACCAAGAAGTGGTGGCATTCTCACTTGTCACTCTCGGCGATTCCAGGAGATTCAGGCTCTCGCGTGTGCGCAGTTGGTAAATCTGAAACAAGGTTTGGGAAGAACAACTGGGCGTAGCCGCTTCAAGTTGGTCCGGTGATTTTTATGGAGGGTTGAAAGTCAGTATGGAGGAGGCTCTGAGCCATCCGAGTTATGCCCACACCGTGACAATGGCATTGTAACTCAGATACGCACTGAATCAATTTCTGTGATGTGCCACCCTGCGCCCATCATAGGGTCTTCCTGCTCGCTGTCACTGACTCGGATGCACGGTGGCGGCCACTAGTAGGATATAACTTGTAAATATATTCAGCAGGGAAGGTGGCGGTCTATTCGGTGGCATAGCGATGTCAGGGTTGAGAGCAGAGAGAATTCAGGTATGTTCGACAAGGCCTCTGAGAGAAGTACATAATACTGATGAGTCACGGTGATGAGATATTCGATCGCTATTTGAATAACGGTCCGAATCAAAAGCCATGTTTTGATGTATACCTGTAAGTATACTCTATGTACTCGTCTTGTGTACTAACCATAAATTCTAATCAGGCAGTACTAGTCTCGTGTGAAAAGTGTCACCGCCGGAGTACTTGAAGACTACTTGGTACTATTACCGTAACTTTGTGCTCAAGTTAGCCAGAGTAAGTATGCGGCCTTCAGGCGCTCTCTGGATACTACTCTTGTTTCTTTCAATGATATCCTGTGGAGCTTTGGGTTGCTCTTGGGAGAGAGTTACAGACAACCGAGGGCTCAACAGGCATCGCACCAGCTGCCATTTTTTCAGGAAATCAAGTGTTCTTGCAGCTGAGAAAAGGCTACAGCGGGCGAGAAACACAACTTCGGCAAATCTAGTTGGAAACCTGAGGTCTGCTTCATCATCGCAAGTGTGTAAATTTTCTCTTTAAACCTTCCAAGTCAACTATGTAAGATGACTGAACTAATTCTCCACTCATGTTGACAGAGAATATTACCAGCGACTCCGAGTCGAATCGCTGGACTTACAAAGGGAAAACCAAGACCAATTGCCCTTATAAATTCCCTAGCAAACCCTAGTAACCGTCACACTCCCAGGCCCGCGTTATTCAGTGTTGCAGGACCGGAGGATTTGCAGCACTCTAGCTCGGACGCAGAAGATGAACTAAACGGTGTTATGATGGACTCAGAGGGCGTTGGCACTTTTGGAAATGATTCAAGAGGCGAACATGATGTCCTGTGTTCGTATTTTGTAGGTATTTGCATCTAGTAATGCTTGCTGATTATTCGATTATCTCAGGTGAACCTGCGCTTCCTAGGAAACGGATTCCAAGATCTTTCAATGATATTGAGCATTTGGCGGAAGATCTCAACGACGCTCATGAAGTCACTGCCTCATCACTCCCAATCCGATCGAGAATTCAACGCATTCTGTTAACACTAAGAGACACCCTTCAAACATCCTTCAACTCGTTTGGAATCTGCTGCCTATACCCTCGCCGCCCTTCCTTCGAGCCCGATAGATTCATTCCGTCCTCATTACTCGCTAAGTCGTGCCCGATTGTCGTTCAAGGACCTGATTCTCAGGCGCAGGTCTTGCCTCCACCCTATCCATTTCCCAACATGTCTGTGTATCGCCTTATTACCTGGATGAACTCAGGTAGTCACCGGAAATCTGAAGCCGAGGTCCAGCGCCTCGTCAAAGAGGTTATGCAGGCAGACGACTTCGACCTCAAAGATCTTGAGGGGTTTTCAGTGAGGAGAAGCTTGCGAGAATTAGATAGGTGTGACGGTGGGGGGAAGGTCATTTTCCCAGATGATTGGGTCGAGACAGATGTCACGATTGCCATCCCCATGAAGTCAAGGGAGGAAGGGCCTAAAACATACACTATTCCTGGATTTCACTACCGTCCTCTTGTCGAAGTAATCCGGGCTGCCTTTGCAGATATCCAAGCAGGTGCATTCCATCTCATGCCTTTCAAACGGCTATGGAAGGACCCATTGGACGATCGTCAGGAACGACTATACGATGAACTCTATACGTCCGATGCCTGGCTAGAAGCTTAGGACGATCTCCAGAAACTACCAAAGGAACCTGGTTGTTCGTTAGAACGCGTCATAGCAGGTCTCATGTTCTTTTCGGATTCAACTCACTTAGTGAGCTTTGGAACTGCAAAAGCTTGGCCGTTATATCTGTATTTCGGAAATCTGACGAAGTATGTGCGATCGTCACCTCGATCGGGAGCGTGCCACCTAGTAGGATTTCTTCCTTCCGTGAGTTGTCTTAATTACTGGGTTCATGTCTGCAACAATTGATGTCACCTTGTCAGCTTCCGGACAGTATCAAAGATGTGCTGAGCACAATATCTCGTATATCGAAGACTGGCATGGCCTCACTTCAAACATACTGTCGCAGGGAATTATTTCACGCTTGCTGGGAAACCTTGCTTGATGAAGAATTTCTTGAAGCATATCGCCATGGTATCGTTTTGAAATGTCCAGATGGAGTACTGCGGAGGATATTTCCTAGAATCTTCACATATTCGGCTGACTACCCAGAGAAGTGCATTCCTTTACCTTGATTAACATTATCATCATTCATGATTTTTCAGGGTCTTAATCGCGACAATCAAAGATATGGGCTCTTGTCCATGTCCTCGCTGTCTGACACCAAAAATATTGTTCGGTTCTCTCGGTCTACTACGGGATATGAAAAGTCGTATCGCGAACCTCCGAGTATATGCTACGATGAAAGTTGTCCAGGCGCGTGACTTTATCTACAAGTGCGGAAACACTGTAGATGGCTCTAAAGTCGAACACACTCTCGGAGAGGGTTCGTGGGTGCCCACTATGGTAAGCGGAAACAGTTCCGCACCATGTACAATCAGCTGAGCTCATTAATTCGCAGAATCAATTTGTCAACAAGCTTGGACCGTTCGGCTTCGACCCATTCCGCATACTTGTTGTTGACTTTATGCATGAATGTGAATTGGGTACCTGGAAGGCGTTATTTACGCACCTTATCCGACTTCTTTATGCGCTCCCTGGGGGTAATCAACTGGTCGCGACCCTCGATAGCAGGTATGCGGTGTTCATATAGAGTACTGATATATATTAATGAGTCATCGACTCTCAATCTTACCTAGATTTCGCCAGGTTCCCACATTTGGGAATGGTATCATTCGAAGGTTTGCAAATAACACCTCTGAGATGAAACGATTAGCAGCGCGCGATTTTGAAGATATCTTACAGGTTTTCCCGATCATTCTTTTTGTTATTACGGTCGCTGACACCTTGGCCATTAGTGTTCTATCGCAGTCTTCGAAGGGCTGTTTCCTCCCGAGCACGATGCAGTCGTGCAGTCTTTACTATATCGATTTGCACAATGGCACGCGCTTACCAAGCTTAGGGTTCAGTCAGAATCTACTGTGACCTTTCTCGAAGAGACATTCAAACAGCTCTCTCGGAAGTTGCGCAAGTTTCAACGTGATACCTGTGCTGCTTTCAGTACTATGGAGTTACCGAAAGAGAAGGCAGCTCGCCAATGCAGGTTCGCTCAGCGCTCTGAACTAAATATCACCTCTCCGGAATCAAGTCAACCTAGGGTAAAGAAGTTTAATCTCGGCACATACAAGTTCCACGCGATGGGGGACTATGTGAGAACTATCAGGTTCTTCGGGACAACCAATTCATTCACAACTCAAATGGTAAGTACGTTATACATTTTACTCTCGACCTGAAGTTAAATTCGGCCAGGGGGAGCTTGCACACAGAGCTCTGAAGGCATTTTATCCACTGACGAGCAAGTTAGATACCCCGGCCCAGTTAGCTAAGCATGAACGCAGGCGTCGTGTGCTTCGACGTGTGGCAGAAGCAGGAGGCATATCCTCCACCGACAGCCAATCACCTATCGATACCCCCCCTCGATATTATCTGGACGACATCACCATATCGCGACTAATCAGAGCAACCCAATCAATATATTCACATTCGTTCGAGAACACAACGGTGACCCGGCTGTCAAGGTAAAGTGACATTGAAGTGTGCACACACCTTACACGTGTCTCACAGTAGTTCTCAGAATTTTATACCAAAGCTCAAGGATCACATCCTTTTCCGGCTGCGGAAGCTAGACATTAGTTATTGTGATCACACATTCACAGCCGAAGAACATAACATGGTCATCGTCCCGAACCACACAATTTACTCACACCAGACGATGCAGGTGTATTACACCACGTATGACCTCAGGCGCGAATACGATACCGTCAACCCTAGAACGCATGCTGATGTAATGGTGCTTTCGGGGGAGACGAGGCCTAGTCACCCATATTGGTATGCCCGTGTACTGGGTATATACCAAATAGAAACATGGCTCAACGATGGAGCTCGACCTGTAAAGCAGCATCTAGATGTTCTCTGGGTAAGGTGGCTGGCACCACCGCAGGGCTATCGATCCGGCTTCGATCAAGCTCGTCTCCCGAAAGTTGCATTTGTGGACGAATCGGACCCAGATGCATTTGGGTTCCTCGATCCGTCGCAAGTAATACGAGGAGCTCATTTAATTCCCGCCTTTGCCTCGGAACGTGGAACAGGCTCCCTTCGCTACGGGAAATCATTGGCGCGTTCTGAAGGGGAGCTAGACGATTGGGAAGAATATTATGTGGGGATGTGAGTACGCATAAGACTTCCTTTGCCGGGTAAACCTTTGACATTTGGGTCAGATTTGTTGATCACGATATGTTTATGCGATATACCCCTTTCGGCGTTGGACATCCGGTAATAATTCGGAGTATGACTAGAGATTGTTTTGGCTTGCGGGCACCAGCTGACACTAACGATGTTGTGGATGATGATTCAGATCATGAGGAGCTCAGTGATAACGAGGGTCCTGGGGAATTCGACGATGAAGACAAGGAGGATGACCTTGCATTTAGTGACGAAGAGCCGGAAGATGAACTTGAAGATGGTGCCAGTGATAGTGACGAGTTTGACAACCTTTCATTTTAACTAATTGGTTTTGTCAAGTCCGTACAAAATGAGCTGTCCTATTAGTACTTGGGCCATATATATATCTAGCCTGAGAGAGCGGTATACCACGACTGGACATTGCTTATTCAGCAGTGAGCACTGAGTCACTACTTGTCCATGTGAAGGCTGCTGGACCCTGATTATACTTCCAACACCCCTCGCGTCAAGACCTGCTGGTGGTCTTTAGCTGATGGTATCCTTGCTTCCGTTTGCGTTTCATCGGGTCTTTCTGACTGCTGCTGAGAGTTTGGAGCGGAAGGTAAGGGGTTCTTTTGCCCGCCTCATGGACAGTACTAGTAGTACGTTCATTGCGTCATATTTTTCTTGTTCCCTACTGATTTTTGTTCAATCTGCAGACGAAGCCAAACCGGGAACGGACTTGGTGTCTCTCTCTCTGGATGGCCCGTATCTAATACTTAGGGAAGGCACCAAGTTCAAAACTGAGTTTGTTCCGAAAATGTAAATCATTTCAAAGCCAGGCGACTCAACTGTGACTGAGCTTCAAGAGCTTGTTTCAACTACGGAGTTACACGACAAGAAATTTGGAGATCGACGAAGTTTGAGAAAAAGACGAAGGGCTCATCATTCAATTTTCTGCCATTCGACGACCAGGAGTATATCAGAAGCTAGAGAGTGCATTGGCATGTTCCCCGAAGGCAAGCCCACTCCTCATTATTTTATTGCGGTGTTTCATTGTATCGTTGGAATATTAGGTGGAAGTCACGACATGACAGATATACTCCCTCTCAAACCTGGTGTTTCCATCATCGCGGTTGGTACTATGGTCAACGATCCGAGTGTGCAAGTCAAGATTGTACCTCGGTTTATATATTTCTATGCCCATCGCTTCCGCTCTCGCGTTGTTGTAGAGTTTGGAACTGCTTTCTAATGTGCCTACTGAGCTTGTTGAGATGTTTACAGAAGGTGGTAACAAAAAGCATGGAGCCGTAGCAAAGTTCTCGGACTTCACCCTATGACGGTGAAAACAATGACCACTTGTTCTAAAGATTACGACACTGATGGCCCGTCTCTGTAGTCATTTGCCCCAAGTGAGACCTGAACGCTATGTGGTAGCCTACCCAAGTCGTCCGCTGGTTACACAAGACACCAGGGCAATCTTTTAGGACAAGTAGTCAAACTGAACAGACGCTTCTCGGAAGGTTACACACACTTCAAAGTTGAATCCTGGGTACGCAAGCTTCGGACAGACGTTTTGAAGTACAATCAATTGATCTGTGATCTGGGAATTCCAAATTGTGCACGGACTTATGATCTCTACAAGGTCCCACGTGCCCAGATGGTGAGCCGGGGTTTACTCATCTATCTTTTCGTACTCCTGATCATATGGACATCATTGGCATTAACAAGAGCCCCACTCAACAGATCTATGTTTATCTTGCCACCAATTATTTCACGTCACAAAGCTGAAGGTATGCATTCACGCTTACACATTTGATGAATTGCTCAGACCATCCTTCAGAAGCACTGGCTGTATTAATAGTCAAGATGGCGGTCGCGATGTGCTCACATGGAAGATTCTCATCCATCATGATATCACTCCAGTCATGTATGCTTTCTATGCCATAGTTTCGACAATAGTTGTTTCGACAATAGTTGCCGTCCAAGGTATGTTGACTCGGATTTCGTACCGCACATGATTATTCTGAATTCTACAACATTCTTCAGTTATTATTACCTTTGAAAGCTATCGGCAAACTCGACTGAGGCGCAGCACAAACTCTTTAAAGGTCAGTAATCATGCTCAATCTCAGGGGGTCTTGAGGCGAATCAAATTTCCGATCAATCTGCAGGCCGGCATCGAACTTCCTGCAACGTCTGTGGGGCAGTGAGCAGTCTGGCTGGTGCCCCGAATATACACCTGAACGTGCTGCAAGCAACCCTATAAACGTTACCAAGGCACTCCTTAGGTTGCATGTAAGTACCAGTGATATACTAGATATCGAAGTGTTTAAATAACTAGTTTGAATCGCTTGAATTTGCAGGAGTTTCGCTATAGGGTGGAGCAGCGCGGTGTCAGAGCCATCCCGCTCCAGCCCAATTGATGTACGTTCAGGTCGGACTCGGACACATACGATTTAGTAAACGCTCAAGTTTGAACTTAGTGTGAACGTCCAACAGGATTAAGACCGTCTGACACCGAGGCTCAAAATGGAGGTTCTGCAGAGGTCCCAATTATGTGCGCATCCTCGCTCCCATTATCATGTTGTACAGACTAAGTCACCGATCCAGCAATATACATTCTCAGACTTTCAATTATACCCCCCGTATATGTTATCAACGACTCCGTCTGCTTGTTGTCCCATACTCGGCTATGCTCAGACCAACTCAATACGGCAGATGAATGACACGTTTCTTGCACTATGTCAAATTGACGATCGCTCAAAAGAGTAGTAATTTAATTTCAGCATGTCGTACTTGCCTTGCATGGCGCCTTAAACCATTTTCAGCGGTCATTGTTAACGTCAATGCGCTGACATGTCTCTTTCCGGCCTATGAAATTTAGTACTAACTCAAATGTTGTTTGACACCTTCCCGGCATACTATGCGTCTCAAAGCAGCTGTGTTTCTTGACTCTGGACGGCCATCATATAAAATGGCGGGCAGGATTATTTAACTTGGCAAGTCCCTCCTCTCCCATCCTCTATCATAGGCTCAATTTCGCTTTTTTCACTTTTCGCCATAGATGTCCATGTCTCCCAGTCAGACGCCGGTGGAGAATGTTCCCCGCCCTCCGGAAGGGTCACAGTCACTGGCGGTGGCTACATCTGAGAGTGCTCGTCAGAAGCGGAAAATTGCTGCTTTAGAAGAAAAGCTACAGATACTAGAGTCGGGGCATGCAGTCAAACAAAGGTATTGGCGTCATTTACATCTAGTTCGTTCAGTTGATTCAATATGATTTTCAGGGAGATAAACTATTACATGTCGAAAGGAAGAGCCATCAGACACATCGTTACCTTATTTGAAAACATCGAAGACCTAATATGCGAGAACGACAGGCGGTGCGATTTGGACGGCGAGAACGAAAGTACAACTGTCGAGTAAGTTTTTCTTTTTCCTATGCTTCGTGATTGCTGATCATTTGGTTTGTAGTCAAGATCATTTGCAAACCGGTTTTATCACACTCAATCACACCCTTCCATGGTTTCACTCAAGGGCTTCAGACTTGGAATATGACAATTACTCGCATATGCTCAAAAAGGTGCTTTTTACCAGTACAAACCATCTGTCTTCTAATAACTCGTTATGAAGCTCAGGCAGGGAGCCGATGCTGCTCGAGGGGACGACACCTCGAAGCTGAAGAATCTCGTTGCTGACTGGATTAATCGCGACTTGAAGCCCGATGCCCCAGTCGACCCCGAGGACAAACATTGCCGTGGATTCATCAACGATGTGTGTGGCAGACTACTCTGCCCAACGGAGCTAGACTGGAATAACCCAACGTAAGTAAAGTATCTCGTTCAAGATCTTGTGCGACACTAACTACTATACACTAGCGTCAGAGCAGGAATCAGGGATCGCACAAATGGCTATGTCGTGATGGAGATGTCCTGGCCGGCGTTTCTGTACGAAAAATACACAGCGGATCAGGACAATCTAGAGCAGGGCCTCTTCAAAAGCACCCTTTTACTTCAGGTGAGTCATTCTCTAGTTGCTCGACAAAGATCTCAATTTTAGTAGGCCTTCAAAGCAATATTTACATCGCCCTCCTCTGCAAGGGAGGTTGCCGCCGATGGCGATGCCGCCAATGTGATTGAAGCCAATCGACGTGCTAAGAAGAATTTTAATTCATGCAAGAAAGTGAAGACACACGTGGCGCAAATAATCAAGATGCACGCGGTCACACCCCGCTCGATCGCATATGTAGCATGTCAGGTACGTTGTAATAGTTTCTAATTTCCTTGCGGAGTGACGATATTTAACAAGTTGCGATTTGCCCTGTCTTCTGTGACTTTGTGGCGCTCGGTTGATGGCGACTTCGACTACATCCCATTTTGGCAAAACATTGTCGACTTCTTCGAACGGCCCCCCGGTCGAGCAGCGCAGCAAAGGGTTAACCGACTCTTGTCATGGTAGACGAGGTGCATTCTTTACACACTCAACAGTCCTCAACTGATCTCCAGTTTTTTAGGAAAGTCTTCGGCACAAGTCTTCGTGCAGAACTCAGTGATGGTGCAAAGGCCAGGATGTCCGTCAACATGCTCGTGACACAGAGAGCACAACTGGATGATGCTCTCTTCGATTCTGAGTAATTTATTTCTGGTGCAAGGGCGGCTTCTACTAGTACCACCCTGTTGAGCATCGGATCGTTTTGTTTGGTATATCGACATTCAATAATACGGTATTATTAAATTACAATAGTATCTTGCAATTATGATGTGATGATTTAATCATATCTCTTCGATGTGAAACTTCGGAAGCAAAGCATCTGAGACAGTACCTGTGATAATATTCGCACATTATGGACATGTTATGAACAAGGTAAGTAAAGCTACAGGTTTGGATCTTCGTGCTTGTATTCTCGGAAGCTGAATCTGAGAAATGCAGCATAATTGTGGTAGATAGTGTAAGCATGCAAGGTCACTAAATAGCTGTCAGTTGTTAGAAACTCGCAGAAGATTGTGTGGGAAGTTGAAGCAGGACATAGGTCGATTGTTGCTTGCTGGGCGAACACACCTTGGCTAGTGCGGCAAGGTATCACTTCTTCCCACGGATTCCCAATCAATGTAAAGCAGACAATCATTGGAGAACGCGTAAGTCCTACCTCAGAATATATCGATATGCCAACACCTCTCACAGTTATTTCACTTCTCAAATGCACCTTTCATATTAGCATCCACCAACTGGTTTGTGAGTGAAGGATGTTGAACAGTAGCAATTTTTTAGTGCGTTTCTTCAGGCATAATATGATTTTACAGTTTTGAAAAGTGTCTGCAATATATTTTGCCTTTCATTTAGGTAGTATATTCGATGTTTGGTCGTACAATGTACTCTCGTGAACGAATTGCGAATGTTCAAGCATCAGATCAAACACCGCAGATAGGCATTTTCTTCTGCGGCCCTCCCAACAGTTGAAGAGTGTGTTGACACGTTCACTCAGGACATAAATGTAAAGTTTTCAGCATTGTGCAGGGGTATCGTGCCTATGTGAGTGGCGATCTTAACGTTTTGTCTGGATAATTATGATGGGAGATTCGCTTTTTTGACTCGCGTCACGGATTTGATTGACAGACCACTTCACACATAAAACCGTACATCGAGGATGCTAGGTACCGAAGTCGATACATAACCTCCGCTACTGAATTTGAAGTTAAGGTACATTGCTACCACGATGCAGGGTTCGCGCATGACTCTGACTTCTTGGGACGCAGTCGTAAGTAGTATACCATTGCCAGCCATTAGTGATTCAGAGAACACCGCCTTGAGACGCAAGGATGACACAAATTGATTGTCGCCTGCCTGTTAAAACAAAACCCAGCTGCTGCGCAAAGGTATAGCTTCTTCACACGCTTTCCCAATTCATATATAGCTGACAATAATTAGATGTATCAAAAAGATATCCTCTGAAGTTGAAGCGCGGAATGATTTTCTAGTCGTGCGCGCGGCTGAATATATCATCGTTGCCTGCAAGATACTGGCCTTCAGTCTCACATGGAGAATTCTCGTTGAAGTGAGGGAAATTTGGCTTTCCAGAGAGCTATGTTGGGATTTAACAGTGGGCGCCCTACTGCTGATGTGGCAAGCTTAATTCGTGGAGTCAGTTCTTGCTCATGTTGAACAGCGTTACTGTCCTCAGGAAGATCCTGACTTTCACGCCGTACTTGACATCGCGAAACTTAATTCTGACATAGCGCTTGCAATCCATCTAGTTGAACCATTAGCTTTGCTCTACTTTCCCGTCGAATCTGACCTTGAGTGATGAGTGGGTGTCTTTTACCTATCACTAGCTCGGAGTACGAAATTCAGAACTGTTCTTTCCTAGACAAAGTCAAAAATGATGATGTGATGATCGATAGCGGATTTATGCAGATTTTAGTAATTATATACTATGTATTGATATATATGTCATTCTCATACATTCATCAGCTCACTGATGATGATGATGATCATACCTTTGAATCTAAATTTGACACCTTGCCAATGTCATGATAAAGCTGCCCTTCCTTGACGAAATCCTCCAAGAAAACTCAATCGGCATTTTGGGGTCATTGCATTATCACGAGGAGTCGTTCGTAACGTCCAGTATAAACAGAGCTCTCAGTGCACACCCTTTCAGAAATGCATCGAGCTCGACTTATATGAGCGTAGATGGCCCAATAAAATATCCACATGTCAGCTTGATCTATTTCAATGGAGTGCCATGCATAAAGACCGGGCCTAGAAGGATCTATCACCATCATGATGGTAAGGTCTCAGTTCACTGCAGGGAGCTCTCACAAAAACTTTCGGCGTCAACGCTCGCAGGCACGTGTTGGTCATAGTTCGAGTGGTAGCCGCCTAAACGACTTGCTGCGTTCCACTCCGAGTCTACTCTGTCCGCTTATCTCAGACTCTTCCAAATTTCACTAGCTTTTCTTGGAATCCAATATAGTACCTATAACTTCTTCATGTCACAAGCATCAGCCACCGACGACGCCGAGGATGAACGCACCCACAACGACGAGCAGCTTCTCCCGCAAAAGGATGTCGTAGGACCCATCGAGGAGTGAGTTGCAGCTTCCTGGAATCTGTCACCCGTCTAACAGAAAGACAGGGAGAATATCAATGTTGAACCTTTGGCAGAGCTGCCATCAGGGATATATGTGTTTCTTCCCTGATGGGCGCTTGAGCTATTCCTCACTAGAACTGCAGCTCAAATGCTGGACCTTCACGGCCGTCAGGACTTCTGGTACAGCAAAATACATCCAATGTTTCATTAGTCAGTGATTTAGCAACGTAAGTTCTTGTCAATAATGATGTCAAATATGCTGCTCAATTGTCTCAGCGAGGCGAAAAAGGTCGTGCCAGAGAAGGATGAGCCGACTCTGAGCGAATTGTGAGCCAAAAACTTGCAGCCAAGAGATCACAGCTGACCACGCCCTACATGCAGAGCAAATACCATGAAGGAAGTATTGAATGTTCTCAAGGACTCGACGATTGCGTCGAAGAGTGGAAAGGACGAACGGTCTCGTTTCTGGAGGGTGTACAGAAGAGTCGCGGAGGAGCACGACAGCGAGTTCCTCGAGCGATACACTAGCGACATGAACATCATCCTGATCTTCGTAAGTTCAGCCTGCTTATCTGTGTTCCGTTTTCCGTTTCGAGACTGATGTTCGACCAGTCTGGTCTTTTCTCTGCTGTCGGCACATCTTTCATTGTCGCGATGGAGTCCGATTTCAGTCCCGACCCTAGTGACACCACGAATGCACTTTTGAAGCAACTCGTGCAGATTGGACTCGGCAATCTCGCTGAGGCAGGCTCCACTCCCGTAGACCCAGCATCTACGTGGTCTCCGACCGCGTCGACCTTATGGGTCCAAATGATCGCATATGCGAGTTTGTCCATGAGCTTGCTCGCTGCATTTGGGGCGGTGCTGGGAATGCAGTGGCTAGGGTACTACAAGTCGCACAGATATGGTCGTGGTTCGCTGGAGGAACAAGCAATGCGCAGACAAGAGCAGTTCGACGGCATCGTCACATGGTATTTTGATACTGTCGTGCAATCCTTTCCGGTCTTACTTCAGATCTCTCTTCTTCTGTTTGGGATCTCTCTTGGCGCCCATTTGTGGTACGAGCAGGCGAGCATCGCCTGGGTCGTCATCGGAACGACGGTCTTCGGATTTCTGTTTTATTCCCTGACTGTGATGGCTTGTTTGATATCTCCCGCCTGTCCATTTCAGACACCAATATCGACAACATTACACATTTTGCGCATCGACAGTAAGATCATTTTACCTAATTCTGGTGGTCGTTCCCTATCTGAATCGACATTACAGGGGTTCTACACCTGGTATTCAGACGAGTTTCCTGTTATTTCCAGCGGCCCACGACGTTACTGTACAGTGAGTTATGTCTTCTTCCATGTGCACAGGTTTTGACCGTTTCATATCAGGCGTGCTCAAACGGTTGTTTAGTATCGTCAGATCGGGATGGATCCGACTGTCTCAAGTATCTAGAGGTGACGATCTTAGCTACTATTAAAAAGATACTCGATGCTCATTCACTCTCTAGGCCTTGTGCATGCGATAGGTACATTCACGTGACGATCTCTTCAACAGTTCCTCACTAGGCTTCATAACTTACTGCGTTCTTTGGCTCTGCATTCTGCAACAAACGTCGTGGACTCAGAAGCACAACTGCTCGACCAGGATCTGGATGCTTTCGTGGAGAATGAAGGCACCCTTGATCTCTACCTCCCTGACATGCCCACCAGCGATCTCGAAGCGCCTAGCGTCAAGTGGCTACTTGAGACATCTACAGATCCTGAAGTATTTCTTGCTGCTGTCAGTCTTGTCCCACAGGTCGAATGGCCACTGGACCTTGATGTTTCAGACATGCTGCATCAGCTGTATGATATTTATATGAGTTGCATCGACGACCGGTGGTACATCATACCGTCTTTGGAGGAGAAGGCATTGGCATGTGTAATGGCCCTAAATCATCTATACTATGGATGTGTCCTTCGGGCACATCCTGACCGTGGCAAATTTATTACTCGTGGGCGTCGGGACTTTGATGTGTTTTTTAGGATTTACGACATCATGCCCAGAGCCTACCGAATGATGGTCGATGCGACTCTAAATTTTTGTCGTCCAGAAATCAATGCGCGGAGTATTCATTTATCAGAGGCTTGCCCTGACTCCATCTATGAGCGGCTGTCACATCTTCTTCCTTATTATTTTGTAACTGGGCAAGTGAATAAAGACGTAGAAGACCTCGCGATAACAGTGATGTCAAAATTCCTATCATCCCCATCCTCTCCGTCGAATCAAATCCTAGCCAATTGCATTCTTCTTTCTTGCATCATGGTCGGGGCTCAAGTTGACAAGAAAGACATAGTTCGGATTGATAAAAGGTGCCATTGACTCATTTTGTAATTTTTCTGCCATGAATGACAAAGAGACGGTGTAGTTCTGCTCTGGACCAACTCAAGGGGTCTCTTTTGGCGCAGTTCCCAAACGCTCTCCGGCCATGGGATGGAGGCGAGCTCGACAAAAATGGTACAGGAGTCGCACGTTGGGCATGGAGGCTTCTCGATATCATTTGTCCCATCCTCGAGCTTGTCAAAGATACCCGTACTCCTTCATTGCACATCATGTGGAACCTGGACATGTGCAGGAAGATTTACTTACAAGCAAGGTCATCCGAACAAAATGATGCCTCGGTTTCTTTGGCAGTGCTGCAAAAGGTACTGCACTTCACGTTCGCTGCTTCTCATGTTTCTTGGAACCCTGCCGAGCTGTGGTCAGCCCACTGGGTTGTCGGACGCGATTCCCACTCTCCAGGAGACTTTGACTGGCTTGTAGACTACCTCAACTTCATTTATTCCGACGACCATGAAGCGGCATATGACGTCCTTTTGCTACTGGGTAGTATGGGAGTGTTTTGCAGCCCCGCTAAACAACATCTGTTCATCGAGAAGCTCGTCACCTGCATGGATAGTAACATGCCTCTCCATTTATGCCATGCCGCTCTTCGTGCTGCTCACAGCACCCGAGAACAAATCGCCTTGATTGATGCCATTGGTGATTCGACGCTACGGGACATTATTTTGACCAAGCTCTCTCCCGCTATTCTGTCCATGCTTTGTCCGCACCCAGGTACAACACCCGCAAATGATGATCTCGACCTCTTTTTCGATGATGACCGCGACTTGTGCTACCTCGAACTGGTCCATGCCCTTGTGAGGAATTCCGACTGGCACCCCTATTTGTTTGCGGATCGCCATGTCAATCGGTGCATCAGTATGATCCCACAGTACTGCAATCCCCTCTACAGCGGACATGCCTTTTACATAGCTGGTATCCTCCTCCTAATCACAGCTGAACGGACATCGGTCACATCGCTCGATTCTGTTACAGAGCAGCAGTGGTGGGACCTGATGAAAACCACGTGGTATGAACCTCCCTATGCCCTTAATGACGCGCGCTCTTTTAAGCACCTTCGTGTCCTTGTGGATGGCACAAAGAGGTATATGCAGATTGCTTCGAAATCTGATCTCGAGCAGCTCATCGGAAATGTGGATAGCATAGTCAGATTGTTCGAGTGGACCATACGACAGAAGTGGCGACCACGGGAGATAGGACAGGAGATGCACAATTTAGAGCAGCAAAAGGGGAGCATCATTGCTGCGAAGGAGTTGAGGACTGCAGCCAGCAACATGCTGGAGAGATTTGGTCAGTAATTATTAGTCCCCTAATCATGACTTGCATGCTGCGTTAGAGTCTCGGAATAGAGGAAGTTGCGGGCAGTGTATGCGTGGAAGTGGGGCATAGCAAGATCTCAATGAAATCGATACTGAATCATCAGCCATCTCTGACTTGGTAGACGCTTGTGAAGCGTGAGGAACAATGAGCATGAGATGCAAACATCTAGGAGACCAGCACCTAAATGTCGACTGGGGGAGGGGAGGTTGTTCCACGGGGACAAGGTTCTGCGCTCAGCTGTCGCGGTTACATCCCTTCGTCGATATGCGCACCAAGACAAAGATGGGGCGACAGACACAGATTTATTAAAAACCATTCGTCTCCGTATCACAATCACTTTTTGTTGGTAGAGGTGCAAATCATACCGCTGAAATCAATAAATTTGTCCACCGGAAGCAAATTGCTAGTGTTGTCTGCCTCCTTCCTCACGCTCCGCATCATTCTGCCCTTCTAGATCATCAGTTCTCGATAGACCATCCGAGCTTCCCCAGCGCAGGCTTTGCAGTCTCAGCCTCTGATTCCTGGAAAGTCCGGGCGATGGGTGGGGCTTCCACATCTGAGATCTGAGACACAGATGACGATGTCAAAGGACGCGAACTCACCTTCATGGAGTGTGGTTGCCCTGTTCAGATGAAACTGCGACACGTAGGCACTTCAGCAGCCTGCCACTCCAGAGCAATCTGAGAAAATTGTTAGATGAGCGATGGGTCTGGAACTGTGGAAAAGCATTCAGTGGTGCGATCGGCTAGCATAAGTGATACATACCTCCATAACTACATTCTCAAGGATGTCTGAGAAATGCAGCACGATGGAGATGTCTGGGACGATGTACGTCAAATTCTTGATGCTGCTAGCGTGCGGACTCGTAAGAATCATGCACGGACACAAATTCCAGGCCCTATAAACACCACACGCTCATCAGTTACGCCACAAACAAAGGTTCATGATAAGTATACGTAGCATCGAGACTGGACTGGAACTTGAGGGGAACACTGACACACTTCAGCAGGGGCATTGACTCCTAGCAGGGTAGGGAGTGAATATATTTTGAACGGCTGTCGTGAATGCTGAGCTGCTTGAGCTTTGTTGTGTGGTAGGGCTGTACGATGGGAAGGCCTGGAAGTACTAGAGTATGACGATCGAGACTCAGTACTCAATTACCAACTATCTGGAATTTGAAATTCAACCTCAGCTGCTTGTTCGCAAAACTTAAACACCATGCACTTAATGTTGTTCTCGAGCTTCAGAGGATTTGAATCACTTTGCCCAAACTTTGCCTCTCTTTAATTTTATGATGACTCAACTTGAAGCTTGTCTGCACTTGGCTGTAGTATGCCCTCACATTCACTCAGAACACGGAGAATCGTGACAACTATGCACTCCAGCGCCTGGGTCGCAATTTATCGAATGATTCTTTGATGGTCTGGCGAAGCTCGTTAACTTGGAACGATTCGTTTCATCGTACACGCATGCGACTCTTTACAGACTTTGTGTGAAAAATGGTGCCAGTACTAGTATTATGGTGTTCAGTCTGAATCAGCAAAGCAGCGATAAAGAGCTGCACGGTCGCGGCTGTGAATGACCCACAAGCCAAATCAGACTCTACTGAACTGTTTCAACATGAGATTAAACTGTTCTCTGATGCAGCTGTGAGCGCCCTCGCTTCCTTTTGTGTAAGCAAAGCACTTCATGCACATGTGTGGATCGCGGCAGTATTCATTGATTATGTAGAGCCAAAGACTCCTAATTTTACGCGACACCGTACTCCCGATCAGTCCATTTTTCTGTAGAGGTCACCGTCCTCGCACCAGTGCTTACATCACGATCTAATGATAATGTCACATGCATGCGTAAAACATCTATTGGGATTTTGGAACTGCTGACTATGTGTCAAAGCACCTACTGACCGATTACTTTTCTTCCTCAACTACACGGGGAATGAGTGGTGATCACGCTGGAATCAAACTTGAGAAAGACGAACATTCACAACTCAGAATGAATTACATATAAAGGAATGTATTATCCTCCAGGGAAAACATCGCAAAGTGATAAATGAAATATATAAACGAGTGGAAGGGTGCCCAGAGTTCCTCATGGTGCACAAATAAACGAAAAATCAAAGAACGACTATCACAAAGAAAGCAAGAAAGAAAAAAGTAACATAGAGTGACGTTTGATGCAAAACTAATAACACCTATACTCATACCCTGGTATCTCTGAAGGGCGTCTCTGCATCAACTCAGGACACAGGCATCCCTCAGTCCATCCATTGGGGGCCCTCGCAGGTTCGGTGTACATGGTGTAGTCGTGTGCGGTACCTGCTGGGCCGTATAAGACTTCCAACGACTGGTTGTGGATAGGTGGGGGAGGCTGGTATTGAGTGGATTGGGGTTGGTATTGGGTGGGATAGGATTGCATGGGTTGGGGTTGCATGGGTTGGGGTTGCATGGGTTGGGGTTGCATGGGCTGGGGTTGGTATTGGTATTGGTAGAGTGTACCAAGGGGAAGGCATCAGGCATTTGACTGCAGTATGGCAAAGATTTAGCTAGCTTTATCTAACATATAATAATTGAAATTGATATCACAATTGCAGACCAGATGATAAAGCACTAGATAGTCAGGTTACGCTGATGGAATCTACCTAAGCTAGAATATTGACAGATGTATGGTAGTAAATTGTGATCTACTAGCAAATTGATGATATTTAAACAATAGTGGCTGGCTTTACACAGGCAGGTTCCGATGGCAAGATTGGCCATCACCGACAGAGTTGCGTGGTGCGACAATGGGTGAAAAATGGTGGCTGGCTTTACACAGGCAGGTTCCGATGACAGGATTGGCCATCACCGACAGAGTTGCGTGGTGCGACAATGAGTGGAAAATGGTGGCTGGCTTTATACGGGCAGGTTCTGATGACAAGATTGACCATCACCGACAGAGTTGCGTGGTGCGACAATGGGTGGAAAATGGTGGCTGGCTTTACACAGGCAGGTTCCGCTGACAGGATTGGCCATCACCGACAGAGTTGCGTGGTGCGACAATGAGTGGAAAATGGTGGCTGGCTTTATACGGGCAGGTTCTGATGACAAGATTGACCATCACCGACAGAGTTGCGTGGTGCGACAATGGGTGAAAAATGGTGGCTGGCTTTATACTGGCAGGTTCTGATGACAGGATTGACCAACAACAACAATGTGTTACTAAGTTGTCTCAGAATAGCATACTGTTTATGTTCTCTCAAACATACCTAACCTTACATAATCATTCAGTAGTTATCTCACCATATCAAGTTACTGGCATATTCTCAGCTTACATAATGCACTTTCAATGATAGGGATAGAATATTCATCAATTGCATTAGGGGTCATAGCTCATATAAACAAACTAATTAAGTAGTGCTAGAGGGGCCTAATTCTCGAAGAGCAGCACGTTTCTCTCGAATTTTTGCCAGCGCGCTGTTTGTGCTGATACTTCGCTGCGAACAGGACGAATTAGGGAAAATACGACTGTGACAAATATTAAGCTGAGAGGTAGACAGTGAAATATGTTATGAACCGTGTCCACCATGTCATCAAGTCCACTACTTCCTGACTTTCCTCAGGATCTTCCAATAGATCCAGAATGCTGTGATAGAAATTTTCGGGATCCGTTACCGTGTCCGTACGCAAAAATACGGACGACGAGCTTAACGAAAACCGAACCTAAAAGACCAGTCAGTGTGAGTGAAATACATAATTAAATCTCAATATACCTGCGTGGCAATATAGGCCAAAGAGCCTTTTGTTACGGACTTCATGCCGTGGAGATGCGCATTGCCGGAGCGCGTAGCTTTTGGCTCCCTCTCCACAGAGCTGGGAGAGGTAAAGACATGCTTGAAACCCTGCGGGGGGGATTGTGGTGACGCCGTTATCGCTGACAGTGGACTTACAAATATAAGGATCTCGCTCCTCAGTAAACCCTTCCACGGATCGTCAGAATCATAGACATACCCAGCATACAAGAACATGGGCCATTGGTCGCCACAGACTGCGGTTTCACCGCTTTTGAGATTCTGTTTGGTTCTAGATAGTTATTACAGTTAGGCTATTAGGTTATCAGGAGGTCGAGAGACTTACTCTGCATTCGACCAGTCCAGACCTGCGGGACAGAGCAATGCACCTGTGACCTCGTGATTGAATCCACGGTCAGACTTGATGTTTCTGGAGAGGGGCGGTATGACTACTTGTCCTCTCGGCACAAGCCACTCAAGAACCGCAGATTTGAGGGTCTTCGTGTCGTCGCCTCGTGCACCAGAGGCTCCTTTACCCATCTGGTAACACGGTGACTACGATAGTATTACAATATAATGAACTTACCAATTCCCTCATGTGAATGACATCCTCCTCCTCGCCATTTGTTAGACGATCTAGAAGACCAGGGTATGAATCAATGAGCTCCGTGAACACCCTGTGTTCCCGTCGAACACTGACAATAAAAATGTTAGAAGGCATTGTGTGAATTTTAATGTCACAGCGGCACTCACTCTGCAGGATAATCCTCAATGAGAGTGTCCTGTAATTCTTCGAGGCGCAGTATGCCCGAAGTCAGAAGAGCAGGGTAGTTACACAGTGCAAAGACTGTGCGACCAAAATGTCAACCATGAAGAACCAGGGGATTTGACGAAGCCCTGTTCGACAAGTCAGACAGCCAAGGCTACATCATGTTGAAGACAACCTACGCTTTTTTACGCGGGCCCGAATGGAGCGCCGAACCGCTACGCTTGTGCGAAGGATCACCAGCAAAAGGTGGATGATTTTCATCGTCACTCATACTATGTTGAGAGGAATTAGACGGATGAAATACCAGTAGTAAAGGAGACACTTTATATACCTAGTCCCATGACCTTGCCTCTCTAACCGCTATTGATGTCGTAAAGGCAACATATGCCGCGCGTCTGCAAAAAAAAAACCGCTATCACGGCGCCATCGATATTTGATAGAGTACCATTACCTCAGCTGACAGCGCGGTTACAATGGGCATCGTTGGACGATAATACATAAGTACTTGGCGCTGTGGTAACAACTATCAGTTCCATTATGCACAGCAAGGCAGGGACTGAACCTAGGACGCCTGGCCCACCCTCTCGGAAACATTTGCGACAATGCATTCATGTTGGAAGCAATGTCACGCTAAAGTAAGCATTGTTGAATATAAATGCATGCGGTCAATAAATAATATTTGTACCTTGAGTTTCCAACTTTCCTCAGCATGTAGGCTGGAGGACTCTGATATAGAGAATTCAGAGATGGGCACTGATTGCACGTGAGTAATGTGTACGACTCTAGAGCAACTTGGACCTTACTTACAGTGCAGGCAATTTCATCAGAACATTCAATTACTTCATAGAGGAATGCAGACTACTGGTGAGAGTTAGTATTCATATACCGGAGACTGCACAACAAGTCTGAGGAGATATTTACCTAGTCGAGGACGGACAACCGATGATCGAAGTGGAATCTGAACTGCGCCAAGTCAAGGAGCAACTAAGAGATGCCAAAAATAATATTGCATACCTTTCGGATAGGGTGTTGACATACAGGTATAGGTGGCTCGAGGAATACTACTGCACCGAGAACCTGGATCACCATATGCCTCAAGACATCTGCGTGCCTGACCTTCCTCAGGTTACATATGGTGCTCCCTCTCCCAGCATCTCTTCAGATATTTTGAAGTGGGATGAAGCAGATGCGGGCTCAGAACAGACAGAACGTAGCGAGGGAGAGCATCCCGCCATTCCTAATTCAATTCATGTTAATTCTGATGAGTAGTTAATTAGTCCGATAGACTGACACAAGCAATTGAGTGACTTAGGAAATGCTCAAGTAAAGCAACATATAGAAATACATAAGTAAAGTAACGAAGATACACCAGTAAGGTAGTATTAAAGTAAGTAAGGAGATCTACAACTAAAGCGACGTCTACGAGGCAAGCTTTGGCCCGGATATAATCAAAGTGCAGAAGAAAGAGAACCTTAATACGTGAACCTGCGAGTTGATATACGGCCTGACATTTTCATTCAAACTCAGCCGGAGTTCAGCGAGCCGGTCTCACTGAACTCTGGCTGAGTTTGAATGAAAATGTCAGGCCGTATATCAACTCGCAGGTTCACGTGTTACGGTTCTCTTTCCCGATCTGTATGTAGTTTACTATTATACCCAAGTGTGCGTAGTGGTGCGGCACAGCGCTCATGTCAGTGTAGTTGAAGTCTATTACAACACGTCATTCTGTAGTGGGCGGGGCGGGAGGCTGCAACAATAATATTACCGGAGTGGGTTGGCCCACAATGGGTATGAACAATAGCGTTAATCAGAAGGCGGCTGTCTATCTAGTATCAGGCCACTGGTAGATCTTTATTTTCCAACATTCACAGCTCCGCAATTCCACCGTGATCATGAGTAAGCGCCACAATATTGCGGAGCTGTATAAATTCTGACCATGCACTTTGCCAGGTTTTCTTTCCGCTATCTCTACCTCGATACGATACACTTAGTGCTACATACTTAGGATAGAAAATACAAGTTGTATTGAAGTATGTAAAGCTTGGACTTGATCACAGAAACGATATTGATGTACAATACAGACCAACTTACTATGGCTAAGCGCGCTGCATCCAACGATGATCAACGCGCCCCGAAGTGGTCTAGAATGACCGAAGGTGAGTATTCAATACCGTGAATGATTCACGACTTCGTCACTCATGAGCCTGTCCCTACGACACAGGAACTTATCTGGTGACACCATCACCCAAGGCAGATGAAGGTGCCTGGCGCATTCTGGAAAATTTCCTTCTCACCGACGCCACATATCCTCAGACAGAAGAGGCGTTCGAATCCCACTTGGGTGATCGGTACTCAGCGGAGGACTGGAAGGATGCCCTAGCCGCATTGTTCTCTGGTGATGGCGATGACACGATCGCACTAGCAAATCTTTGTGCCCTGAAGGCCATTTACGTACCCCAGGCCTCCACTATGTCCTCAAATATGACGAACGCAACCAAACACACACCCGTAGCTACATCCGCACTGAAGAAGAAACATCGATCACGTAGGCCATTTAATGTAAGTGCGATTATGATTTATGATGATGGTTATTCTAAGCAACAAGTGTAGCCCTATATCAATGATGCAGCAGAAGTTGACGACAACGACAATGACAACGACAACGACCTCCTCGAGGAGGAGGAGGGGGAGGAGGGGGAACGTAGGCTATCTAATGTACGTGAAATGTTTATCACTGGTGACTCTATACTCAACAACCGTAGCACTTCATTGACGACCAAGCAAGGGAATCCAATGATGAGGACAATGAGGTGGAGGATAGAAATGGCCCCTCTGTGAAAACGTCCGATGTTGCGTCCTTGCCAGGCTCATCTGCCAAGAGTAGGTTGGCCACTGCGATTGATGATATCGTGGGCAGGTACCAAAAGAAACCGAGCGATTTTTCAAGGGGACGCCTTCCTCACAAAGCCGCCTGGTTCCCCAGCACAATCGAGAACAGGATGTATCTTCTTCTAGTTCATAGTACACCTATTTTTGATCCTCTAGCATGTCACTAATCGTGTTCCAGGAACTGCTCCTCAATATATCGCCAAACATCTTCAAAGTAAAGGATTTACTGCTACTGTGTCAGCCTGGGTACCAGGCCAACTCTATGTGATCTCGGATAGTCCCAAGACGATTTCAGCCTCGCTTCCGCCATCGCATAGCCTTTCGGTGAGACAATACCTGTGCATCTCAGAGGAGGAACACGAAGCAGTAGAACGCACAAGTATCAAGCTTCCCAACCCATTGTGGGTTAGGATCAAACATGGCAAGTACAAGGACGCCATAGCCTATGTGTTCGATTCCGAGCAATCCGACCTTTTTGTTAAGGTTCTGGTGCCTCCACGAGACTTCCCTTATCCCATGCCTAAGGGATCTGTTGCGCTACTCGACCCTTCTCGCCTTCCCAAAGATAACACAGTGACCGACATCCTTCACGGCAAGGAAGTTGTAGGATCCTTATACAAAGGAGAAAGGTACTACAAGGGACTTCTGCAGAAGAACTGTCATCGGCATCTCCTAGAATTCATGGCCTCTCCTCACGTCGATGATATTCGACTGCATGTGCAGTCCGGGTGGGACACATCCTTTGTGGAAAAAACAATTGTGAGATTTTCGATGCAGTTCCTGCGTGTAGGTGATGCGGTCAGGATCGTTAAAGGAAAAGTACGCTCAGAGATCAGTACGGTCCTGTCGATAGACCATGCACTTGATTCCGCATGCTTAGAGCTTACCTTTGACGGGGATCAAGTTGAAACAGAAGTTCAACTGCATGATCTGGAGCGTGTCTTCTTTATTGGGGACACAGTACAAGTTGTAGTGGGTGCGTACTTGGGCTTGGAAGGACATCTCATTCGAATATCGGAGGATATATTCCACATTTGTCAAGATATCTCTAAGGAAGAGGTACATTTCTAGCATACTTCGCATCACTGTCTAACATTTGATACATAGGTGCAAGTGTCAAGACACTACTTAGATCGTCGTCCTATAAATCACACGTTTCAACCACGATTACCAACACTGCAACATTATGAGCCTCCTCACGACGACGAATCCATCCAAGTCGGAGACCGTATAGAAGTACTTGTGGGAGAACATATGGGGAAATGTGGAATTGTATCATGGTTTCCTGTAGGAGCGACGCAGCTGTGGTTCCACGATTTGTCCCCAATCTTCATTGAGGACAAAATCGAGCACAGTTTGGGACCTCCAATTATCCAAGTTGCCCCCGCATTCGTCCGACGGACACACCTCTCGCAAACGATCACATATACAAAAGAAAGGGGTTACGATGTAAGGCCTGGAGATGTCGTCAGTGTCGCTCGCGGACCGGACTATCAGACGAAGGGCGTCGTGCAGAGCGTCGACTTCCCCAAGGCACGTTTGACACTACTATCTGAGAGTGATCAGTCGCTCATGAGTACCTTTCAACGTGACTCGATCATATCTGACCTGTCGCAGATCGACGTTCCGATCAGATTTGTGGCCAAAATACGCAATGCGCCTTTGGATTCATTTCGAAAGATCATCAACGACGAAGTGTTTCTGATTGGAGGCGACCGAAAGGGCTTCCGAGCTACGTTATACAGCATTGGGATGGAGACTTGCGTCGTTGCAGTGCATGGGCAGGCGCGTATCACGGTCAAGTGCAAGGACGTTGCCACAAGGTGAGCAGCGCTTACATCTTTTTGGTGATTACATTATTCACGACTGTCACTAAGATATGGAATGAGGTTAAACGGTGTGATACTTGGAACGTCAGATTTGATGTTGTTAAGTGATTTGCGAAGAAGGTCATACTTAACGTCGCCACCGCGAAGATGCACCACTCCCCCTCCAGACCGAGTTCCCTCTGCCTCGTCTACTTCTACCCGCACAGATTCAAGCGTGCTGTGGACGTCCTGGAGCACCAACCCTGAGGATATCAATGCTGTGGAGAATCCTTCATCAATTGTCGGTCCCAGTTCGTCGACATTCGACCCCTGGACTGTGAATGAACAGGACATTCAGGATAACCTCGACGCTGGAGCTGAAAAAGTTCAAAACAATGGTAGGTCCACGATGGAGACATCGCAATATGTTACTGATTTGATTATAGGCCCGCTACATTGGCTAATGTCAAAGGAATTTGCTTCGCAGCTCCTCACACATCACGCACTGTTGAAAGTCTCATTGAAGTTCAATGGAGGCTGAGGCAAGCTTCACAGACGATTTGTATCAACTGCGTGTCCTGACCCATTCTGTGGTGCGAACGGACCCGCACCTGAGGGGTTTGTTGCAGTGTTCTGCGCATCAAGTAATAAAGGCGCTACACTTGAACACTACTACATCCCCGCCGGTGATCTGTCTCCAGCACCTCCGCGAAGAAAGAATCAACTGTGCCTCATTTTGGATGGTGATTTTCGCGGCCAGATACGAACTGTCTCGAAGTGCAATGTCAAGCTCAATACAGCTGGGCTTGTAACTGAGGACTCAAATGTTCCTAGTATCACCTTGCGTTTTGACCAGATATGTCTTGTAGAACGTGTCGTGATGTCATGAACTCTTCATACTCGTCAGCCTAATTATTCGGGACAAAGCTAGATCCAGTTGAGTACTTTAAACACACCTGTACATTACCTATCGCATAGCGACCATTATTTCTTTTTCGAACTACCGACACATTTTGCTACTTGATCTGTTGTACTTGCTATTGGTTATTCACCCCACCGTCATTCAGACCCCCACGCCAATCAAAGTAAACTCCCATAAGTGCATCAAATACCCTCACCTGTTGTGTGATGCTGAAGTCCTGGCGGTGTATCGCCTGTTTATCACAAGTCTTGCTCTTTCGAAACGCGGAGTAAGTCTCTGGACTCGGATTAATTAGTACATTGGGTCAATATGAGTTGGGGACTTGCAGTGGGGTCCGCCGCAACCGCAACCCTAGCCGCAGCGATACCTTATTTTACTTGGCTACGAGCGTCGTCGTGCGGCTCTAGCAGAAATCAATAATGCGCCCTTCTCGTAAGTCTCGCAATTTTGTTTTATTTCAATTCTTACAAGTTCATCTCGCCCCTAGTTGGTTCCATGTCAGGGTTTGCCTGGTAGCTAGTATAGGTTTCTTCACCGATGTGTAAGTTTCTATATTGATGTGCTACAACCACCTCCGCTCATCCACCGTCAGCCACGACATTTTTGCTATCAACATCGCCTCCGTAATGTTGGAATTTGTCTATGGTCACTCAAGTGAGCATCCCGAACCTTCCATTATGGTCAATGTTACATGTCAGTCCTACTAGAAAACCAACTCAGCGTCAACCAATCTTTGAGTGTAAAAGTAGCTACTCCTGTCGGGAACTTGGTTGGCCAAGTTCACCGACCCCCGTTCGACTTTGAAGCTGTGCATGACCCCCATTATCAGGCTTGTGATCTGCCACCAAACTAACACAATAACAGGAGAAGCCGCAAATACTGACGACCATCGCTAACGCAAGTCAAGCGTCCAGTAACCTGGTGAATGCCATCAAGCTGGTGAATAGCGAGAAAGAAAGTGTGGTCTCGAATGAACACGTGCAGGAGTGTCTCGGGAAGGCATGTACTATCCATAAGCCCATAGTGCGCTATATCCAAGTCTGTATTTCTCTCTTTTGCTGTTTGATTTAGTTGCTCATGACTTAAACCAGCTCGTGGAGAACGAGGAAATAATCGGAGTGTTAATTGAGACGAATGAGCACATCATCACCGCCCTGCAAATGTATGTCAATGTAGGTGGCCGCTTTTGGAACATGTCGTGAAATGGTCTGCCTTGTCCCTATACGCTGGTGGTCCTGACACGGTTTGTTCTTACATATTTATGTTTCTAATCATCATCTTCTGAAAATATTTTCTATCGTCTCTGCAGTATACTCGCTTTTTCTAGCTATGACACCTTTCCCTGATGTGCAAAAGAAAGCTCAGGCAGAAATATATGAGATTGTTGGTCCTGACCATCTTCCCTTTTTCGCCGACCGCAACTCCCTCCCCTATACTTAGGCGCTTGTCAAAGAACTCCTCCATTGGAATGGTATTCTTCCCGCAGGTATGCGTATCTCGTTCGTAACATCATTTATTTACCAACGGATATCTAAATCACAGGTTTGCCCCACTGTGACTACTAGTGCCACAGCTCGGCTACGGTCAGCTCCTGTTCGGTATTTACCGGTAAGCCAGAGGTTTGGCGATCCATGTGAGCCAAGCCACTGAGTACGGACTCAGTTTGACTTGTAAGCCATGTGAACCAGTTATAGCAATCACAAGCCGAAAATATTTGAACCGTGGTTTGAACCGCTTCAAGCCGGCTTAAGCCAGTTCAAGCTGAAATACCCATGCGGCGTGTGGAAGGCAAATTGTTGCTTTGTATGATACGCGATGAATACTAAGGTCCCCGTTCGAGTTGATGGAAGATTTAGGTCGGGAGACATTTTGGGATCTGGTTCATATGGTATGTCATTCATATATTACCGACTACACAATGATTCAACAATTTGACCCCACTAATTAGCTGTTGTGTATTGTGCACGGAACATCATCAAGGAGGATGCAGTTGCCATCAAGCTTGAACCCATCAGCCACTCATCTTCCGTGCAACGCGAATACAAAGTTTTGAAACACCTTGAAGGTGGTGTTGGTATTCCCCGCGTCCATTGGTTTGGTAGGGAGTCGACATATCATGCTCTGGTTCTCGACCTCCTTGGGCCATCACTACATGACCTATTCCTTACCCACAACAACAAATTCAGCCTTGAAACTGTTGTGAATCTGGGAGACCAGCTGGTCAGTTGATGTGTGGGTTTTTACATGTGCAGATCACTAACTCTGTTTCCCAGCTTTCATGCCTCGAATATATTCACTCGCATCGTTATGTTCACGGTGATATAAAACCGCAGAATGTCGTTGTGGGGCTTGGTGATTTGAGTGACACCATCTTTCTTATTGATTTTGGGATCGCAAAGGAGTTCTGGAACACGTCAAACAATGTCCACATTCCATTTCGCCAAGGTCAACGTCTCGCTGGCACTCCTGCATTTGCTTCGGTCAACAATCACTTGGGAGTTGAACTGGGTCGTCGTGACGACCTCGAGTCACTTACATACATGTTAATATACTTCTTGCAGGGTTCCCTTCCGTGGTTAACCAGTGACAAAGACAAACTTTGCAGCTCTTCAATACTCGAACGTAAAGTCAACACTACCATTGAAGATCTATGTCAGGGAATTCCTGTCAAGTTCGCAACGATTCTCATTTACACACGCTCTCTTGCATTCTCAGAGGATCCCGATTATAACCATCTTCGTTCATTGCTTCACGTACTTCATTCATCATCTGCACCAGCTGCGTGCTCGCTGGATTTCAACCAGCCTGATGCACCTATCACACATTCCCCTCCATTCTCACATTCTCCCTGGTTAATTGAGGCAGTGCCTCCATGTCCGCCACTTCGCAGATCGACTCGGATGTGAGTAGTCCACTCACGATGTTCCTACTTTTGAACTGATGTGATTGCAAGTTTGCGCCCGCATAATGGCCCCCCCCTGCATGCAGCTACTTCTACTCCGCACCGGAAAAAGACTAGGGTCGCCTAGATCTGACTTTACATGAGTACAAGGACTCCTGGTTACTACATTGAAGCCATTGAATGCTGAATACCTGTACAGACTCGTACAGTATTACCTATTATTTGTAAAAACATTGTATCTGCGCAGCTGCCTGCCTGTTGCCAACTTGCCATTATGTAATGATCGAGAATTGAGATTTCTTCCTCTTTTCTCACGCTAACACAATCAACATGCTGTCTGCCTCGAGTGAATCATCACAACTTCCGCAATACAATATAACGATTCGACAACTTCTTATTGATGGAGACTACCCCCATTGGCTTCGCCATCGTCCAAGATCGAGTGCAGGTGCATTTGATTGATCAGTTACCCGGTGAGTCTGTGCCAAATGAGACTCAACTTGCTTGCGTCTTGATTAATGACAATCGCCCTTTGGACTTTTCCATCAGGGACTCAGTATTACTGCATGGCCCTTGGGACTTTACATCAGGGACTCAGTATTGCTGCTCCTCAGCACGTTCTGGGGTTTCCCCAGACGAAGATGTATATAAACAGACATACAGTTCTGTTACTGAACTATCTTGACCACTAACACCACCGTTACCACCACCACATGCCTCCTCGAAAAAAGAAAACTTCCCAGCTTGCTTCCAAAACCACCGCTACCGGTACTCCTGTTGTACCCATTCCTGTTGTCCACGCTCCTGTTGTCCCCGCTCCTGTTGTCTCCGCTCCTGTTGTCCCCGCTCCTGTTGCTGCTCTCACCGCTGCTGCTCCCACTGCTGCTGCAGTGAACGCAAATATCCTTCGAAATCCTCGTAGGGATCGTCAGCTTCCTATCAGGTTCCGACAAGATGATGGCGATGAAGGCGAATTCTTTGACCTTGAGAATGTCCTTGAGGATGAGGACGATGATGTGGTCTCACCTGCACCCGAAGTTAGGCCTGCTGCAGGCCATAGCCCGTTTCAGACAGCAATGAGTACCACTTTAACTGATCCACTGGCTACTGGTGGCCGAGCAAAACCACCCAAATCCTCCGCTGATGTTCATTTCTTCTTTAGACAGGACCATACCACTCATTCTAATATTTGCAAGGCCTGCAAGTGAGTATTGCGTCTGTAATCTATGGTCCTTTCTGACATTCTTCACCAGAAAAATCCATGACCTAGACGATACTTACCATGTTGCATCATACGTTCACAATACAAGCACTTCGACTCATCGCACCCATGCCTTCACTGAACATACGGACATTTACTTGGAGGAGGCAGAGCGCCAGCGCTGGCATGTCCTCCATAAATCGTCACGACTGAAGACTTTTTTGGATGAGGGCTGGACAATTGCGACCATGTGTCAAAGGCTGAGGGATCCAGATTGCACGTTAGACTCACTCGGTACTCCACCTAGTCCTGATTTACTTCCTGGAACCAGCCTGTCGGCTCCAGATGACACATTGCCTGCATTTACTCTGGATGAGATGCACAAACAAATTGTGAAATTCATCATTGGTGATGACCAGGTGAGTCAATGTGCACTTTCTACACTATGGTTAATAATTGTTTTCAGGCAATCAATATCATTGAATGCCCAGAATTTCGACGCCTAATCTGTCTTCTGCGACCGTCGCTAGATGATACTGATATATTCCATCGCACCAAGGCTCATGAATTAATCATCAACGCTTTCCATGAGTACTTTAATGCTCTGAAGAGGGACCTTGCGGTAGGTCTACCATTGTCAAGAGCCCCACGAAATATCTCATATCTTCAGGCTGCTCAAGGAAAGGTCTCATTTACATCCGACCTTTGGTCTGATTCCAATCTTCGCCCATTCATGGCTCTTACTGCTCACTGGATCGCTAAAGCAGACCATAATTCAGCACTTGTCTTGAAGGCGGCGCTGATAGGCTTCCACCATGTTCCAGGAAGTCACACAGGTGAATTGCTAGCATCGGTAATCTTACATCTCCTTGATCGTGCTGGTGTGACCGAAAAGGTCAGTGTTTCAGTGTACCATTTAACACGCTCTGACTTTGTTTAGACTGGCCATTTTACCTTGGATAATGCTTCAAACAATCAGACTGCCATGCAGGAGCTTTCAGAAAAACTGGATTCACGTGGGATCAATTTTCATCCCATCGAGCGCAGAATTCCTTGCTTTCCGCATATCATTAATATATGTGTGAGGCACATTATTGATGATTATCACAAAGCCGACTTTTCACTCGTCAATGAACATTGGGTAGTTGGCACTCGCACTATCGTTAAGACGGAGTACCTCAAAGCTGTGACAGGGAAAGCTCTCAACAGAGCTAGGGATGTCGTGTGCACGGTCCGCGCATCAAACCAGCGACGCGATTTTTTTAGGGACACAATCATTACAGGTAACGAGAAAGAGTGGTTCCAGGATGACATGGGCAAGAAACTAAAGCTCCCTGTTGTTGAATTCCTCCTTGATGAGGCAACCCGTTGGGATTCGGTCTTTGTCATGTTCAACCGTTTACGAACCCTTCGCCAGGTAAGGTACCTACTAAATGTCTACCATGAACTAACAGTCGTCTAGGCAATAGATTTATTTTTCGACTCTCCTACTCAATGCACCATCAGCAAGTTCAAACTAAGTCCAATGGAGTGGCAGTTCCTACAGGATGTTGAAGTGATCCTAGAGGTTGGTCGCATTATACTTGAAACTCACATTTCATTTTCTCATTTTATACTAGGCGCCACATGCTGCTCAACAATGTATGTCGGGCGAATCCACTCCCAAACTGAGTGGTGCATTTCCGGCATTCGAAACATTGATTGAGCGGTGGAAGTTTTTGGCTCGACATGTCCCACATTGCGAGCCTCTTGTTCAAATCGGTTTGACTTGGGCAGATAAGTATGATGAGAGGATGGGTGCCACAAAAGCCTATGCAGTCAGTATGCGTGAGTCTAGCATCCTTCAGTAATGTTCGGTTGCTCATGATTGTGTTTATAGTGGTTGATCCTGCGATGCGAATGTCATGGGCTTGCAGTCGTTGGGAGCCGCAAATGATTGAAGACGTGGAGAAACATATCATTACTCTGGTACGTCTATCTGACCAACAACAGTGCAATTTTGAACTAATTTTATCACATGAAGATGCACGAAAAGCGAATCAGAAATGGCTCAGCATCTATGGAGTCTCCTAATGTACTGCCTCAGCAACAACTACGCACGCTAGGCTCGCGCCTTTATGGACTTCCTGATATCGACATCCGGCCGCATCACACCAGCAATGCCCAAACAGTCGAGCAAGAATTTGAGGCCTACACCACGGCTAATCTCAGCCCTAAGGGAACAGACATACTCGGATTCTGGGTGGTGAGTGTCCCATATCTTGACAAATCAAATTGTTGTTGACCATAAGGCGTTAAAAAGGCTTCACAGACCTTATTTCCGACACTCTATAGCATCGCCATGGACTATCTCCCAATACAGGCCTCTGTGGTTCCATGTGAATGAGTATTCTCATCCAGTAGCGAAACAGACACCAAGAAACGTAACTGCATGAGCCCCGTCCTGATGGAGGCCCTGCAGGTGGTAAAATTCCTCTTGAAAAAAGAACGACTCAACTTTATGAAAGGTTGGGCTGCGTCACAAAAGGACATGGAGTATAACATGTTGGGCGAAGGAGGCGAGACTAACAATATATTGACAATTAGTAGCAATGAACTCACAGGTGATGTGTGCGACACTCTTCTCAGAGCTATCGCAGCGGAAGAGTGTGATGACATTGATGATACTCCTACCACCTATGATTTGTGATGTCGAATTTCCCTACTTGTTCTTGTGGTTTTTTTGCTCATTCCTCATTCACGCTACCTTGACTTGTTTTGGCTGCCTGTTTCTCTTACTACACTTCTGGCATCGTGTTATGTGCACTATTCTATATTCGTTCATCATTCACTGTCTGCCTTTCACTTAGTTTCAGCATTGGTCCTGCAGACCGGTGAGTGTTTGCAAACACAGGAAATCATGATGGTACATTTGGTGAGTCCTATCTTCTTCGCACTGAATGTTCCACCATTGAGAATAATTTGTAGCCTTGGACTCTATTTCAATACCACGTCTCCAGCATCAACGGCATCCCCTCCAACACCCCCAGGTATGGAAGACTGTACCGCTCATATAGTCTCAGCTTCGTCTTCGCCAGGTATCCCAAAACATGAGCCTGTACCAGCATCAACGGCATCCCCTCCAACACCCCCAAGTATGGAGGACTGTACCGCTCACATAGTCTCAGCTTCGTCTCGCCAGGTATCCCAAAACACGAGCCTGTACCAGTGTCAATGGCATCCCCTCCAACACCCCCAGGTATGGAGGACTGTACCGCTCGCATAGTTTCAGCTTCATCGTCTAACTCATCTCCAGGTATCCCAAAACACGAGCCTGTACCAGCGTCAACAGCATCCCCTCCAACACCCCCAGGTATGGAGGACTGTACCACTTGTATAGTCTCAGCTTCGTCGTCTGACTCCTCTCCAGGTATCCCAAAACACGAGCCTGTACCAGTACCACCACCATCAAAGCACAAGATGTTCGCTTTCGCTTTGCCAGCTGTCTGATGAAGGCGGCTCATTGAGTGCATTGTGGTTTTTGTTGCATTTCTTGACTTGAACACCTGTCTTTTCTGTTGTAGTATTGGTACATGTATCTTACTGACTCTAAACTATTTCATTATCAATCATGAACTGACCTCAGACACAGATACTCACCTTGATATTCCTCCTGCATGCTATCCCTCCCGCAACATATCCCTCCTGCGTCATATCCCTCCCGCGTCATATCCCTCCCGCGTGGCATTCCTCTCGCACGATGTTCCTTTCGCTTCAGACCCAACTTCTTCAACACCCTACGCCACCATGTCTTCTTTGGCCGCTCAACAACATCTACCACCTCCACAACATCTGCCGCCTCCACAATGTTTACCCTCCTGCCCGTCTCCGCCGGTCTACGGCTTCGGTATTCTCTCGCTCGTCGTCTGATCTCTGCTTGCTCCGCTTGATACTTGCGAGCTCCATCAATACTGCAATACAGCTGTTTTGATTGAGCCTTCTCGACATTACATGTGAGCATATTCACTTACTTTGGCTTGTGGACCCATCGTTGATTCACGATTGACGTTGATAGTTGCGTTCGTTTATTCGATAATGATTCTTAGTATCGTAGATTGAATTGAGGTGATCATCTCGGACTATTTATCATGTTGATGTTTGTTTTTCGCTTACATTTTCCTCCCATGTCGAGATATCCAAGCTCAAGCTTGAGACCGCGAAGAAGCTCACATCTAACATCATTGAACTTGTTTTCAAAATGCTTTGCCTTCGTGATATTATGCTTACCCGAACATTCTCGGAGTCCGTCAATCAAAATCCTCTAATTTATTTTTATCTTAATTCCTGGACCGGTACAGGTATGAGGATTTTTTGTCTGTCTCACGATCATTACCGGCCCGCTTGCGGTCCATTCTGTGGCTCCGGGCTGGAGAGTCTCAATATGTTCACATTTTCTCGCACTCCCTTATTTCTTCGCCTCCTGTTTTCTCGCTTTCGTCTTTTGTTACTATCTCTTGTGCTATGGCTGCGTCCTCGTCTTCTGCCATTGCTTCGTCGTGCTCACTTACGCCTCCTCTCTCTTGTTGCTTCAGATCTGCAACTGGCTGTCTCTGAGAACCCTCTTATCAAGAAAGTTGCGTTCACTGGCAGTACTCTGACAGGACATAAAATTATGGAGAGCAGGCAGTCAAGTGGGCTATCAATGGTATCTAGTATGTTGCCTCATTCACATGACTTATGCTAGTTCTCATCGTTTTTGTAGCTTTAACCACGGTTAGAAGTGTTCTGCAGGTCCTCGTATCTTTGTTCAAGAGAGCATATACGACAAGTTCTTGGACCAGTCTCACAGAGCAAGTACGCGTGATCAAGGTTGGCGATCCTTTTTCACCTGACACGTACCAAGGGCCACAAGTGTCCAATACTCAATTTGAGGTTCGTTTATTCAATCTCATTATGAAACATACTTTGACGACCGTCAAGCGCATCATGGGATACATAGCCTCTGGCCAGAAAGATGGTGCTACAGTACACCTTGGTAGCAAGCAGATTGGTCGAGAGGGATACTTTATCAAGCCAATAATTTTCATCCTGTCACGTGCGTCATAAAGTTCAAGACCGAAGATGGTGAGATTGCTCTTATTGCATGATCATCATATCCCTAACAACTTTTCAGAGGTTGTTGAACAGGCTAATGATACATCATACAGACTTGCCGCATTGGTGTTCACCGAGGATATTGACAGAGCAATCCGCATTGCACACACTTTCGAAGCAGGTACTGCATGGGTTCGTTGCTTTGTTATCTCATCTTGCGCATCTTTTGTGTAATGACACCTGGCAGATAAACTGCTCCAACCAAGCTGAAATATCGATGCCATTTAGAGGCTTCATGCAGTCTGGAATTGGTCGTGACCTGAGCGAGTATGGTTTGGAAAAGTGAGCTCAAGTCCTTCAAAACGACACCGCACTAATAACACACAGTCTAGCTATATGAATGTTAAAGCTGTTCAGGTCAACAATGGATTGCAATTGTGATCGCTTAGGACTCTTGCATCTTGTATCATTAGTACAAGGGAGTTTAGTTTGTTCCTGGACCTGACTTAGGGTAAATGAAGTTGAATGCATTGGTGTACATTTTGAATCACAATTGTTTTTAAGTTTGTTGCACTGATTCGAAAAATAACGGGTCCAGGGGTGCCCGGAGGGTTGTTGTATTAAAAATATGGCTCGAGCTGACTTGAAGACCATTAATATGGTTCCGTTGACTGAACCGAGCCATTGATTACATAAGCTATAACTAGGTATGCGGCTTGGCTAACTATAGCTCCACTCACGGCTAAAGCCGGGCATGAACCGGAACCGCGGCAACACTAACTGTGACTCAAGACGATGTAGAGACTAATATCTCTGTGGCCTTGCAGGGATCTAAAATCCCATTGTTACTATCACTTCCTCACATAGCGCGACTCATACCTCACACAGTGCGCCCCCGTGCTTGTCGGCCGCTTGCAAGCGCCAGCGCTCCGGTCACTCCTTAGTCGCGCATTGGCGCGCACATCCTCGGTTCTGTCGCACGTCCTCCGTCCATCCATTCCATGTCCGTTCGGTTTGTCGGTGCGTATTCTGATTCTATTTTCATTGATTCTAACATATCTCCGGCGCTTATGGCCATATTTCGTATGTTTTCCGTTATGGACCCTTTATTACATATTATCTCGCGTCCACTTCGCTTCTCAGTTCGCTTTAGCGCTTGACAGCGCTTATCGTTACTTAGTATATATAGACGCGCATAAATTGTGTAATAGGTATCTTTTTCTGCACACACATCGTTGGACTATAAGTCTAAGTTAACCTCTAAAAACTCAAAAGTATCGAAGTACAATATGAGCGCCGCCACCGTACACTACTAGAAACTCTGTCCATTAGTATTCTGACTCATTAAGAGTCGCTGCGCTCCACCACCCGCGCGCGCACCACTTCCGTTTAAAGCGCGCGCTTCCGTTATAAGTCGCGATGTCATGCATGGTATGTGATTCATACCATGTCAGATATATATAGAGAGTGATAAGGAAGATATGAGAGACTGTCTAGCCCTTTGTCACTAAGTTACCTCTCTATTTTTCCTTTATTTCATTGTCTTGTATTTTATTTCTCACTTTTCAGACTTATTTTTAACTTGTATTTGTATCAAGCATGTGACCTTCTGTTTATTTCTCATTGTTTATTTTTATTTGGCTTCTTTCAGCCACCAAGTTTTGTATCTCTATTTATTTCTGACTGTTTATTTGTATTTGGCTTCTTTCAGCCACCAGCTTTTATTTGTCATCACATCATGTGACTGGGAAATATTCTGGTTTGTAACATTATTTAAGCTGACTCAACATGTTTAGTCATGATTGGCCATGCTTTGTAACAACATTTAACATGACTCAACATGTTTAGTCATGGTTTGTCATGGTTTCTAATTTCTTTGTAAGATTACACTGTATTTGTAATGTACTTAGTAATAAGCTGATTCATCACCTGGTTTGTAAGCCACATTCTTACCAATCCATCTGATTAATCATGCTTAGTAAGGGGGTTCCCAAAAGGTATAAAAGGACCCCATTTTCACCCATGAAATACAATCCTCCCACTTGACTCTTATCTCAAACCGTGTGAGACCACTAAGACTTAAAGTGCAGGCCAATATAAGTGCCTTGAGGTAATCTAAGATATCATTATCTACTCTAAGTTATATACTACCTTACAGGGGTTGACTATATAACTTTCGTTATCGTTATCCTACTCTAGGTTATATACTACCTTACAGGGGTTGACTATATAACCATTGAACAGCTCTCATTCTAAGCTTTACGTGTATACAAAAGACTCTCTCTTTCAACGGAAAGTGAGACACATATCTAAGGACGACAAAGTTGAAACAGACTTTCATAGGTTGAAACACGACCTACTAGGCTGAAACAAACCTAACGAATTTATCCAGAACACAGAACTTTCCACAACACTTCGTATAAGACTACACAAGAAGAGGACAACAAACTAAATCCTCCCAAGAACTCACCACGTTACCTCCCACGAAGTAGAAAAGTCGGAGACCATGGACTTAAGGACTGGCAAGAAGTCTTCACCGTGTATAATTGTGTTGTCATTATACACAACTTTCATATAAGACCCTTAAGTAACAAGACAGCGCGTCGATATCTATTGTCGGCCGCTATCGCTCATCGGCGCCTCACATCGCTTTCGCTCGCTCGCGCTTCACTCATCGTCGCGCGCCTAACCAGGCTTGACCAAGCGCACCGGTTCAGTGTTTCCCTCCGTTTTATACACCTAGAGGAACCTTCTCAGTAGCAATCCCCTTGGGCCGACGTATATCTCGCTCACCGAGGACTACTTGAGTTATCTCATACCACTTATATTCACCCACTTCCCATTCCTCTTCTACAACTGGAGCCCACCGCGAGAAGATCATCTGAGAAAACCGGTAGGTTACTCAGGCCTACTAAAGAACGCGTCGCAAGAAACGAAGTCTTGGAAGAATTTCGAAGAGCGGTCGCCTCTTCGCGCTTATCCACCATTCAGGGAATTTTGACTCCGGTCAAATATAACCGGCCGCGAAACTTCTCGGAGCCGACACGCCCCGACCTATCCCTATTAACACCAAACCCGTTTGCACCCGCATCGCCAGTGACGCCATCGCCCAGAGAATCAGTACACGGCGAATCCTCGGACGACTTCGAATCACACGACCATCCCCGCAACCTGCCGCCCGGCGCATTTGTTGAAACACCTAAAAATCCCCTAGATCCGAACTTTATTCCCTTGTCTCCGCTTACCCCGCTAACCATATCCAGCGTGACTATAAAAGAAGAACCTTCATCTCGGATACACGCGCCGCCAGCAAGCGCAGCGCCTATCGTGAAAACAGAACAAACGGAACCCCTAATCGGGCCGAACTCTATTCGGAACCGCGCCGCCATATTTATCCCTCAGTTCGGTCATCCAGGACCTTCAAACATCATACTCCCAACACCCACCATAGCCAAACCTCAACCTACCAAACCCCAATCCCAACCTATCCAAATGGCCGCAACTATCAGAATGCCGATCCATGGTTCAGACAAAGCGCCGAAGTTTGACGGCACGGCGGAAAATCTCCTTGCATTTATCGAGGATTATGAAGCGTGCGCCGACGACGCGAACCTCGTCGGAGGTGATCGCATCAAGGGTATCATCCGCTACTTGCCTAACAGCGAGTGTGCGCTCTGGTCCGGAATGCCGGAGGCGAAGTTAAGCGACTATAATGCCTTTATTAAGGAGGTAAAGGAAATGTATCCCGGCTGTGAAGGCGAGAAGCGTTACGCAGTATCCGACCTACAGTCGGTAACGCGCAAACACGTGGCTCTACCAATGACTTCGCTCACCGAGCTCGGCAATTACCGCCGCGCCTTCAGGGAGATCGCTGATTCCTTGATTGCAAAGGACCACATAGGTATGGCGGAATGGAACCACATGTGGTTAGAAGGGTTTCCGAGCGATATCCAAGCACTGCTTTGCACGCACTTAATGATCAAATTCCCAGATCACCATCCGCGCGACCCTTACCCTTTTGCAGATGTAGATGCAGCCGCCAAATTCTTGATTCCAGGAATGGGAGCAGTAAACCCTGAAACCGTAGGAACGTCGGTATTAACGCCATATCCAAGCGCTACCGCGCCGGCGGCAAAGGCACCGCAACAACCGGTGCAAGGTACCGTCGTTAAGCAGGAATACCAAGCCTGACGACCCAGTGGTGGTTCACCATCGAGCGGTTGTATGTTTTGCGGAAAGAACGACCATTTCCTCAGCCGCTGTCAAGAGAAGGACGCCTACATTAGTGCTGGCAAGTGTAAGGTACACGAAACCTCAATGAAACTGGTATTGACCAGCGGAGATTGGATTCCCGGTCGCGCAAGCGACGGTACCCTAAAGGACCGACTAGATAGGTATCACTCTAACAAACAGGCAAATGAGGCGCTCCCAAGTTCTAGCGTTACCGCAGTGCTATATGTTCGCGCGGCGACGGATGTTGACGTCATATTGGACATAGACCCGTCCGCGTTTATCCATACCATCGCAGAATCTGAGTCCGATATAGACGAGGAGGACATAGATGTGTTACGTGCCGCACAAGCACTCGCAACCGCCCGACGCGATACCAAGTGTGGATCGGCGAAGGGCGAAGGTAAGGGAAAGACCGTCCGGTTTGACGGCGTAGAAATTGCTAGCGAGTATCGCGCCAAACCAGCGCCCGCATCTAGGCAAGCCACTGTAGCAGAGGAGATTGTCTCCCCCGCTGTCCAAGCTTCGTCAAGTAAAGGGAAAGCGCCAGAAGTCGCGAAAGCAATAACCGTGCCAGCAGCGGCCGAATCATCGGTGAACGCACACAGGGTAAACGCCGCTCCCGCAACTTCATCTTCATCCTCACCTGGTATAACACACACTGACCTTACAGACTCGACAACAAACACGGCATCATCTTCGGCAAAAACGGCATCATACCGGTATTCGCACGGCTTAGAGGACAAGGACGCTGATAAGCGCATCCTTGAGCGCCTACTAGATACTCATATCAATATTTCGACACGGGAACTGTTCGCAATATTGCCTGACCTCCGCAAGCAATTCCGCGACCTCACCACCACAAAGCGCGTCACGGTCGGCACAGTATCAGTGAACGAACTTACAGGACACCCGGTTTCGGATGAATGGATGCGTGACTATGACGCCAAACGCTTGCGAAGCGACAATGGCCGAGTTGTAGCAGACCATTTTGCGCCGCTACGCTGCATTCGCGCAACTACCATCGGCGGCAGGGTGGTAACCTGTGTCCTAGATCAAGGCACCGAAGTCGTGGTAATGCCAGCCGCAGTTTGGAAAACACTCGGTGTTGGTCTGCGGTCAGACCATCGCTTAAACATGGAATCGGTTAATACTAACAAGGACGCGACACTCGGCGTCATCGAGAATGTGCCGCTAGACTTCGGCGGAGGACCGCTGTACTTCCAAGTACAAGTCATACCGCGTGCGAGTTTCGAGATTCTTCTCGGTCGCCCGTTCTTTAAACTAACTACCTGCCGCACGTTTGACCTCCCTGACGGGGAACAGGATATTTTGGTTACTGACCCAAACACACACAAGGAGTTATGGATTCCAACGCTGCCTTGGGTGAAGCGCTGCGAATGCTGTACAAGCGGTCTTTCGTGTTCGGATCACTCGCCGAAAGTAAAGGAGGAAAAGGGTTTTTAATTTTCGATGATCTGCATTATCAGCGGGGAGACAATACCTCTCATATCCCCCGCTACCGGTATTTTCCTTCGTCATGTCTCATTCATTCTCGCATGCTTCCCGAAGCTCTGCAAAGCGTGCGCGCTTCGAGCGCCCGATTAATGCTCTTAAGGAGTATCCCCGTATCGTTTCCCAATTCCGCGCAAAGTTCCGTTTCTTCATTCTCTCATCGCATCGTTTCCGAACCGTCCACGCATTATGCGCATTTATCGTCCACCCGATCCGTTATTGATAAGGTGTCTATCGACGCTTTCAATTCTTGCTATTATTATGATCACGCACTTCACACGCTGGTATATAAGCCAGTCGCGAAGAAAGTACGAACGGTGCCTACCACTATGCCGCCTGAGTATAGGATAGTGCGCAAGTTACCCGAAGACCCGCTCGCCGGGTTACCCGATTTACCAACTCACCCCCCAGAATTTACACCAGGTACCTGCTTTATGCGCGAGCGCGCAGAAAAGCTAGATTTAGATCCGGCCAATTGGCTGTGGCCTGAAGAGCTCAAGTTGATAACTTGGCTAGTTAAGGCTCACGAACTCGCATTCGCTTGGGGCGCCTCTGAGTGGGGACGTCTCGATGAAACATATTTTCCGCCCTATAAGATTCCGACAGTGCCGCACACTCCATGGTCGCAGCGCAATATCCCGATTCCACCCGCAATTACTGGCGAAGTCGTTTGCATTATCAAAGAAAAGATTTCATCAGGAGTATATGAGCTGTCAACGGCCACCTATCGCTCGCGCTGGTTTTGTGTCGTGAAAAAGGATGGCCACTCGCTGCGCTTAGTTCATGACCTACAGCCGCTGAATGAAGTCACCATTCGCGACGTGTCAGTTCTGCCGTTCCCAGATTTCTTGGCCGAAATGTTCGCCGGATACGCGGTATATGCGATGTTGGATTTGTACGCCGGGTATGATCAGCGCGCGCTGCACGTAGACTCGTGCGAAATGACTACCTTCGGAACGCCCCTAGGACCACACCGCTTAACCACGCTCCCACAAGGACATGCTAACGCCGTTCAAGTGTATCAAGGCAACACGGCCTTTATTTTACAGGACGAAATTCCCAAGTACACGTCGCCGTTTATCGACGATGTACCGATCAAATCAGTCAATACTCGGTATCAGCACGAGGATGGCTCTTACGAGACCATACCCGAAAACCCCGGCATTAGGCGCTTCATCTGGGAACACAGTATAGTGGTCAATCGCATATTACAGCGCCTAGAAAATGTCGGCGCAATGGTATCCGCGACCAAGTTTGTATTAGCCGTGCCATCCGCGACCATCGTCGGTCACAAGTGTACCTTCGAAGGGAGGATACCCGACGAATCCAAAGTACAAAAGATTCGTGATTGGCCTGAACCTAAGAACCAGTCGCAAGTGTGTGGGTTCCTAGGTACATGCGGTGTCTTGCGCATTTTCATCCGTAATTTCTCACGCATCGCGCGGCCGCTGATTAACCTGACCAAGAAAGATGTTCCATTCGAGTTTGGCGAGGAGCAACGTCAAGCGATGCAAACACTCAAGGACTCCGTTCTAGACTCGCCCGCGCTTCAGCGGATAGATTACAAAAGCGGCCGGGAAGTCATTCTAGCGGTTGATACTTCTTGCGTCGCGATCGGGTATATTCTGCTACAAGTTGGCGAAGATGGCAAGCGATATCCAAATCGGTTCGGATCAATCGTGCTCAACGAAGTCGAGAGCCGCTACTCCCAAGCGAAACTCGAGCTTTACGGCTTGTATCGCGTGCTGCGCACAGTGCGTGTATATATATTCGGCGTCGTCAACTTAACGGTCGAAGTCGACGCGAAGTATATTAAAGGTATGATCAATAATCCCGATCTGCAACCCAACGCGACCATCAATCGATGGATCGCGGGTATTCTTCTATTTCAATTTAATCTCGTTCATGTACCCGCCGCAAAACACGCCGGCGTAGACGGTCTCTCAAGGAGACCACGCACCGACGATGATCCAGAAGAAGATGACGATCACGAGGATTGGATTGACCGCGCTTACTCATTTGGGTTCACTATCCTGAACGATAGGACGCTCCAAGTAGAGTCGGCCGGCGCCAAATATGATTTAACCGCACATATGATGCCATTCACGCAGTCACCAAGGTGCCTACCTGTCTTACGAACCTTCCTTGATGTTACAGAGCCACTACAAGATGACCCGCAGATTCCGCAATCCGAGAAAGCGCAAGCGCTCGATAGGCGCATGGTATTGATAGAATGTTTCCTACTCAATCGCGACAAACCCGCTGAATTTACAGATGATGCATTCACTGCGTTCGTTAGCCACACGGCGCGCTTCTTCGTTCTGGAAGATAACCTTTGGCGCCGTGAAGCGAACAGCAAGCACCAGATTGTGGTAAAGCCGCATAAGCGCTACCAAATTTTGAAGCAAGCGCACAACGATCTAGGGCACAAAGGAATATACGCCGTTCGCTCGCAGTTGCTACTGCATTTTTGGTGGCCGCACATAGATGACGACATCAAATGGTACACGCGCACATGCCACGAGTGCCAGACCAGGCAATTGCTCAAGCTTCATGTTCTGCCGATGGTACCGACGCCAGGAGGTTTGTTCCGCAGGGTGCACATTGACACAATGAAAATGCCAAAAGCGGGCGGATATGAGTATCTAGTTCAAGCGCACTGTGCGCTCACATCATATCCGGAATGGCGCATGTTGCGCAAGGAGAATATGAAGTCGCTTATGGCCTTCATATATGAAGAACTCCTATGTCGATGGGGCCCTATCACGGAGATTATTACTGACAACGCGCCCGCTTATAGATTAGCTGCTGATATGCTCGCAGAGCGGTACAATATCCACCCAATCCGCATATCGCCTTATAATTCGCAAGCGAATGGTATAGTAGAGCGCCGACACCGTGATGTCCGGGAGGCCATCATTAAAACTTGCGATGGAGATGATACTCATTGGTATCAAGTCGTTCACTCGGTATTTTGGGCCGAGCGCGTCACCGTACACCACGCGACGGGTTTATCGCCCTATTTTATGGTGCACGGCGTAGAGCCGATCTTCCCTTTTGACCTAACAGAAGCAACGTTCTTAGCGCCAACGCCAGCGCGCACGCCAGTTGCAGAAGCGCATTGAAGATCTCACCGCTATTAGAGATAAGGTAATGAAGGCGCGCTTCACGTCGGTTCGCGACTTCGAGAAGCGCTTTCGTGCGACTATCCACGACTATGATCATGCACCCGGCACCTTAGTGCTGGTGCACAATTCGAAGGTTGAGTACGAGCTCAGCAAGAAGACGAAGCCGCGATACTTGGGACCGATGATAATAGTGCGCCGCACAAAGGGAGGCTCATATCTGCTGGCCGAGTTGGACGGCGCTATCTCTAAATTGCGCTATGCAGCGTTCCACGTCATTCCCTATTTTCCGTGCAGCAATGAGCGCATTATGGTGACGAGCGTCACCGGTAAAGACGACGAGACCCTCGATCACTTAGCCGACGAAGATGTCGAAGAACCCGACGAAGACGAACCCGAGCGCGCATCCGACGCATAGCGCTTATCCACTTCCCGCATATCAACCAACACTCTCACACACATATCCGCACAAAACCGCTATCACCCCGCTCAACACATCAACAAAAACAACATATAACACAAAAACAACCGCAAAAACATACCATAGATTTCATTTCTCTCCGTTTTACCCCGGGCTTCGGCTGGCGACCTCAGTTTCCCTTATCATGTCTCATAACACGCGCATTGCATTGAACATACAACCAACAGACTCTATCCTATACAGCCGATCGGCTGATAATCAACCGCCAAATATATATATATTCAAAAAGATAAGTTATCATAGAAGCGCGCGCATAACCACCCATAGACTTCTATTTCAAACGCGCGCCGCCGCGCCGCGCACATTTACGCTTATAAAGTTATATGCCAACAGCACCTAATACCCAGGCAACGCACAGGGATAATGAAGGAATAGACGCGACAGGACGTCCGATGAAGAAAAGACAAGCGTGCAGCTTGCGCGACCACCGTATTTTCTTATGACCCTATATTACTTCACGCGCTTACTCAGATTTCCCTTACTTCATTAGGCCGGCGAACTGAATCAGACATGGAAATGAAATTGGATTGGAATTGGACCGGATGCGACAGGATACTAATATTAAGACGCACCAGGCGCCGCTCCGCTGGGAGACTCTATAGTACAGGCGCGCTGGCGCCAACAGGGACTCTATACTAAGAAGAAAACATTCTAGCTACCACTACTTCTTCTCCTCTAGCATTTCCGCGATCTCCTTCTCCCAAGCACCCCAATCGCGCCCCATGCAGTAAATGTGATTGCTCATCGCCAATACCTCCGCCTCCTGCACACGGCTATGCTGCCGCATGTCAACAACTACCCCCTTCCACTTCGCCACCTCGGCCTCCAGCTCAGCATTTCGAATCCGCAGTTGAGCGGCCTCGATCCGAGACTCATCCAACTGCGCCGCTAAGTCAAGGCGAGGGCGCTTAGGCGCCAGCGCAGGACGGGAAGCGAGAGGACGCTTCGCACGTTGGACAACAATTGTCTTGCCGCCAACGGCGGCATCCTCATCAACGGTCGACTCACCGACAATTTCCACGTCCGATGAACCAACATTAGGGACGGTATCAGTAACCGACCCCGGCGCCGGTCCAGCGACAGGAGGAGGTGTCTTGCCCTTTGGGGCAGGCGCAGGAACAGGCGTCTTCGCCTTAGGCGCGGCCGACGCAGCCACCTTGGGTTTCGGCGCAGCCAGCACGCGCTCCTTTGCCTTGTCGCCAACTGAAAGAAGATAGTTAGTAAAGAAGAAAATAAGAGAAGAGGAAACATACCAAAGGAGCAGCCCTTCTTGGCCTTGGTGCACCCCTTGCAGCGCAGGTTGCCATCGACCAGGACGCAAGGGATCTCAGCAGTCATGCACCGTGCGCACGGGACGTCCGGATGTGTAATCACTGGCGTCGTGGTAATACGACCGCCGAGACGCTAGTAAGAACAAGTTAGCGAAAAAGGGGAGACATGAAAAAGAAGAAACTTACCGGACGGCCCATATCAGTCACCTCCGATGAGGCCGCTTTCTCAGCCATCGGCGCAGATTCCAGCGCCTTCTCCTTCTCCAAACGCACCTGACGCGCGGTCGGCGCAGACTCCACAGCCTTCTCCTTCCAAGCCTTAACAGCCTTGTAAAGGGCCTTAGCGGCGACCTTGCCAGCGGCAAGATCGACCGCTTCCGCATCGCTGAGGGACAGATGTACCTCAGCGGCGCGCGCCTGATCAAACAGCGAACTCATGTCGCCCTAAGAAAAGTTATATTAGTGATTAGTAAGCGGCACATCAATCATAAAAACTCACCATAGTCCGCTCCCAAGCGCGGAGCCAGGTCTCCTGATCTTCAAGGAGCTCCGGTTTCAGAGGAGGACTGGTCTTCACCGAGACACGCATCATGCCTAGCGTCACCGCCCAAGACCGATGGATCCGGTTGGCAATGGTTTCCTGCGGCTCCTTCGGAGTCGCGTCGTCGAGAGTGGCATCATCAACGGACGCGTTGCCTTCATCTTGAGGGCGCTCCTCAGGTTCAGGTGAAGGGGAGGGAGACACAGTAAGCATAGCAGGGTTAAAAGGGATAGAGGACATGATGGTATAGCGATGAAGAGATTATCGCGAAGACGCGATGGATAATTGAATTGAAGAAGAGAAGCGCGACACGAGGCCGGTTCTTTTATGCCCGAAACGAACCACATTATGTCAGCACAATAGCACTCGCAGTCCACAAGCTCGCAAAATGCCGGTGGACCGTTCCACATACGCTTTCAACGCGTCCTACCCACGGTCATGTGACTTTCCTCGTCGAAATTTATTTTGCCAAGTCCCTCCACCCCTATATACACTGACTGGGGACAGTCAGAAGCTAAGTTCCTATGAGATGTAGAGACTAATATCTCTGTGGCCTTGCAGGGATCTAAAATCCCATTGTTACTATCACTTCCTCACATAGCGCGACTCATACCTCACACAGTGCGCCCCCGTGCTTGTCGGCCGCTTGCAAGCGCCAGCGCTCCGGTCACTCCTTAGTCGCGCATTGGCGCGCACATCCTCGGTTCTGTCGCACGTCCTCCGTCCATCCATTCCATGTCCGTTCGGTTTGTCGGTGCGTATTCTGATTCTATTTTCATTGATTCTAACATATCTCCGGCGCTTATGGCCATATTTCGTATGCTTTCCGTTATGGACCCTTTATTACATATTATCTCGCGTCCACTTCGCTTCTCAGTTCGCTTTAGCGCTTGACAGCGCTTATCATTACTTAGTATATATAGACGCGCATAAATTGTGTAATAGGTATCTTTTTCTGCACACACATCGTTGGACTATAAGTCTAAGTTAACCTCTAAAAACTCAAAAGTATCGAAGTACAATACGAGCGCCGCCACCGTACACTACTAGAAACTCTGTCCATTAGTATTCTGACTCATTAAGAGTCGCTGCGCTCCACCACCCACGCGTGCACCGCTTCCGTTTAAAGTGCGCGCTTCCGTTATAAGTCGCACATCGATATCTATCGTCGGCCGCTATCGCTCATCGGCGCCTCACGTTGCTTTTGCTCGCTCGCGCTTCGCTCATCGTCGCGCGCCTAACCAGGCTTGACCAAGCACACCGGTTCAGTGTTTCCCTCCGTTTTATACACCTAGAGGAACCTTCTCAGTAGCAATCCCCTTGGGCCGACGTATATCTCGCTCACCGAGGACTACTTGAGTTATCTCATACCACTTATATTCACCCACTTCCCATTCCTCTTCTACAACGATCCATGACGGGTACTATTCCAAAAGGCTCCTTAGTAATGCCTAACATTTAGTTGGTGCTCCCCTTCGATTGACGTACGTAATATAATGCTCTTAATTGCGACAGGTTCATGCTTGATGATCCACAGACATATGCTAACCCCTCGCAATTCAATCATGAACACTTCTTAGCTAAGGATGGAAAGGAACCCGAAACAGAGCCTCGCACAATGTGCTTTGGCTTTGGTAGACGGTAAGCATAATATTGATCCTGAATCTGATGGGAATGCTAACTTTTTGCTCTACAGTATTTGTCCAGGTATGTCCAACTCGCATCAATTAACTAACAGTATATGACATTTACTTGCTTTTGATATATAGGTCTTCACCTTGTTGATGTTTCCATTTGAATATCCACTGCAATGTCGCTGGCCGTGTTTGATATTTCTAAGGTTGTTGAAAATGGTGTTGAGATCACCCCTGAGGTGGAACCCTTACCGGGTGTGGCCAGGTATGTCGCATATCTTGTCATGTTCAAGGCAGGCCTAGATTGACATACTCCAAGCCACCCCAAACCCTCCAAGTGTTCTATCAAATCTCGCTCTGCAACTGCCCTTGGGCTCATTGAGCAAGATGTTGAACTACTAAGCTCACGATGGTGAGACCGGAGAAACGCGCGGGGATGACACACTTCACATCATCGTAATTCGTATGTTACAACACCGTGCTTCAGTCAACCTCACCTCTCCAAAACCCGCCATAAACTTTACATCTCCGAGTCCCGCAAAGCACAAGAACATACCCCCATCTTCCGCGCCCAAGCCTCATTCAAGTAACACACCCTCAAAACCTTCAACAAACACGCCTTTGACCAAGCGAGCGCGGACAGTGTTATACCAAGTGCAACACCTAAAGGTCGTAAGAGGGGTGGTGGCGGGAAGAAGCTTTTACCTCCTGATACTCTGGAGGGCCTTGGCATTGCCTCCGCTGGAGCATCGGTCGCTGGAGACATCAAGCCTTCAGCATCCAGGCCTGTATTGCCTGCTCTCACTGCAACTTCTGTTGTATACGAATTAGATGACATCATCCCTCCTCTCAAGCGCGCTAAAAAGATCGATGAGAATGCTGTGGCCAAACGATTGAAGACTTTGGAGGAGGCTCAGAAGAAAGTTTGGACAAACATTACTCGGAGAGAGGTTGCTAAAGTATGTGCGGATCTTGCATTACGTGCTGTTTGCATTCTTATCTCGTCGCATAGGTGTACAAGTACGCCGCGATGGGTTACCAGGCTCGTCAAGGTCAGCTCAAGCGCTTAGCCGCGCTATCATCCATCCAAGCACATCGGCCTTTCACAAAGACCGCAAAAGCTCAAAAGGACGTCCAAGCTAAAGGCAAACACTTGATGCGCGAAATGTTAGTCTTTTGGAAGAAGAATGAGCGGGAAGAGAGAGATGTTCGAAAGCGCGAGCAGAAGGAGGCCATTGACAGGGCCAAGGTCGAGGAAGAGAAAAGGGAGGCGGCGCGTCAAGCGCACAAACTTGAGTTCTTGATCAGTCAAACTGAGTTGTACAGCCATTTCGTCGGTAACAAGCTCAAGAGTGAGTCCTGTTTTTCGGTGCTCTGGTGGCTGTTCGCTGACACCCAGACCTCAGCTTCTGAAGTACAAGGAGATACTCCTGAAACCTCGACGCCAGTGAGTGCTGCTCTTGAAGACGTTGACCCATCAGTACTTCGAGAAATTGACTTTGATGACGGTTGGTTTCATTTATCCGTATCTTGACAATTTGGAGGCTGAAAGTTATAATCAGAGGACCAAACCAATCTTCACCGACATGCGCTGCATAACGCTCAGGAAGCTATCGCTCTTGCCAGACAAAGGGCCCAGCAATTTGACGTGCAAGCTGCACTCGACAGGAAAACAAATGAGGCTCTGAAACTTGCCAAGGCTCAGGCCCATATTAGGGATGATGACGAGTCTGGGCTCTCAGGCACTTCGAATACGCCCCTCGTTGACTGTAAGTTCTTTTTCGGTGATGAGGCTTAAGAGATTGACAATGGTGTACACAGTGGACTCCAATGAACTCAATTTCCAAAACCCGACGTCACTCACTGGAGAACTCAAGATCAAGCAACCGAAAATGCTCATGGTGCAGCTAAAGGAGTACCACCTCAAAGGTCTGAATTGGCTCGCTACATTGTAGGAACAGGGTATCAACGGCATTCTTGCTAACGAAATGAGTCTCGGGAAGGTGAGACTGATTAGACTACTGCGCTACTCGCCTTACACTCCTTGCACCTCAGACCGTGCAGTCAATATCTCTCCTTGCGTACCTTGCTGAGGTACACGACATATGGGGGCCATTTTTGGTTGTCGCACCAGCCTCTACATTGCACAATTGGCAACAGGAGATTACTCGCTTTGTGCCTGGTCTGAAAGCCCTGTCTTATTGGGGGAATGTTAAAGACCGAACTACCTTGCGCAAGTTCTGGAGCAAAAAAGAATCAGTTATGACAAGGACACACCGTTCCATGTCCTGATTACAAGCTACCAGTTGGTCAGTTGTGATTGCATTTGTTTTAAGCTGTGTTAATGTCTTTGTCAGGTTACTCAAGACCAGCAGTACTTCCAACACGTGAAATGGCAATATATGGTTCTTGACGAAGCTCAGAACATCAAGAATGCCTCCAGTGTACGGTGGAAAACATTGCTCGGATTCCAATGTCGCAATCGTTTGCTCTTGACTGGCACACCAATTCAAAACTCAATGCAAGGTCAGTGAGATAGGGCAGCAGTGTCACTACTTACTAACCTTCACATAGAGCTCTGGGCATTGCTCCACTTCATCATGCCAAGTCTTTTTGACTCCCATGACGAGTTCAACGAGTGGTTTTCTAAGGATATTGAAAACACCGCAGAGAACAAGGGCAGCAAGCTCAATGAACGTCAACCACAGCGATTGCACATGATATTGAAGCCTTTTATGTTACGGCGAGTCAAACGACATGTACAAACCGAGTTGAGCGAGAAGGTTTATATTCAATTCACTCACCGAGGAGCGATCGCTCACATTTTACCTTACCCAGATTGAGATCGATCATTACGTTGACCTGTCATCACGCCAACGTACTCTCTACCGTGCACTTCTGGCGAATGTATCTGTGGTAGATCTATTAGAGAAGGCTGCAAACATAGGGGACGCTGATTCTGCTCGATCGCTAATGAACCTCATAATGCAGTTCCGGAAGGTGAGTAAGATATGGTCTTATCATTTCTAAACACTGACCAACTTGCTTCAATGTAGGTTTGTAATCATCCTGAGCTCTTTGAACGTGCAGACGTGGTAGCTCCCTTCTCATTCTCCCGCTTCGGTCAATCTGGTCCTCTGAATCGTGAAGGCGATTTAATTTCCCTTCCTTACTCGACTCATAACCCTACTGAGTACCAAATTCCGGCGTTATTCCACCAAGATGGCGGGCTTATAGATGTCCCTTGTGAAAAGTCTGGACTGCGTAGGCAATCAGACTGTACCAGTGGCCTTTTCAATATTTGGTCAACAGAGTGGATACATTGTTCGATGTTCGATGATGTTGAAGATGTGTGATGGTACTTGAGTGACTGCGCCTTGGATGTAACATGTTATAGCTTCACCTGCATTCACATTTCTTCGACTTCTGAACACCACACCGAGTGATGTTCATGGCCTTCAGGTGTCTTCTTTCATGCGCAATTGGCTTCGGGTCCTTGAGGAAGAAAACAGGATTGTTGAGGATAAAGGGCTCTCATCGTAGGCTAACTATGACTTTTTTTTCGACGTCCAACTGACCGTTTCATAGGGGAGCAGAATTGGTAGCTCATACTGGTGCACATCCATTCAGTATAAGCCCCCGTCTCTCTTTGAGCCTGGATGCCACGGAAGGCCTGCCACATCTTCTCGATATATCTTCAACAGCTTGGCAGGGGTCCAATCTAGCTCGACCAGCCCTGAGGTGGTTTGTGCCGCCGGCTGTAGCACCTCCAATATCTCTTCACTGCACAGATCGGACGTTTATAGAGCATCAAGTTCAGTTACTGGAGGCACCTATGGAATCATTGGCATTTTACGGTCTCCCTCAGCACTTGCAGGATTCACTTACTATTGACCAGGCATACCATAGCCTAGTTCCTGCTTTATCCTCTGCAGGACTTGTCGGAAGTTCGCCCGCAGACCAGCTACCATCTTCAAGCATGCAGATACCAGAAGCAAAGAGACTGATCTATGACTCTGCTAAACTCGCTCGGTTAGATGCCCTCCTTCAGGAGCTGAAGGCGGGCGACCATTGTGTCTTGATATATTTCCAAATGACTCGTATGATGGACCTTATGGAGGAATATTTGATCTATCGCCAGTACAAGTATTTACGTCTCGATGGTTCATCGAAGCTGGAAGATCGACGAGATATGGTGATAGATTGGCAAACACGGTCAGTGTTTGACTTAGGTTGTACAGTAGCTCAAAAAAGTGTCTCAATGTTTGTAACTTTTCATGTAATTGCTGTATTATGAGCCAGGGTGTGGGAATATGACTAAACCGTAGGGAGGTGTCATGAAGCTATACTTCTTAGCCTCATTTGAGTTCCCTATAGCATGGGAAGCTGATGTCATCATGTGCAGATATGGCTATTTTAATTTGGTGACTCATTGAGACACTTTTTTGACTTTCAGTTTGATCTACACAATCTCCATAATTATGATACTTTATGTGACCTCCTGTTGCTCTAATCACTTCTGCCACTCTTCTAGACATGCTATCTATTAATTTTGAATATTTCTTCTTAGTACTCCTTTCTCAGTCTGCTGCAACTCTGTCCTACAGCTGAAATAGCCCCTATGATGAATTTTAATAGGCTGCAAGCAATTTCTTGAATATTTTTCAGAGATGTTTAATAGGGCTGATGTATAGGGACTATGCTAGATATGATAGAATATTGATATCATGGTCTTTGAGCTGCTAGTGACTAAATTAGACATGTACTTAGGATCATTATTTTATTGTAACATAGTATCTTCCTCATTAATCTATGATTTCTGTATACTTCTTAGCAGACTCTCATCTATAATAGAGATGTACCACTTAGTATTAGTCCTTCACTTCACTTTACACAGAGAATATACACTCTATTACATCTCATACAGCCATATACCTCTATGTTTGTTACTCCATACTTGAGAGTTTATACAATTTTTTTTCTTTTAGTGGTTCACCTATCTTTTGACAGATGTATTCCCAGCCATCTGACCTCATCATATTTATCTTAGTCCAATCTTATAATATAGTCCTCTTCCAGTCCTCTTTCAGTCCAGTACTGGTGCTTTAAAGCTAAAGTTTACTTCCTCTTTCTATAGGCCAGGGATAGGAGAGTCCTCTTCTTCTTGATTGTAGCTTTAATATTTGTTGCCTTGCAAGTATTATTGATGGTTTGAGTGGAAACAGAGCTGGAGATGATGGAATTGATGAATTAGGTGGCCTGAGTAGCATCAGCAGTCTACCCAGTTAGAATATGGTAAATGTAAGATCTTCATTCATGTGAAGTAAGCTTTCAATTTAGTCACCAGCAGCTCAAAGACCATGATATCAATATTCTATCATATCTAGCATAGTCCCTATACATCAGCCCTATTAAACATCTCTGAAAAATATTCAAGAAATTGCTTGCAGCCTATTAAGATTCATCATAGGGGCTATTTCAGCTGTAGGACAGAGTTGCAGCAGACTGAGAAAGGAGTACTAAGAAGAAATATTCAAAATTAATAGATAGCATGTCTAGAAGAGTGGCAGAAGTGATTAGAGCAACAGGAGGTCACATAAAGTATCATAATTATAGAGATTGTGTAGATCAAACTGAAAGTCAAAAAAGTGTCTCAATGAGTCACCAAATTAAAATAGCCATATCTGCACATGATGACATTAGCTTCCCATGCTATAGGGAACTCAAATGAGGCTAAGAAGTATAGCTTTATGACACCTCCATATAGTTTAGTCATATTCCCACACCCTGGCTCATAATACAGCAATTACATGAAAAGTTACAAACATTGAGACACTTTTTTGAGCCACTGTATATCATTGACTCTGATTAATGTCATCTAGCCCGGACATTTTCATATTTATTCTAAGTGCGCGTGCAGGTGGTCTCGCAATCAACTTGACCGCAGCAGACACTGTTATCTTCTACGATCACGACTGGAATCCGTCAAACGATGCGCAGGCCATGGATCACGCCCATCGTCTTGGTCAGACACGTCAGGTGACTGTCTATTGCCTGATCATGAAGGGCACCATCGACAAGCGTATCATTCAGTTAGCTCGTGTCAAAAAAGATGTAAGTTATTTTTATTCCTGAAGTGCAGGACGTTCAACTGATGTTCTTCCAGGTACAAGACATCGTGGTCGGCAACAAGAACTTCACAGATGCCACGAAACCCAGCGAAATTGTCCAGCTTCTCCTCAATGATGACCAGCTCGCAAACCTTGATAGTTCGAATACTTCGGGACCCTCTTCGAAGAAAGCAGGCAAGCGAGCTGTAGGAGTTTCGGAGGGCCCTTCTGGCGACACTATGCGAGATCTTTGGAATGAAGAAGGCGATGACTTCTTTGGTCATTCCAGTAATAACAGTGGTGCCGCTCCACCACCTGAGGGCAGAGAAGAGGAGGAGGGAACAGCGGCACCAGCCAAAGGAAAGAAGCGGAAAGGTGGTGCTGCGGCACGTCCACGAAAAACGACCGGAAAGGGGAGTAGAGAGAAGGATCCTGGAACGGGGGATGTGACTCCTGCTGTGGATGCTGAGTGATTTTCTGTCTTTTGTCGCTTTACTTTTGCTTTGCTTTGTTCACGCACATTATCAACTTCTGTAGATTAACTCAAATCCATACGTCCATGTAGATGGCGAAGAAGAAGAAATCGCAGCTCAAACCGGTTGCGCGTGGATTCGCGACAACATCAGTGCCGAAGAAAGTGGTTGAAAACGAACAGAACACAGATGACATGACTACCAATACCACAGCTGAAGAAGCTCCAACAAGTGACACGTTGCACCCCACAGTTGCCCACGTCCAGTCTGATGTTCCTCAAGACCACTCTTTCGACCCGGATCAAGTAGAAGAACAGTCTCTGCAGAACCTTGTAGATAAGTATCAGGAGAAAACAGAGAAAGAGACACTCAGGACCATCAAGGTAAATGAGTTACAGTCACTATGAAATCGTGCTGATTAGTTCATCTTTATCAAGGCTACTGAAGCTGACCGGCAGTTTTCTAAGACATTGCCTTCATTGCAGGTTGATCCCGTTCTAGTAGATCGCGTCCTCACATTAAATTGGGAGAGCCCCGAGTGTGAGTTGATGCTCTGGAACCCGTTGTCACAATAAATACCTTACCATTCTTCATAGGCGAGAGAAAACTGTTAGAGGAGACAGAAGAAAAATTAGTGACGCGACTTGGAATTACCTATGGAGTTCTGAGAAGGCAAGGCTTTTCACAGGACAGAGTAGATGAATGCCTCAGGGCAATCCAGGGGGTAGATCTGGAAGAAGCATACGAATGGGTTTGTCCATCCTCTACCCCTGAAGCCATCGCTTACATTAGGGCAGCTTTACATCTACTGCTCGGAAGATGAGCTTGAAGAAAAAGGTAAAATGATTGTTGTTAAGTTTACAGTTGTAGTTGTAGTTCTAAATCGCGTGTCAACAGTGGCTGAGGACCTTGATGACTCGAAAGTGCCTCGGAGAAAGCGTAAAGAGCTTCAGTCTCCGACACCAAGAAGCCCTTTGCCAGCATCTAACCCGTCACCACCTTCGGCAGCAGTGACAGCTGCATCAAAGCTTGATGCTAATGCTCCGGTGTTTGTGCCGGCGAGACAACGGCCAGCCTCAGATGTAGAATTGCTGAAATCTGGCTGTATTCTTCTTGCCAAATCGACGAGGTCTTCTCCATCAAGATCCAGTTCACCTGATATAGATGACCTAGTCGCGGAGTACGTCTGTATAAAGATGCAGATAACAGATCTTACCGCCAGGGGCAAGCCACCAGCTCATCATGACCCTGTACTGGTCCAGCATCTCCAAGACAAGCTGATGGTTTTGAAGTCGCACTACTTCTTTGACAAAAAAGATGCAGAAACGCAGTATCGGTCAGAACGTGCTAGGGTTGACACCCTTTTACTTCAGTCAAGATTACGAGGATCGAGTCCAAAGCCGTCAGCGACACGAGAGAAGAAAGTAGCAAAGCCACTCAGTACTGGTCCACATGTTGAAAAACAAGACATACCTGCACCGTCTGATATCCCCGATATAAGAACACGAGGGCTACCACAGAGGCCAAAGACCCCATACCACTTCGGAATCTGCCTCGCAATGACATCAGCTCTGATCATGTCATTGCGGACTTCAGAGCGCGACAATTGCGACCTGCGTATCAATAAATGCTTGTAAGTGACTCCAGAAATGAATGTTTGGTCTACATTTTCAAGCTCTCTTTCATAGCATAACAATCAGCTTCCTATTGCAAAGTATAAGAGTGAAATCCTATCCATTCTTGACCATTCGCAGATCCTCGTGCTCAGTGGCGAGACTGGCTGGTGAAGTGGCATTACTTCTTAAAAGGCACATCTTACTTATTCTCTGATTTTACAGTGGCAGATCCACACAAGTTCCTGCGTTCATATTAGAGGATCAGCTGGCTCGTGGCCTCCCTTGCAAGATATACTGTACAGAGCCGCGTCAAATATCAGCTGTGTCTCTCGCTCAACGAGTTTCTCGTGAGCTAGGCGACTCTGCTGGTGCCGTTGGAACTTTAAGCTCGCTAGTCGGCTATTCAATTCGATTGGAAAGCAATACTACGCGAAATACCCGCCTGGCGTTTGTTATGAATGGTATCGCTCTTCGTATGCTGAAGGGAGGCACAGCCCCCAATGGTCAAGGCACTGCATTTGACAAGATCACAGTGAGCAAAACGTAAATCAGGGTAAAGACGCAGCTAATACTATTTCTAGCACATCATTATTGATGAGGTTTGTGCAGCCATTTCCGAAGCCCGAGCTCCTTACATGTCCAATTATACAGGTCCATGAATGCAGCATTGAGTCAGACTTGCTTCTCATTGTTCTCAAATCTCTTCTCTCCCAGAGGTCGGATTTGAAGCAAGCACACTCGTCTTAGCCTACGCAGCTCGCTGACCAAGCGCATCACAGGATCATTCTCATGTTGGCCACAGTGGACGCGGACAAACTGTCCAATTATTTCAATGGATGCCCCACATTACATGTCCCAGGTCGAACCTTCCCTGTGGATGTTCGCTTCTTAGAGGATGCTATAGAGTATGCAGATTGGTCCATCCAGGAAAATTCGCCTTACGCGATGAATCGTGAACCAACTTTTAAACTATCCTTGCAATATGCCCACTTACTCGAATAATCTATCAGTACATGATAAATCCCACAAGAACAAGAATAGGTTTGAATGGGACGAAGACACTGTCGAGTGAAAATCAGAGCGCAGTGTTTGACATCCCTCCTCAGGGAGTTCGCAAAATCGTTATAGGTTCTTATTTGCATCTGCTCCTCGAAGCCAAGCATCATTCTCATTACTCCTTCACAGCGACCAACATCGTGCAATCGGTGGCAGTTCTTCAAGCTTTGAACCAACTGAGACAGGTATCACTATTCCTGACATTACCTGTGTCATAGACACCGGCAAACATCGCGAGATGAGGTCACTACTACCCATCTCTCTTGAAGTCAACAATCACTGACTATTTTTAGGTTTGACAAAAAGCGCCAGCTCAGTTGTTTGGTCGAAACTTTTGTTGCCAAAAGTAATGCTGCTCAGCATAGAGGTCGTGCAGGACAGGTGCAGAATGGACTGTGTTTCCACTTGTTCACCAAGATTCGTCATGACACGTCGTTGAGACTTGGGCATTCCTGAGCTGTGTCTTTTACTGAAACCACGTGCTCAGTTGGCAGAACATCCTTTGCCAGAGATGATGCAGCTTAGCTTATCAGACCTTTCCCTATGCATTGAAATCATGAAGGTGAAAATTGGCACCACCATCCGAGTCGAGGATGTATTGTCCCACGCATTGGATCCTCCTATGCCGGTGAATGTGTGAAGAGCTATCTCAGCACTAGTCGATGCCAGAACTCCTGTGTTTACCTTTCTCATCTGTCGCTTAGGTCCGCGCTCTTACACCATCAGAGGACATCACTCCGATGGGTAGGCTTCTGAGCATGTTGCCTACAGACGTGCATTTAGGGAAATTCTTGCTCACCGCGGTATTATTCCGATCTCTGGACCCTGCGCTAACAATCGCTGCTGCTTTGAGTTCCAAGTCCCCGTTCATAGTACCAATGGGTATGGAGCAAGAGGCGGACCGTGCTAAGAGTTCGTTCCACGTTGGTTAGTTATGCACTACATTAAAAGACAACGAACTTACCTCCACTTCTTCAGATAATTCAGACTTCTTGACGATCCGCAATGCATTTTCGAGTTGGCGTAGAGCATCCGAGAATCCCAGTTTCATGCGCAAGTTCTGTCGGGTTAATTTCCTTAGCCACCAGAATCTTCAACAGATCGAGGAATTATGTCAACAATTCCTAGGGTATGATGGTTTTGATACGTGATCGCTGTTTGGCTAAGAAGTCTGTTGCAGCTTCTTAGTCGACTCTTCATTTATCACTGTTGATAGGAATTTCGTTCGAGAACTCAGCCGGTATGTAACAGTGCATCTAACGCCTCCCCATTACCAATGTTTCTATCCAGTGCGCGTTTCGGTCACTCGTGAGTGTACCGCTGCCTCTGGATAGCAATGGATCTAATATTGCTCTCAACAACTCGGCTCTCACTGTGGGGCTTTATCCTAAAGTACTGGCGATCGACTCTTCCTCTGGACAAATGCGCACTATATCGAATAACCAATCTGCTGCTTTTCACCCTACTTCTGCTAACTTTGGCAGGAAGCCCGCTGACTTTGGTGTTAACCATCTCGTCTACTTTACACTCATGTAACAGTCCATTATGATGACGGCGACAAGTACTGAAGAGGTTTACAGGCACTCGAAGAAGATGTATGCTTGGGAGACCGGACCCATCGACGATCTCGCTCTCGTACTCCTATGTGGGGAGAGTGAATTCAAGGTCAGTACAACGTCCCAAGTGAATACAAGACGTTGACATCATAGCATTATACCCAGATCCAAGCTAACATGTTGTCCATTGATCGGAAAATCAGATATCAGCTCGCCCCCAGGCCAATGTTGCGCTCAAGATTCTTCGCCAACACCTAACTATGATTCTTGCACTGCAACTTTGTGGCAGACCATTAACGGAGTCTCAAGTATTATGGTATGATCTTGCCACTACAGCTTTGGGGAAAATCAAAGTGGAAACTGGAGATGACAGTGCAAAGCTGATGATTAAACTGCCACGATGTAGCCAATTGGCCTCTGATCTAGACCTAAATAATATGATGTATCGTCAAGACCTATGCACTTGCACTTATCCTCACTCATGCACATGAGGCTAAAATCGAAAACAAGATGTGACAACAATGTGAGATGTCCATAATACATAGTTGACAACGGCAGAGTCGGGGACTGGCGAGCCACCGCCGCTACAACACTCAAATGATAGAAGTGAGGCACGCACATGGCATTGACGATGTACTACGTTCAGGGACTCACTAACTTCAAGCTACTAGGATCATGACAACAGTGGCCCGTATTTCGGGTGGTGCCATTGGAGTTTTATTTATCAGTAAAGCCGTATATAAACCTGCTCCTTGCCATTCTGATCCGTTTTCGCTTTACAACCATATTACTAGGTACTACATATTACGATACTTGTAGCTGTTGTGACTCGCAACTTATTAGTAATACAGTCTTGTACTTCGGGTGGTGCCGTCGGAGTTTGATTTCTGAGTAAAGCCGTATATAAACCTGCTCCTTGCCATCCTGTTCTCTTTTCCCTTTACAACCATATTACTAGGTACTATTACGATACTTGTAGCTGTTGTGACATTTGGCGCCATACGCGTCATAATGAAATATAACTTTTGTGTGTTGAGGGTCAGATTGACCGTCCAATGCAAGCTATGCCTTGACACGCCAGGACCTTGCACACGCTACAAGGTGGTGAGATACCCATCGCTCACTGTGATGGACATCTTTAATGTATCTATCTAGAATTGATGGATGTACTGACGGGCCCTGTCAGGCTCATAATATCATTGCTGGTCTTGGGTACATCGCATGATAAATCACTTGTTAGTACTAAACTTCGAAACTTAAATAAGACACTGATATTTCAGTTATAGATATGTCTACGACAATTAATTTGTACTACGATGTTGATGTGGGAGACACCGTTGCGGACCTTGTCCAAGAACGTCGCCATTTCCGTCCGTTAATGGATGTGCAGATTGGTCAATGATCTTTGAGAGTATGAACGTGTGAGGACATGCGTAAGATACAAGTGTATACCTTTGCATGGATAATGCATAGCTGGTATGTAGGCTTTGTCGAAGAATTTTTCTACATTTACTAAGTTAAGAGTTAGTGATCCGCGCGCCTTGATGTTGAGGAACCCAACTCATGCATGTAGCCGCAAGTGCTGGTCGCACAGTCGGCGACGTATTCTCCTCTGCATATCCCTGCAGTTCATTGAAAAACTGAAGCCTCGACATAATTATCAACTTTGGAGCAAAGGCAAGATGGGTAACGGAACACATGCATCTCGCGATACTTCAGAAACTGCGACGGATGAAGTTTGTGCCCATATCCGTCGGTTGGCCTGTCATTCGGGTGAGTGGAGTAAGTGTTCCATAAAATCAACTGATTTACCATTGATATGTGGCTAGCTCCCCCGTTGGGCCATGATAGTGAAGTATCCCATGGCGGGAAATCAAAATATCCACCAGCATTCTAATGATCTTGGGGTCGGCTTCAAATTGAGGACATTCCAGCGTTTCAGAATATGGAGAAGAGAGTCGAGACATTCCTGGAGCATGGAAGACGCCTTGAGCTCATTGTGGGCATTTATGCATCTCTGCAAGATATGCTACCACTGCGCAATCACCATTTTCAGCCACTCAACCTCGCGCGGTTTCCACTTTTCAGGTGCCTGGTGAATCGCGGTCTCCATTTTCAGGTACTCTGCGATCACAAATTTCTGCCACTTCGGTAGCGTGATCCCTGTTTAGTCTATTCGGCTTCGATTGTCGCACGATGTCTTGGGTGGTGCGATCCGTCCATATTCCAGTTTTTTTGTCATGTCAACTGCTGGTTACACTTGCGCCTGCAAGCGCACCTTCACAGCACAAAACTACTTCAATTACCATCGACGGTCATGCTCTCAAACGAAAAAGTGTCTTTTGTCAGCCATATCGTCTTTCAAGGAATTATTAACTGGCAGGAAGAAGCCGCGCATCGAGGTTGGGCCGGTTACGGGATCACTTCATATACCATCCTCCGACCACCTGGCCTCCGGGCATGTCATTCCTTCAACATCATCACATCTCGAAGTGACAGTAGTATCTCTACCTGATCCTTCCATTGCTACTGAGGGCGTGGGTGGCCCTCCTGAAGGTGAAGGAGCTCAAAATGACGTAGAGGACATGTCCCTGGCACAGCGCCGGACGAGGCATCAGAATCGCCAGATGCCATTAAGATTCAGAGACGTGCTTCCACAGCCTCCGCCTACTATACCATTGAAAGCTCGCGACCGTCATCTTGTGCCCGTGGTATCTGTTGTCGCTTCAAATAATCCATCTGCTTTACCAGTACGCACGGTATTATGCACCCCCCGAAATGTCTTTGGGCTCGTGCGTCAATACTTCTCGTCTGAAGTGCCATCCCACGATCCAGAGGAGTATGTTACTATTGCGGACTTGTCGTTAATACAGGGCAGCCCTCAAGTCAACGATGACGAACATGCGCCTCCCTCTGCGAGCGGCGAGTCTCAGTATCATCCATATCCTAACCGTTCTTCGTTTGAACTCGGCAATTGGTATTGGAATCAAGGAGTGCAGAAATCACAAGAAGACTATATGAAACTGATGAAGATCATGGGTGACAGTACCTTCAAGGCTACCGATGTACGCTCTACCCATTGGAAAAAAATTAACTTGCAGCTTGGTACCAACGACTACGACGAGGGAGATGGAGAGGAATGGGAGGATGAAGACGCCAGATGGAAAAGATCACCGGTGTCTATTGAGGTGCCATTTGCACGCACCGCTGAAGTACCAGGTTCACAGCGTTATCACGCTGCTGAATTGTATCATCGTTCTCTTGTGGGTGTTTTGCGAGAGAAACTGGCTAACGCCCGAGATGATAAGCTATTCCATTACGAGCCGTACCAGCTGCGTTGGAATTCTCCTCATTTGGATGCCGAAGTCTCCATCTATGGGGACTTGTACACATCCGCTGTGTTTCACAAAGCTCACAGCAACTTACAAAAATCACCAGGGGAACCTGGTTGCGATTTACCTCGAGTGGTGGCTGCCCTCATGTTTTGGTCTGATGCTACGCAACTCACTTCGTTTGGCAATGCCAAGTTGTGGCCTACCTACATGTACTTCGGCAACGAGTCTAAGTATCGCCGTTGCAAACCATTGCTCAACTTGAGCAACCATGTCGCTTACTTTGAAACGGTACGCCTTCCTACATTGTTCGATATGGTGCATACTTAAACGTTGTATTGTCAGCTCCACGATTCATTCAAAGCCTTTACAGATGGGAAAGGCTTGAACAGCGAGTGCGCAACACATTGCCACAGGGAGTTCTTTCATGAGCAATGGAGGATTCTGCTGGACGATGAGTTCCTCGAAGCTTATGAACACGGCATTGTAGTGTGTTGCTGTGACGGCATCAACCACAGATTTTATCCGAGGATTTTCACTTACTCTGCAGACTATCCAGAAAAGTCCGTATACTCAATTTGTACCTTGAATAGTATTGACTCTAATTTTACTAGAGTACTCATAGCTATGGTTAGAAACTTAGGAGGGTGTCCATGTCCCCACTGCCTTATACCGAAGAACCATATTCATAATATGGGCATGCCTCTAGATAGAAAACAACGCCAAACCCTCTTTTGCAGTGATGAGAGAAGAAGAATGATGGTGAATGATGCTCGCTCGCTGATTTATGAGCAAAACTTCATGGTCGGCAGTGCAGCGGTGGAACACATTTTGAAGCCGCAGTCGTGGGTACCTACCTCAGTAAGACTTCCAGTTCGTTCGCCAACCATAGCTTACTATGTCTTAGAATGCATTCTCAGACCGCCTGGGGCATATGGGTTTCAGTATATTTCATGCTCTTGTGGTGGATTTGTTACATGAATTTGAGATCGGCGTGTGGAAGATGTTGTTTATTCACTTGTTACGGATCATTACGGCGCAGGACCCGGGTCTCATTCATCAATTGGACCAGAGGTATGATGTATGCTAACGTGTTACTTGTCTGATTCAGCTGACTCCTCTGTCATCAGATACAGGCAAACTCTGACGTTTGGACCAGCCACCATTCGAAAGTTTTCAGCCAATTCTTCCGAGATGAAACATTTGGCGGCTCGAAACTTTGAAGATCTCCTCCAGGTATGATCTTGCCGCCATTCAACTTAGATAGACTGACACAATGCACAGTGCTCCATCCCTGTCTTTGACGGCCTTCTTCCTGAGCCACATAATCAGACTGTTCTTGAGTTGCTCTTCACCATGGCTCATTGGCATGGGCTAGCCAAGCTCCGAATGCATTCTGATTTGACGCTCGAAATTATGGACCACATGACATCAGCACTCGGTCAACAGTTTCATCAATTCAAGGCAACAGTTTGCAATGCTTACGGGACCCGCGAACTTGGCCAGGAAGTCAGGGCTTGTGCCCGACGCCGTGCAAAGAAGGTGTTGCACCAGAAGGCAGGGCATAAATGTACACAATCTACTCGTGTCGTAGAGCAAGCGGAGGTGGACACCTCGGAGAATTTGAAGCGCAGCAAAGTGTTCAATATTCAAACGTACAAATTTCATGCATTGGGAGACTATGTGTCTACCATTCGTTGGTATGGCACATCTGATTCCTACAGTACTGAACCAGTCCGTCCTATATAATCTTCCGCTATGAACTGCCCTGACTTGAGTTTTCCAGGGCGAACTTGAACACCGTTCCCCCAAAGCCAGATATCTTCGCACCGATCGTAAATCTTTTGTTCAACAGCTGACTCGGATTGAGCGCCGTCAGGCTCGCATTCGTCAAATTGTTGACACTAATTTCAATCGCCCCCATGTTGAAATTTCTGAGGTAGCAAGAAGCCCTCAGGCTCATCATCATATTGGCCTGACACAGAAGTACTCTATACATATAGGATCGTACTTGATCAGCCACCTGGGTGATCCAGCCATAAAAGTTGGTCATATACTGCTTTATCGAAAACCCTCTAACACGCTCTTGCAGAACTTCCTTCCGAAACTGAAGGAACACCTCTTACATCGAATCATTACCCCCTCAGGAGTAGGAGACGAACAGGATATCAATACAATTATTCTCAAGGATGATCGCATATATCAGCATAACATCGCTAGGTTCAACTATACGACCTATGATGTCCGAAGAGCCCAGGACATTATCAATCCAAGGACTTCACATTGCAACATTATGGTGCTCCGCTCCGACAACGATATCGGGTGCCATGGTCACAGGTACAACTACAGTAAGGTACTTGGCGTATACCACCTCAATGTCATATTCATTGGACATGGTATGGTTGACTACACTCCAATACGAATGGAGTTCCTGTGGATCCGCTGGTACGAGCCCATGGATGAAGTCTCTGCCTGGGCGACTTCAACCCTGGATCGAGTGAACTTCCTGCCCCTGAACCACGAGCACTCGTTCGACTTTCTTGATCCCGCCGATGTCCTTCGGGGTTGTCACATCATTCCTCGTTTCGCCAGAGGCAAGAGACATGCTGATGGATCGGGTGTGTCAGCATGTGCGGGGGACAAAGATGACTGGCGCGAATACTATGTCAATCAGTAAGTTGGTTGTAATGCAACGTGGATCAGAATATTGATTTCGAGTTTGTCATATTAGGTTCATTGACCGCGATATGCTTATGCGCTTTCACTTCGGGCTTGGCGTCGGACATGTATATTCTCACTATCGCACCACACAGGTTGAGCTTCAATGAGAAGACATTAGCTTACAGGCATCGTTTAACCGTGATGTGGAAGACCTCACAGACGACGTAGAAGTAGATGAAGGTGACGATGAAAGTGATGATACTGACGATGGGTTGGACATTGAGCAGCCATTCAGTTCTAATGAATCATTACCAGATCAATTCGATGAGATGGATGATGGCGAAGTAGATCTAGACTACGAAAACTAGATCATATCTTAATTTTTACTGCAAATGTAGCTCAAATATTCCGCGACCGTCAAAACCATTAAATCTATTGGGACCGCTTTCGCAGTCGACTATTCGAGCCATAACTGAGTCGTTTTCATGTAATACGTCAACTACATGGTGATGGCATATGGATGCGGCCAAATGCGGTCAACCGCGGTCAAAGTATGTAATTGTATTCAAATGAGTATTTTTTCGTCCATTCTCAACGTCTTCATCTGCAGATATCATGGAATCTCAACTTCATGAATGCTATCTCTTCAGCGACCTTTCGCCTAGCATGATGCCTATCTCTGTGCGTTTTTTTTTTTGACCTTGCTATTTCAACGCCACTATCTCTCTCCTCCAGGGCCTCGTCAGCCTAGACGCAGGGTTCGATTTCGTCGGTTATGTTTCCATCGGCGAACAAGAAACAATGTTGTTCCCTCTATATGTAAGTTTTCTCTTCTTCTGAGAGTTGCAGCAATGTCTCACTATACACCAGTGTTTATCCATGTCCCTCGGCGCCGTAGGTGGCTCATTCTTCAGGCATCATACACTGACCGTCTCTATAGCTTAGACACCAGATCTCCTTGATTGGCTATATTGCGACACCGATCATGCACAACGGGATGGAAATTGTGCACCATTCCATGTACGAACCTGGGTCTGTGCCCATATACACCCAGGTACCGTGTTGCACTTGGACTGCACTTGCTTTCCCACTGACTAGTCTTGTAGCATGCTGAGCCATCTGGGAAGTTGGATTTGGCTCACCAGGCCTACACAGTAACTGACCACCTTCTTTATATCACATATGACTGGGTAAGCCCGTCTTACAATCTTGAAGTTATCTCGCGTGACAAAATCCTAGCCCACTCCGGGCATTCAGAAAACAATGGCCCTTCTTGCCCAGTATCCTCAGGGACGTGGCCCTATTGACATTGTTGTCACTTTATCCCAGCTCTTTCAGCCCTTTCAAACCTCTATAGTTGCCCCGGAGTTCAACGACTATGAGCCGTTTGAGTCACATCCCATCGTGTCGGAGCCAGAGTCTCCCGTGTTTGGCGAACTACTTTTGGGTCAAACTCTGAATGTCGCTGAGGTACTGGTGGATTCCAGTGTTCCTTCTGTGAACATGACTGGCTGCACGACAAATCTTGATGACGATGTCACGCAGCCTGAAGTGCAAGCAGACGGTACAGATACTCTAAGCACCATCCAAGACCGGTATCCCCAGTGGAAAGCGGTCCTCGTTCACTTGCGGCTTGAGATGAGATCTGATGTTGCCCACGGGATACCCATTAATCTGTTTCTACTCACACAAGCCAATTACTCCGAGGAAAGGAAACAGTTCGTCAGCGAGCTCTTCCAACGGAGCCTCACTGCGGTTGGGATAGATTCCGCATCTCTGGGTCGTGGTCAGGAGCTCATTCATATAATATTCTCCGGACATCCTGACTCTTTTTAGTTATATCATCCGATGGGCATACCCATATCACAGAAGACGCTATATTGGGGATGGTACATTTTCTTCATTGATTCCATCTACTTGTCTCACCTAGAATAGGTCGGTAAATGGTTGTCAGCCCTTCTGTCCCTCATGAAACGGGCAGCTACCATCGCAATCGCAGATGGCGGACTGATGAACAATTTTACCCTTCAAAACCCGTGCCCCTTCGCTCTGCAGAGTGACATGTGTTCCATGTGTGTACAACTGATGAACATGTTTATGTCTCCCAACTCGACCCGTTTCCCGATTGCTGTTAGTTTTCTTCGTTAACTTTGAATGTTAATGTCTTATTTGCCACGCAGACTAATGATTTCGTGCGGTTCCTTCGCATGAGCATTGCAAAATCACTCGTTCACTATCTGGTATACTGGCCCACTAAATCGGCCAATGTGATCAGGACTATGGCTGATATCAACCGCCCTATCTTCAGGCACGCCTCACATCTACCCCCGGCGACATTAGCGTTTTTAGGGGCCTGCGTAAGTCGGTTTTACGTTATGTGCTTATTTTTTTAAGTGTTCCATTTTGTTAGTGTTACAGCGCTCTCCTCTCCTATCTGATAGATACGGTCAAGGCAGGGGGAGTCAGCACTAACTTATCACAATTTCCTTCTGTTAGCGAGGTTTATGACGAACTTCTCAGGATGGCAATGGACCTGTTCGCACAGCAAGGTGACCCAGAACTCCCGATTCTCCTGATTTACCTTGCAGGGTTTTGCAACTTGAAGTGAGTTAACATGCAATTCATTTCTGTGCTGCTGATAAACGGGAATGCAACATCCAGGAAAACTGACGTCGTCAAGATTGCCCGCTGCAAATAAGCCGATCTGAAGTAGAAGTCGCTTTCTATATATTGTTTATATTGGTCAGGTTTGAATGTATCCGGTGTTGCGTTGTGTTACAAATCTTCTTGCGATATTTGAGGGTTAAGATGCTGTCGTGGTAAGCAAAGCACCCCAAGTTTGATTTTGGCAGCTGCGATCCGCAGGCATGGTTCATGCGAACGGCCAAGTACATCTACGACCCTTCAGTAAATAACGATACTCAAGCCTACCGACCGCGGACTCGGATGATTTTCTCACAAGGACTTGCGCGTTGTCCAATAAACTTCATCACCTAAATTCAAGGTGAGTAGATTCTCGTAATCACTTAGTCATATACTGTGTTTTTTTATAGACCGCTGTCATACAGCCACCGCTGCCAGAACCGCCGTTGCACAGCCACGGCCTCTATACTCGCTTGTAAGCCCTCAACGATCGCATGTGAGCCTCTTCTTACCCCCCTCCTACTTCGATATGTTAAATATATGTTCAGCTTTGCTTCCTACACCTAACACTCTTTCGACAAGAAACTTGCTTGGTGAGCACACCGAGAACACCCTGAAATCTTGGCTCCAGAAACAGGGGCGTGACATTGTCAGTGCACTCTCATGTTTTCATAATTATTTCATCATAACATAAAGTCCAGCTTCCAGAATCCCTCCTGATCACAGCATCCGTATTGTTTGGATGGGTCGACCCCCTTGATCTTATCGCCGTCCTTCATATAAGCCTCAGAGTGGCCGCAGTGGAGAGACAGCTCCAGCAAGAAGAGTACACTGACATCACATTCCTTGTGCAAGGAGGGCGTTGCTGGATGGAGGAGAGGAGGTATCGAGCTCAAATGGAGCTTTCGTTATTCAGTAAAGCTATTGAGAATGTGTATGAAGAGCTGAACACCCAATACCACCCATGTAAGGGCATGCTCTCATGACATGATTGTTGACACTGATTTTTCCCCCAGCTACATGGCAAAGGACAATGCTGAGAGAGAACCCTGTCGTGCATGTATGAACACCTCTCTCGGTCCATGGTGATGACTTCTCGGTCAATTTTGTTCACTCTCAACCGTCAAAAGCTACTCGAGAGAAATGCGAGGCGTGGCTTTCCACATCATGGCAGTTTCAAATGGATTTCCCGCGAACTCAAGAAATTCCTCAGTTTCACCAACACGTATTAAAGGTTAGTATTACTCTGCTATGGTGGACTTGGTGTTCTTACAATGTGCAGCCCAACAATTCATTTCTTCCCTTGCCTTGCTTGATAAAACCTTGGGTTAGTAGTGTCACATATGGTGACTATGTCAGCGCATCTTGTGCAGTCACGAAGCCCATCCGCCTCGACAACCCCAACGACTTCAAAACAAAGGAGGACAAACCGCTGGATGTGCTCAAGTCGGATTTTCACATTCTGCAGCTGATGAAACGACGAGCACAGTCCGAAGTAGACATGTTCTCTGAAGCCATTGCACGCACTGCTGGGATTGGGTGTACTAATGATGGTGGGTTTGCAGTCTTTGCTTTTGTTATCTCACTGACGTGACTGTAGGCACATGCACATCTTCTGGAAGTGCAACGACTTATGAATCACACCTACCTAGCAACTTTTCTGATAATCGGTCTGATGATTGGTTTGACAATTGGTTTGATGGCTCTATATCTTCCAATGCTTCTGTGCTCACGTGACACCATTGTTGTAGCTGTATCCTTCCTTGAAGGACATGCATGGCTGTTGTAATGATATTCCATATTATGCTGTTTGCACGTTTGACTTTATCTTTATTTATGTTGTGTTGCCCCTATCATTATCACTTTGGTTACCAATTTTTATCTGCTTAGTGTCCGTATTCCAGGCAGTTAAGCTGAGGTGTGCGTAGGTAGATGTTTTACACCAAACCTAACCCTAGGTGAACCGCTCAGACAAAACCTTCCAGCAAGTTCAAGTTCGGGGTATACCTCCGAGCGTCTCAATTACATCATCCTTTATCCAGGATGCATCGCGTAGACCCTGCCGTCAGCACCACCCATCAAATAAGGGCGCGGAAGACCGAACTTGGACTTTGAATGATGTCTTTCGTGGGATGTACTGGATTGGAGGTATATTCAAGGTACGAGTGTTCCTCTCATTTATTGCTGTCATAATCAATAATCAATGTACAACACCACTTGTCAGGTCTTTGGTGATACTGCACAACTCATGGGTCCTATTGTCCTTGGGTAAATAGCAACCTCTGTGTTTGGTTGTGGTGGCCTCTGACGCCTGTCCTCCCGCGGCAGCAAATCATTCTCTGCGCAGGAGTGTTCCGCTGCAATCGTTGCAGGAACACCTGGCCCTAATGTCGGTCGTGGGATTGCCATGGCCTTTGGGCTCTTTGAGCTCACTGTGATGGCCAGCATCTGCACCCACCAGGTTTGTAAAACTTTATAAATTACACTCGGCTCACCTAATGTTGCTAAGTTCTTTTGACATTCGATGGCAACAGGGGTCCTGGCCAGAGCCGCGCTGATATCATGTATTTACGAGCGTGGAGTGAACCTGACGGGCAAAGCATGCGTTAAAATCAACAACACCACACTCGTTAATCATATTTCTATCTTTTGACTGAGGTTTGTTGTACACTGTAAAGAGTTCGATTTGTTCTAACTTGGAAACTAGCTCGGGCCATCTGCACTCGCTGGTTTCTCGCTAATTGCCTTCACGATTCCGATTCAACGACACTGCAGCACTGTATTCGCTCAGTATCGATGAAATAGACTGATCAACGAGTCAAAGTTCTGCTAGAGGTACTCGGTTCGTAACCTTGGAGCTGCTAGGACACGCAATGATGCTAAAGAGTACACAGGAGCCATATGGATTGTCAAATATTTCACATACAAAGTTCCTTTCCTTCCAAGTAAGCACGATGTCAAGGAATATCAACAACATACTCACGAAAGTTGCTTAGGAATCTTCTACCTTCGAAAAAAGGAACTGCATGGTATTCGAAGGATTCTTCATGTAACTTCGGGGAAGTAAGTCTAAATGGATATAGCATAGCAACGCCTCCTAATTCAATTCACGCAGCTTGGCCCTCGCGGCCTCGATGCCAGTCCTCGCTGCCACACTAGCTTTCGTCACATACACCCTGACAGCACACAACTTCAACGTTGCTGTCATATTCAGTTCGTTCAGTTTATTCCAGGTGAAATTGTTTGTTGCGGCGGACATAGACACGCACTTACCCGAGAGATAAATAGCTTTTCCGGCAACCAATGACGTTCATGCCTCGCGCTCTATCGGCTATACCCGATGCATCCAATGCGATTCAGCGGCTCGCACACGTGTTCCACGCAGAACTTATTTCCGAAGATACACTCGTGACTGACAAGGACCAAGAACCCGCGCTTCTGACCAAGGACGCGACATTTGAGTGGGAGTCGCATGCAAAAGATTCTGGTGAGGCTTTCAGCTCGAAGGGTGCACACGGCAGTGGTCCACAGAGGGGCAAGGACAGAGGTGTGAAGGAGGATATGGCAAAGGAAAAGGAAAAGCCCGCTCCTGGAAAGGATACACCTATTTTTCAGGTGAAGAATGTGACCATGACCATTCCACAAGGTCAACTTGTCGCTGTAGTTGGGCCTGTCGGGAGTGGCAAGGTAATTTTGTCGAATGACATTCTCGAAGCGACCACTGACCCATGAACAGTCCAGTTTATTGCAAGGACTGTTAGGTGAGATGAGGAAGGTCTCCGGGCATGTCTCATTTGGCGGTCGTGTTGGTTATTGTCCACAGACCGCGTGGATTCAGAATGCTATGTTGGTCAGCATGGTTTCTGCCCTAACTTCAAGGGCAAGTACATCTAATATCTTACCCTAGTGTGATAATATCACTTTTGGCCAACCATTCAAGAAGGATAGATATTGGCGCATTATTGAAACTGCTTGTCTACTTCCAAACCTCCAACTGCTCCCAGATGGGGATTTAACTGAGGTACGTGGGTGAATCCAATTTGATATCGCCGCTTATATTATATTTCAGATTGAAGAAAAGGGAATCAACCTCAGCGGAGGCCAAAAGCAGAGAGTGAGTTCGTGGCTTGTATCTGTTAAGGATCGATGTTTATCTTTCACCCAGGTAAACATTGCTCGTGCTCTGTACTTTGAACCTGAAATTGTTATATTTGATGACCTGCTCTCAGCAGGTGAGCTATGTCACTTATTTCATGTCTATCATATTGGAGAACACCTTCAGTCGATGCTAATGTTGGAAAGTCCTTATTCCAAGATGCTATCGTGGGTGCCCTGCGAAATCGTGGTGTTACTGTCATTCTGGTCACGCATGCGATCCATTTCCTCTCTCAAGTAGATTACATCTATACCCTGAACGGCGTTTTCACGGAGAGTGGGACCTATGAGGATCTGGTCTCTCGCGGTGGTGATTTTGCACGTTTTGACCTAGAGTTCGGTGGCCATGCCTCAGAGGGGGAAGATGAAACCCAGGAAGAGGAAGTCATTCCGCAGAGACGCATTACCATCGAGGATGTGAAGTTGAAGTCAAAAAGAGCCAAAAAGCAGGCTACTGGGAGTGGTGAACTTGAAGGTCACTTGATCATCAAAGAGAAGCGGTCGACAGGCTCCGTGTCCTGGAAAGGTGCGATCAAGTTCATCTGAGATGTTTCCCTTGATTGAAACAGTTTTGAAGCTCCATCTTAACCATTTGATTGATATGTCTAGGTAAGTCTACTGTTAAGACCATGCACAAAGGGTAGGACTGATTCTGAGGGGCTTGGCTTCAGCTCGTGCGCTGCGCCCCTTACCCGAGTATGTGCCCTTAATTTCAGATTGGTGTCCAAAGAAAGTCCGAAGACGTCCGAAGGCGCGGGAAACTTCGGAAGGACTTTCTGGACGGGTGCAAGTAACTTCCGGATGAGTGCGGGAAAGTTCCGGAGGAACTTCCGGAAATTACAATGGGGTTTCGTCCTAATACAGATACGTGTAATGGCTACTCAGGACTTGTCCTGAGTAGAAGCAAAAAGAGGAAAGGCTGCAAGGACAAAGTCCGAAGCAGAATAGGTCCGGAGGACCGCGGGAAAGATCCGGATAGACTTCCGGAACTTCGGATGAGTGGAGGAGCGGAGGAGCGGAGGAGCGGAGCTCTGGCCTAGGGAGAAACTCCCTAGGCCTGAGATGGATATCAACTAAGTTGGAAGACTAGAACTGATATGAGGACTTAGAGTGAAGACTAGTGCGAGGACTAATATGATATTCAGACTGAGGTACTACAAGACATATACACGAGTTTATATACTAAGAGAAATAACGGAAGGATCAATAAGCAGAGTCCGAGGCTATGTACGAAGCATATGCAAAGGTTGACAAACGCGAGTCGGAAATGAACATAGGTTAATGGATCAGTAAGCATACCGGTAATAGATATAACCGAAACAGCGGAATAAAGGAAATACCAATAGGCTGTGCTTAACGTTATAAGAACAGGAAATGAATTAGGAAGCTTATCTATATCGGATCGGAAGCGGATCTATGCATCGGATCAGATCAGATCAGATCGGATATGGTCCGGATGAGATGCGTGGATATGTGGGATAGGACAAAGGATGAATGATGCAGGCTAGCTGTGAAGGGAAAGGGATCTGGACGTGGACATGCGGATGTGGATGTGCAGAGGTGCAGGGATCCGGATGGGTAGAGGACTGGAGACATGGATAGGACATCCGAAGGTCCGGATGAGGCGTGGGAATATTATCGGATGTAGGTCCGGAATACGGGATAATCTACTCACATGTCGACTCGGTATATGCTGATGATGCCTTCCGCATTTAGTGCCTCATACGACAGTCTTCAGATGTCGTTGGATAGGTTAGTATTCAATCTCGAGTCAGATGACACGCTCCATCTCATAATTTTTCTAGCGGGACTATCCTTTCGTGTTCTCAACCTGGAATCCACAATGAAGCCATTGCTAACACGGTCTCGGAAGACGCCCAAGAGTTATCTTATCCCAAAGATGTGTCCGCCATCCGGGCTGAGTATGTAGTTCTACCTCAATCCAAACATCGATTCAACTGATGGCCTGTGGCAGATGGGCTCGGGCCTGCGAGGAAGATGAATACCTAAAGGCGTATCACTGGTACGTGCCACCCCAACTGAGTGTCCACCATTGCTCATTCATTTTTCCAGGTCTTCAGCATCTTTACCAGATGTTCCAAATACTCAGATGTTGTTTCGAACATTGAACCAGTTCACTGCTCCGGTGGCTGGTCTCCCTCAATTTCCCCCATTCGATCCGAGCCAACACTATTCTCCGCAGCCCTCTTCCGTCCCTTGAGCGTCGCTGGAAGTCCCCGCATGGTCCCAGTATGGCTATGATGGTGGTTCGTATGTGAATGGACCTAATCTTGCTCAAAATTACTTTCCCACTGTCGTCGACCTAGAGCTTTGGGCAGCGGGGGATCCCCACGCATATGCCCCCCGACCTCCGTTCTCTCAAGAGCAAAATGTGCATTTACAGGCTGAAGTGTCTATCCCCTCGACAACGGATTATACCGGCAACGCATATACTAGTGCCATCATGGACACAACGTTGGATACCGAAACTTTTGCCGTCCGCATCTGACTCTGACGCGACAATGTGTCTGAGTGATGACAACAGCTTGGAGCCATCTTCCTCCGCTCCCAATGGGCAGTACACGCTAGTTTGGTGGGAGACCAAGTCAGTATCTTTTTATTGACTTTTTTATTTCTCTTCTAAATCCTGGCGCAGCAAATTCAACCGACCAAACTCGTTCTATCAGACACTGTACGGCTGCCTAGGGGTTGCTCAAGCGATCTTAGTATGCTTGCTGTACATAAGTCAGTTCCTATCGCTGATGGCGGCACGCTCGCTCAACACAACTTGCTGTAGTGGTGCTGGAATGGATTTCATTTCATATTATGCATCTCAAAGCCTGCACCACAAGTCTGTACACAACGTCTTTCATGCATCTATGTCCTTTTTTGACACTACAGTGAATGATTGTATATGGAAGCACTAAAAACAATGCTTATTGTGTTCCTGTAGCCTATGGGCCAAATCCTGAGCATTTTTGGCGAAGATATCGACGGTCAGTATCTCATTGATTTTTGCTATGTTGTACTTGCTGAAACTTTTCATCCAGGTATTGATAATCAACTACCACGTGAGTCATATATCACTGCATGCTGAGATGTCACTTATCCATGATCCAGAATTGACGAGATTGTGTACGTTAGTTGCACGCTTCATTTATAGAAACTAACTGGAGATCCAGTTGTCATCATGCTGTCCAGCGTGGTTGGCTCTATCGTCATCGTTTCTGTCCTTGAACCGTACTTTGGTCAGCATATTGATATCATCTGTGAGGATGTGGCTCATGCTTGACTAGTTATTGCTGTGTTCTTCATTGCTATCGGTTATGGCTTCTTTGCCGCCTTTTATCGAGCTGGTGCTCGCGAAGTCAAGCATCTGGGTTTGTTATTGTATTTTTGACGTGAAAGCCTCTGTTGAAGTTGGTCATCAGACTCTATGCTTCGCTCTCTTTTGTATGCCCACTTTTCGGAGACCTTAACAGGACTGCCCACAATCCGCAGCTACGGAGAAATGAAGCGGATTATTGCTGCCAATAGATACTATATTGATCTGGAGGACAGAGCTCTGTTACTCGTGGTCACGAACCAGAGGCAAGTAACCTTCAAGTTATGCATATCTTGGCGGTCGTTGTTCATCACCTTCCCTCAGATGGCTTGCAATAAGGTTGGACTTCATGGGAGCCATATTAGTCTTCCTTGTAGGCGTCTACCCAATGACAGATACCTCGTGCTTACTCAATATGATCTCAATAGGTTGCTCTTCTCGCGATGATCGACATCTCCGGGATAAACGTCGCTCAGATAGGGTTGGTTTTGACGTATACCAGTGGGTCTCCCAATGTCGCCACTACAGTCTGTACGATCGATTAACCTCTGTCACAGCCTCGCTGTCGCAAATGTGTAGTCTGGTAACCAGACAGACAGCAGATGTTGAGGTAAGGCTTTCCTTACTATCTCCCATAGGCTATTCAATTGTTATTCGCCTCAGAATTACATAAATTCAGTGGAGCGACGTGAGCCCCCAATTACATCATACCTCAATTCTTACTGACATCTCGCAGTGGTACAGTACGTCGCAGGCGATATGGTACCTCAAGAGGCTCCCTATGAGATCGAAGAACGAAGGCCCCCGGCGCAATGGCCTGAACATGGTGCTGTCGAATTCAACGACGTTAAGATGGCTTACAGGCCGGGCCTTCCCAACATATTGAAGGGCATCTCCATCAAGATTAGGGGAGGCGAAAAGATAGGTGTCATTGGAAGGTTAGCTGGTTTGTTGGATCTACCTATGTATGCTAATGCAATGTCCCCTCAGGACTGGTGCTGGCAAATCTTCTTTGATGCTTGCACTGTTTCGAATTGTTGAGGTGTCTGGTGGTTCAATCACTACTGATGGGTGCGTGGATCATTACTTGTGACAAAATATTGATTGGTTTATCCTTTCTAGTGTCGATATATCCACACTTGGTCTTAAAGATCTTCGCTCCAAGATTTCGATTATCCCACAAGACGTCTGTAAAGTTTCCCTGTATGATCTAACACAGGACTAACGTACAAACTCGATAGCCCCTTCTATTTAGCGGTTAGTATCATAGATCTACGTGCTCTTGTGCGAAGTGCTAAATGATCCCCAGGGACCATATGCTCCAACCTGGATCCATTCTCCCAACACAGTGACGCGGTGCTATGGGATGCGCTGCATCGATCTTGTCTGCTTGATTCTAGTACCACCTCGAAACTGTCATCTTCTAGTGATGGCGTTGGGAGCAAGCAAGCTCCCACCAACCGCTGCGACCTTGACAGTACTATTGAGAGGGAGGGAGCGAATCTCAGCGTTGGGGAGAGATCTCTGCTCAGTCTGGCTCATGCGTTGGTGAAAGACGACAGAGTCGTTGTGCTTGATGAAGCCATGTTAGTCATGTGCTCTTACAAGCTGGACGTGTTACTAATGAACTCAAAATTATTCCTAGATGTCTCGATTACATGCTCCTACCTCCCGCCGTGCACGATCCTCGCAATACTTTGTTATTAATCATCCTCTCCCATTGTCTCCTTGCCTATCGCCTCCTCACCTATCGCCCCCTCGCCTTCCACATCTTCCCCCTCCCTCATCCTCACACTAGATCGCGTACATCGAGTTAATAAAAATTAAATTATGGACTATTAGTAGTACACACCGTACATATCGAAAACTAATCACCACCTGCTGATACGTTTGTACTTGCTTGCCCCTCTGCTTCAAATTTGGGATTCGAGAAAGACGCTAAGATGAAACAGTGAGTACTAACGCCAACACAAAACACTAAGTGACTTACAGCGTTCAGCTGACCCATAGCTTTCAGGTATGTTATTGATTTTGGTATAAGTTAAAGTACGAAGGAAAGAGCTGATTCTTAAATAGTATATATTCATTCCCCGAAACGCTCGTCTTCATGCAAGTTCCATGCGGCACCTTCGGCAACGACTCGGTTTCGGCACAAGGTCTTTGAGGAGGACGTTGGCAGGGTAAAAGGTCATTTTGGACCCATTAACACGTCAGTTCCCCCAGTTTTATTTTTTCAATGATTTTTATTTGACTACTACCAGTGTGGCTCTCTCTCCATCTGGTGACTAGAGTGAGAGCTCGCGATTCGCCTACTCTGCTTGTCTGCTTGGTTTTTTCTCGCATTCTCTCGGATTTCGACTCAGTCTCTCGTCCCTTATGTCTACAGTATCAGCGTTAATCGTTTTGCCTCTCGACTTTAATACAATTCGGCTCGTTTATGCACACATTCTACTAAGTAAGTCGCTTCGTTTGGTTTGATTGCCTTTCGCCGCACTCGCATTCTGAGTTTTCTCTGTTTTTGAAAATTTCGGCCTTGACAAGTATTCATTTTACAATGTTCCGTTTCACACTCAGAACCACGCACTTCCGCTCACATCGCACCAGCACCAGCACCTTCACATCCGGCAGTAATCGCTGCACCTCCCGCATCAGCCACAGCGGACACTGTACCTCTCGCGCACACCTCAGCCACAACCGCCACCAAGACTAGCGCCCACCACGCCCACCCACTTCCAGCAAGCCCCAGTGCCAAGCGCACACGTCCGGTACACGCCAACAAGTGTTGACGCGACTCAGACACGCGCGGACGACGAATGGGAGCAAGGAGAAGGAGAATGGAGCAGTTGGGAAGAGGAAGTGGACGAATGGACAGAAGGCAGGAAGAAATGGGGAAGTTGGAAGCAGGAAACAGTTTGCAGGACACGGTGAGCCCACAGACACGCGCCAGTGCGCACCTACCAGTGACACCAAACCCAGTGCGACTCTCTGCACACGTTCCAACCGGCAGGAAGTACCCAGTACCACGGGCGCGCCATTCACACATGCCACGTCACCGGCACTTATTCTTGCACACCCATCATTCGCGCCACCATCACCATCACTCGCACCTCGCATAGCTTGGACTATGCAGCCCATGCTGCCACCATCAACCGCAGCCCTCACTTCGCCATTCGCAACCGCTACAGCAACCGCGTCCATCTCAACGTGCCCCACACCATCAGCGCGTGTTTGCGTGCCACTAGCAATGCCCATACCACTCGCACCCCCCATACCACTCGCCCCCCCGTCCATCGCCAGCACACGCCATCTCCGAGCGTTCAACCCAACGATACGCTGGCAAGTGCCAACGACGAAGTGATGTGATCGCGCGGACTCGATGAATTGTGAGACAGCGAGAGGACTGGAGAGAAGTTGGGAGGACGAGGAGGATGGAAAGAGCAGAAGGGAGAGAGAAGGGAGGGAGAAGGAGAAGGATTAGAGCACCTTGTGACTTGTCATCCCAGTCTGTGAGTGTATTGGTCCTCCTTTGAGCTCAAGCCATGCTGATTGAAGTTGTTGCCCACTGTTCACAGCCTGTGAGTTGTGTCGATCGTCCTTCGAGTTCGAGCCATGCTGATCGTTGCCCACTGTTTGCAGTTGGTGAGTGTAGGATCGTTTTTTCATATTTTTAGAATTGCTAGTTTAATATTTATATATATGTACTATTACCCGCGGGGAAACCCTGCATGGGTGCGGGTAGGAGTGCGAGCTCGTTGTACAAAAACCCATACCCTTCATGCGGGTGTGGGTGCAGGCGAGGTTTCCGACACCCAGGGTTTACCCAGGTGGATATTAATACATACCGATAGCAGAGGTACTTTGTATCATTGCCATTTTGTTGTCCTGTGATTTGTTCTATCCTATGTGCACCGCTTTGAACAATATAATCACATTGCCTGCATTTTTTGAATTTTTGTAGACTTTGACAAATTCTCGCCCATCCGCAAAGGGACTTGGAGTATTTTAGAGTATTTGAACGATTTGAGACAATTTTTGTATATTAAAAGGCAAGTCAAAATGAGATGCCCCTGTCATAGCTATACATTCTCTAGTATATTTGTTGCATATTTGCAAAATGCATATCAAGATTACGTGACCCCGACACAGTCATATATCATTTCGTATACTTGCTTGATACTTGTAAAAGGCACATCAAAATGAGATGCCCCTGTCATAGCTATACATTCTCTCGCATATTTGCTGCATACTTGCAAGACTTGTATCAAGATTACGTGACCCCGACACAGTCATATATTCTTTCGTATACTTGCTTGATACTTGTAAAAGGCAAGTCAAAATGAGATCCCCCAGTCATAGCTATACATTCTCTCGCATATTTGCTGCATACTTGCAAGACACCTGTCAAGATTACGTGACCCCGACACAGTCATATATTCTTTCATATACTTGCTTGATACTTGTAAAAGGCACATCAAAATGAGATGCCCCTGTCGTAGTTATACAATCTCTCATATATTTGTTGCATACTTGCAAGACATGTATCAAGATTATATATCCTTGGCATAATCATATATTTTTTCATACACATGTTGAGCAAAGATAATAATGTATAATTCTAAAGCTAGATGTATCATAATGGGTTTCATTTGTCAGCTCTATCTGGTCATATCAATTCCAGATTGATTTCCTGATGGGGGCTCTGCCGGCAGCGGAGGCTGGGACGACGACTGGGCCCCGGATGAATTTGTTGCAGAGGGACCACGACGATTGCACGGCTGAGGAACATACCCATGTTCTTTCTTGCGATGCTGTGTGATGTTGGAAGAGGTGTGAGTTCTGTAGTTACAGCCATCGTGAGGACAGATGAAGTGTTGCTCGCCCGTGCTAAAATAAAATAAAATAAAATAGAATAGAATTGTTGATCAGGTGGAATCAATGATGGTGATGAATGACCACGTACTGCACATCAGTATGATAATGGAAGCTTGCTTTATGCAACGTCACAAAATTACACCCGCCCCAGGTGCAGAAGTATGCACTGTGTGAGCGAATATAAGTTAGGTGAGCTGCATACCATAGGGTAGAAACACGTACTTTTCTGGTGAATGCATGGCCTCGTGTGCCTTGCAGTCGGCGAACTTTGGAAAAGCTTGGTTGCAGATAGAGCAAGCATAGGTCTAAATATCACAAGAGTTAGTCTTCAAGTCAATGTACGAAGTATGCGCCTGATTGGGCTTACCTTTGGCATGATTGGTTATATAAGAATATGAGTGAGGATACCACTTGTGAGGTGAATGTATGATTGAACTGGAGCGGATGATGGTGCTGGGTAAGTATGAGAGTAGGTATATATATGATTCCCTGCTGTGGTCGTGGTATTGTGCTTTGCGATGGACAAACCCATGTTTTCAATGGACAGACACTTGTGGACCCCACTGTGGTCGTAGTATTGTGCTTTGCAATTGGCAAACACATGCAGAGCTGTGGTTTTCAGTGGACACACGCTTGTAGAATTCGTACAAGGATACTTTGTGGGGGTTACTAGTGGATGTGGGCCATGTAATGCGTGAACGCATTGTTGTTGAAGCAACCACATCCATTTGAATGCTTTGTCATCTGTTACAGCATCGAGCGAACACCATGATAGAGTTATTTGCCAGAGATATGCAGGCCGATCGAAATGTAATGTAGAGAATTGAGTAAAGACTGACATGGATGTCATTGTCGAATTCCATGATACCAAGGTCCGAAAAATTTCTAGAGGTCTTTTTCGTCGTGACCGGCCTGGGCCATGCAACAGGCACTCCTCGACCAACCAATTAAGCCACTAGGTGCGTTGCATGTCCAAGTGTAGTGCATTGAGACTTTCATTCTTGTGGGCAGGACTGGGTGAGAGTTGTCAATTTTAGTAGTAAGATGGTAAAAGGGATGAGATCAGATGCGCGATTGATCATAGAGTCTGTGCAAGTCTGACGGTGTATTTTGTTTATTGCTACTAATGTTAGGCAGTACGTCGATGGAGTAAGAAAGGGACTTGTTGAGTCTAGGGTTGACATCCTTGCATGAATATAAGCATCATTGAATATCAGGAACATGACGTACCAGCAAGTTTTGACGTCCAAGTATGCCCGACTTGTGCCATTTACAATTACTTAGCGATGGTAGAACTTCACGAGAGCGGCGGTGGCTGTGCACTACTCGTTGAAGGCGATCACACGTGACGGTGCCTTCGTCAACAGATACCAGACAGTTAGACTGGTGACCAGCCCGTCTATGAGGCAAACCGTCGATAGACGGACTGGTAAAACTGGGTTTGAATTTGGATCAAGAGCGGATTCTCAGGGTAACGTGACCTCTAGCCAATAAAAAAACTAGGTTTTTTCAACAAGTATTGTAGAATACAAAATAAACGATAACATTTTCACTAATTGACGCGACGCGTCACGTCCTCATGCTGCAAAATCAATGGACCAGCAATCACTGATACAGGGAATCCATGTTGCATCACTCGATGCTCTGGATCGTTTCACGCATTATCTTATCAAAGAACGCCTTCCCACTGACTATCTTCAGACACTCTGTGATTCTGACCGAATACATGCATTACGCGCATGCTTGATTGTGTACGTGTTGACGGCAACAGCTATTGTTCCATGACAATTCCAGCTCGAGGCTGTTCTCGCAACATTGAACGGTCAAGACACCATCATGACTGCAGGAACTGGCAGTGGAAAAACATTATGTATCATAATCCCTATGCTACTCTGCCCTGGCACGATTAGTATGACTATTTCACCGCTCAAACGCCTCCAGGCCACCCAGGTAATTCGGATTGAGTGTAATGACTTTGTTTTTGCTATACCCAGTCGCGGTTGTACATGAAGTCAGGTTGTGATGGGTCGAGAATTTGAAGGATAAAGTCCAGGATCGACATGCGGCCTTCTCTGAGGATCTTGACAACAGATTTGACACGTTCGTGAGGTGAGAGATGCGACGTGGTTGCCACGGCAGCCGCAGGGAGACCTGTTGTAATGTCTATGAAACCAGAGTCAACAGATCGATTGAAGTTCTCATTGAGAACTGTCGAAGAGACCGGCATCCTTCGAGTAGTATGTTGAATACGGAAAGCAGAATAGATATACAAGAAGTGATGGAATGAGTCTGATATGAACGTTAATGTGTCGAACAGCACACACGTCGATCAAACTTAGCGGTACTTGCAAAGGCCTTAGCAAAAGTTCACGTGGCTTTGATATTCCAAAAAAGGTTTATACATCACGTTATCCTGAGAATCCGCTCTTGATCCAAATTCAAACCCAGTTTTACCAGTCCGTCTATCGACGGTTTGCCTCATAGATGGGCTGGTCACCAGTCTACCAGACAGTCATGAACTGGACAGTGGAAATACTCTAGAGTATGACTATTTTGTCGACTCTTGATCGACTCAATTACCAATTATCTTGAATTTGAAATTCAAGCTCACTCACCGACTTGCTGCGTACCACTCCGAGTCTACTCTGCCAGTTCACCTGAGACTCACTTCCCAATTTCACTAGTTTTTCTTGAGATTAAATATAGTAGGTATAACAACCTCATGTCACAAGCATCAGGCACCGACGACGAGGATCAATACACCGACTTGAATGATGAGCAGCCTCCCTCGCAGTATGACACAGTAGGACCCGTCGAGGAGTGAGTTTCAGCTTCCTGGAACCTGTTGCCCGTCTAACAGCAACACAGGGACAACATAAATGTTGAACCTTCGGTGGAGCTGCCATCAGGAATGTATGTGTTTCTGCCCTGACGGACATCTTCGCCACTCCTTACTAGAATTGCAGCTCGAATGCTGGACCTTCACGGCCGTCTGGACCTCTGGTACAGGAAAGTGCATCCAATGTTCCACCAGTCGGCAATTTAGTTCTGTAAGTTGTCAATAATGACGTCAAACATACTTCTCAATTGTCTCAGCGAGGCGGAGAAGGACCAGCCAACTCTAAGCGAATTGTGAGCGAAATACTTGAAGCTTATCAATCACAGCTAACAACGCCCCACACGCAGAGCAAACATCATAAAGCAAGTATTGGATATTCTCCAGGACTCGATAATTGTGTCGAAGAGTGGAAAGGACGAACAGTCTCATTTCTGGGGGGTGTACAAAAGAGTCGCAGAGGAACACGACAGCGAGTTCCTCGAGCGATACACTACCAACATGGACATTGTCTTGATCTTCGCAAGTTTTGCGTGCTTATCTGCATTCCATTCTGAAGCTGATGTTTAACCAGTCTGGTCTTTTCTCCGCTGTCAGCACATCTTTCATTGTCGCGATGGGGTCCAACCTCAGTCCCGACCCTAGTGACACCACAAATGCCCTTTTGAAGCAACTCGTGCAGATTGGACTCGGCAACCTCGCTGAGGCAGGCTCCAAGCCTGCAGACCCAGCATCTACCTGGTCTCTGACTGCGCCGACCTTGTGGATTCAAATGATCGCATATGCAAGTTTGTCCATGAGCTTGCTTGCTGCATTCGGGGCCGTGCTGGGAAAGCAGTGGCTCGGGTACTACAAGTCGAACAGATATGGCCGCGGCTCGCAGGAGGAACGAGCAAAGCGCAGGCAAGAGAAGTTCAACGGCCTCGTCACATGGCATTTTGATGCTGTCGTACAATCCTTTCCGGTCTTACTTCAGATCTCTCTTCTTCTCTTTGGGATTGCTCTTGGCGCCAATTTGTGGTACAAGCAGGCGAGCATCGCCTGGGTCATCATTGGAACGACGGTCTTTGGATTTCTGTTTTATTCCTTGACTGTGATGGCATGTCTGATATCTACTGCCTGTCCATTTCAGACACCGACATCGACAATATTGTACGTGTTGCGCATCGACAGTAAGATCATGAATTCTGGTGGTTGTTCCCTATCTGAATCAATATTGCAGGATTTCTCCACCTGGCATTCAAACGAGTTTCCTGTTATTTCCAGTGGCTCATGATGTCACTGCATGGTGAGTTGTGTCTTCTTCCACGCGCACAGGTTTTGACCGTTTCATGTCAGCCGTGCTGGAACAATTGTCTAGTATCGTTAGATTGGGATGGACCCTATCGTCTGAAGTATTTAGAGGTGACGATCTTATCTACTATCACAAAGATACTCAAGGTTCAATCATTCCCCAGGTCCTGTACCTCCGGTAGGTACATTCGAGCGATGATCTCTTTAGCATTTAATCACTAGAACTTCATAACTGGTTGCATTCTTTGGTTTTTATACTCTTCAACAAGGTTATAGACTCAGAGGCGCAACTGCTCGGCCAGGATCTGGATGTTTTGGCGGAGATTCATCCCACCCTTACCCTCCATCTCCCTGACATACCCACAAACGATCTCGAAGCGCCTAGCATCAAGTGGCTGGTCGAGACATCTACAGATCCTCAAGTATTTATTGCCGCTGCCAGGCTTGTTCTGCAGGTTGAATGGCCCCTGGATCTTGACGTTCAAGACATACTGCATCAGCTGTTTGATATTTTCATAAGCTGCGTCAACATTCAGGGACGCATTGTACCATCGTTGAAGGAGAAGGCCTCTGTGTGTGCAATGGCTCTAAGTCATCTATACTATGGATCTGTTCTTCAAGCATATCCTGATCGCGGTGAATTTACTGTCCGTTGGAGATGAGACTTCGACATGTTTGTTGGGATTTCCCTGGCCATGCGCACAACAGACCAGACAGTGCTTGACATGACTATGAATCTTTGTCATCCAGATGGCAATAGGTGGGACATTTTTTGGTCAGAGGCTTCCCCTGACACCATCCCTGAGTGGCTGTCACATGTCCTTCCTTATCACTTTGTTACTGGGCAAGTGAACGAAGACATAGAAGACCTTGTGATAAAAGTGATGTCAAAGTTACTATCATCCCCATCCTCTTCATCAAAACAGATTGTGGCCAATTGCATTTTTCTTGCTTGCGTCATGACCGGAGCTCAGGTTGACAAGAAAGACATAGTTCGAATTGATAAAAGGTGCCATCGACTCATTTTGTAGTTTTTCTGCCTTCATTAACAAAGTGATCATATAGCCCTACTCTGCCTCAACTCAGGAAGTCTCTTTTGGCGCAGTTCCAAAAGGCTCTCTGGGCATTGAGACTCCTCGACATTATCTGTCGCATCATTGAGCTTGCTGGATGTTCATATAGCCCTTTATTCCACACCATGCGGAACCTGGACGTGTGCAGGAAGATTTATTCACGAGCGAAATCATCCGAAAAAAATGATGCTTTGGTTTCTTTGGCAGTGCTGCGAAAGGTACTGCACTTCATGTTCGCTGCTTCTGACGTCTCTCAGGACCCTGCCAGGCTGTGGTCAGCCGACTGGTTTTGGCAAGGCGATTCCCACTCACCAGAAGACTTTGACTGGCTTGTAGACTACCTCGACTACATCTATTTTGACAATGAAGTGGTGTATGACATTCTTTTACTGCTGGGTAGCATGGGAGTGTGCTGCAGCCCCGCTAAACAACATCTGTTCATTGAGAGGCTAATCGCCTACATGGATAGCAACATGCCTCTTCATTTGCGCCATGCCGCTCTTCGCGCTGCTCACAGTGCGCGAGAACAAATCACCTTGATTGATGTCATTGATGATACGACGATACGAGACATAGTTGTGACCAAACTCTCCCCCGCTATCCTATCTGTGGTTTGTCCACACCCAGGTACAACACCCGCCAATGATGATCCTGACCGCCTTGTCGATTATCACCACGACTTGTGCTATGTCGAACTGGTCTGTGCCCTCGCGAGGAATTCCAACTGGCACCCCCATTTGTTTAGTGATCGCCATATCGATGGGTGCATCAGTATGATTGCAAAGTACTGCAATTCCGAATCACCCACACAGCATGCCTTTTACATAGCTGGTATCCTCCTCCAAATGACACCTAATCAAACACTGGTCACATCGCTCGATTCTGTTACGGAGCAGCAGTGGTGGGACGTGATGAGAAGCGCGTGGAACAAACCTCCCTATGGCATTGACGATGCACACTATTTCGATCCCCTCCTTGTTCTTGTGGATGGCACAAAGAAGTATATGCAGATCGCTTCGGAATCTGATCTCGAGTTGCTCATCGGAAGTAGTGTTGCCGCGAAGCGAAATGAATCGAACTGAAGTAGAAATTGGACACACTTTGTTACACTTTGATGTGAACGAAGTTAGTCGAAGTGCGCTTTGTTCCACTTCGCGAAGTCGGCAATAGGCGGGAAAGCTTGCAGCAATAATAGATCAATCAAATGTAGCTACAGCCTACAGTATAATCTAAGACTAAGCTTCCTCATTTTCATTTGCGAGTAGCTGAGCAAGTTCGTCGAGCTTTCCTGCCGCCACGAGCTCGTCTATGGTGTTCCTAGACACAGGCCCCAAAATATTGTAATCCATTTCTTCTGCAACCAAATGTGACGTGAAATCCAGCCGGTCTTGCTTGTAAGAGAACTTGAGAATCTGTAATGCTTCGAGAACTGGTGGTGAGAGGTTAGCACACCGATCCGTGCATGTCTCTTTGCTGGATGAGAAGACTCGTTCGGAAGGAACAGATGAAGCCTGCGCGGGAAGAACATCCATTGCGACGCGGAAAAGCAGCGGAAATATAAGTTCTTTTTGCTGCAAATAGCTGATTTAATGAATGAACAAAAAAATGACTAAATGGTACACATACCTCCCAAAAACGAATGATATCAGCTGTGCTTTCAGCTGTGGCATCAAGAGGTGCTGCTTCCTCATAGCGCTGCATCTCTTGTTCGGCATCTTTCCTATCTTCCTCTAAATCTCATTGCATTTGCTCTTCGAGTGTTAATGTCCATCAGCAAACTATTGATTTCATTACAATTCCCACACTTATGACAACTCAACACAGTTTCCCACAAGGCATCACAGGTCTCACAGACAACACAAACAATTGACTACAAGTTCGAATACAAGCAAACAAGTCGCACAAGCACACAAACTGTAATACATGTACACAAACTGTAGCACATGTGCAAATGTACAAGAAAAAAATACTAATGCTTGCAGTGAATTTATGTACACACAAGCAATGAGAGAACCGACTATTAACATGGTCTAATAGATTGATTAATAACAGCAGTATGAAAGCAAAACGCACTTACTAGTAGTACTGAGTGTCAAGTATGAATAGTGTTGAACATCGCGATGCCGTTTTTCCTCCGGCGCTCTGAGTGCATGCGTCCGACATTAAGGTCGGCCAATAATAAACGCTCGTTTGCAGCTTCTGCCCAATGGCAGCTGATATTGATGAGGATTTGATGATGTTCCAAAAGGCAGTCAGCCAGGTATTTTTGAGCTTGACAGACTTTACGTTTAGCCTGGGCTGCTTTGAGCGCGAGGTCAGAGTTGTCTTCATCCTCATACAAGGAGTTGAACTCGGCTGAGTCTCATCCCTGCAGATAGTGGATATGTATATGAGTCATAACTTGAAAGCAACATAATAGTGATGGCAACTCATGAAATGTATCGCTATTGGTAAGATCCCCCCCTCCTCCTCCCCTTCTTCCTCCTTGACAGAGTGCGATTGTGATAGAGAATGTGAAAGGCATGGATGTCCGAGTCTGGATCCAGGATAGTGTGATGATAAGGCTGGGGGAGTTGAAGAGGCATCAGAATTGCGTGAGTCACTCGAAGAACAGTAGGATTGGCAAGAGGATGTGCAATAGGCGATTTTCGGGGAGGAGTGATGAAAGATTTCAGACTTAGAGGACATAAGGTAGAAGCTTGATATTGATTGCACGACTGGACTTCATGAAGATGGCGTGGGAACTTGAAGGAACTTGGGGGCAAATGTCAACACCTACATGCCCAAAGTGCGGAAAGGTGTTCACTAGGGACTCCAGCGTCATTCGACATCTAAGCCAACCTCGGACATCCTGTCACAGCTCCGTTCGTGACCTTGTCGACATCTTGGAGTTTGCAGATCTAGTTCCACCACAACGATCCCTCAACCCACCTCCCAGTCAGAATCCGAATACTGGTATGGGTCGGAGACTTGATCTTACTGATGACTCCCAAGTTGATGCTCAGGCCTGGGATGGCATGGATGCCAACCTAGATGGAGACCTCTTCGACACGCCAGGAAGTAATGAGGAATGGTATGAGGGCGCAGCCAAGTGTTATTCTCAGGATGGCATCACTTTTCTGGATCTCTTCAACACCGACGATTATGCGGAATACAGGAAGGAGAATCTCTTTTACCCATTCACATCAAGGGAAGAGTGGGAGGTCGCTGACTTCCTCCTGCGTTCTGCACTCAGCATGGCAGCAATTGACAACTTTTGCAGCTCTCTATGGTATGTATTTTCATCTTGTTGCTTTCATACTTCGACGATGACATTACCTCACAGATAAAACAATTGGACCTGTCATTCAAGAACGCTAAAGACTTGCGAAGTCGGGCTGAAATGCTGCCGAAGGGACCGAGCTGGAAATGCCAAATTATTCCCTCACTTCATGGCACAAAAAGCCCGATTCGGCTTTTTTGGAGGGATCCGGTTGACTGTTTGGAGAGTCTTTTTAGTAACCCCCTCTTTCATGACCAACTCGACTTTATCCCTTGTCGCATCTACAAGACTGCAGTGCGGCTCCTGCATGTATACTCAGAATGGTTGACAGGTGACGCCGCTTGGAGCATCCAGGTATGTACTGTTGTTGAACTTACGAGGGACACTATCTCACAATACTGTAGGATCAGCTGCCCCAAGGCGCAACAATCCTTGGGACTGTACTTTCATCCGACAAAACTAATATCACAACAATGACAGGTGCCAGGGTCGCACACCCGCTGTTACTGAGCCTCGCTAACATTTGCATGCGCACTCGCACAAAGCTCTCATCTAAGGTGTTCATGCTCACGGCTCTCCTCCCTATCCCGCAGTACTTACACCCCAATCAACGAATGCGGGGTATGCTTGAAGACCGCCTCATCCACGAATGTCTCTCGATCATTCTGCAGCCTCTGATGAAAGCTGCTGAACTCGGAATCATGATGTCAGACCCAGTGGGAAACATTCGCCATTGTTTTACCCCCCTTGCAGCATACATTGTTGATACCCCAGAGGCATGTATGCTTGCATGTGTGCATGGTAAAACCTCCCCATTTACAATGGCTTCGTATCTGCAGTTCAGGGACAATTTTCGTCACCCAACACATTGTAGGGAATCATGCCTCTCATGGCGTGATATGGCAGTTTCCACCAAGGAGTACATAGCACGAACTTGCAGCACCATTCTGTGTGCTATCTGCAGGTATTCCACTATGAGGCGCAGCTTTCCCGTGCAACGCGCACCATGCGCGCACCATTCCCGCGCTTCGTGATGTATATGCGCGCACGCATTCCCGCGCTTGAGCGCCCTATAGCGCCAGCCATTCAGAAACATCCATCCACTGTCCACCAAGCCTCTAGTGCGTATATTTCCATTTCTTTTATTAGCATATCATTCCACCTTTATTTTTATCATGGTTTCTCACTCATATATATCTTTACATACCTACTCGGTAGCGCTTCGGCTCCGCATGACCGCGCTTAGGCGCGCTATATAAGCGCCAGCAGTACATACTATTACTTACCTTACTTTACCTTCCAATTACTAGTTATCACCCACTTACTACTTAGCAGAACATAGTAGAAATATATTTGTCTACACTTTGCATCACTCTTCTCTTATCTTATATCATATTATCACTTGAGTCTAACTTCTCTATTGTTTCCGCATATGCACGCGCGCTTTCCCGCGCTTCGCGCTAATACGCGCGCGTGTTCCCGCGCCTTGCGCGCATCTGCACTTTCTCGCGCTTCGCGTTCCCGCGCATACCTCTAGATCTTTGCTGTACTCACTTCCCCTTTAGGGTCGAACACACTTGTCTCCTCAAGTAACACAGACTAGGCAATGCGCGACCTTTCAACATTTATAGATACTGTCAGGAGCATCATTTGTTCCTAGCAGTATTGTTGTTTCTACAACGTACACGCGCAATCACTCTCGAGCAGCTCGCCAGCATCGATATTGATCCCCACGACCTGGAAGGTTTTTTTGCCACATGTGCAGAATTTCGGCTCAATGGTGTCTTTGCACCGTTCTGGAAGGGTTGGTGATTCAGTGATCCCGCAATCTTTCTTACACCAGAAGCGTTGCATCACTGGCATAAACAGTTCTATGACCACGACTTGCAATGGTGTCTTGCGGTTCTTGGAGTGCCAGAATTTTATTTCTGAATTTCGATATTGCAACCCATTATTGGCTTTCGCCACTTCTCCAACAGAATATCAAAACTGAAGCAGGTCACGGGCAGAGTCCACCGCGATATACAGCGCTACATCATTGGACTGATTGCTGGCGCAGCCCCTCGTAGGTTTGTGATCACAATTCGGGCCCTAATGGATGTCCGATACTTGGCACAGTCTCCCGCACCTGACAATGACTTGCTGGCATCTATCGACAGATCACTCGCAATCTTTCACGACAACAAAGATGTCATTCTTACACTAGGCGCTCGGATGGGTGCGAAGAGAGCAATTGACAATTGGCATATACCAAAGCTCGAGCTCATGCAGAGTATTACTGCTAGCGCTCGCCAAGTCGGCTCTCTCATCCAGTGGTCCGCAGATGCAACTGAACATGCGCACATCACCAAAGTCAAGGACCCAGCGCGGCATACTAACAACAATGATTATGATCCCCAGATCTGTCATTACTTGGATCGAGAAGAGAAACTGCGTCGGTTTGCAATCACTACAACTCTCAAGAGCCCTCTCACAGATCCTGACCTTGAAGAACACCGTGAGGATGACGAGGACGAGGAAGAGGATGAAAATGGGGAGATCAGTGAACTGATGGATCTGCGAAGTGCACTCTTACAGGAACTCAATCAAACGCGCACCACTTCAAACTACTTCCGAAAAATAAGATTGTCGGTGTTAAGACCATGCACAAAGGGTAGGACTGATTCTGAGGGGCTTGGCTTCAGCTCGTGCGCTGCGCCCCTTACCCGAGTATGTGCCCTTAATTTCAGATTGGTGTCCGAAGAAAGTCTGAAGGTGCGGGAAACTTCGGAAGGACTTTCCGGACGGGTGCAAGTAACTTCCGGATGAGTGCGGGAAAGTTCCGGAGGAACTTCCGGAAATTACAATGAGGTTTCGTCCTAATACAGATACGTGTAATGGCTACTCAGGACTTGTCCTGAGTAGAAGCAAAAAGAGGAAAGGCTGCAAGGACAAAGTCCGAAGCAGAATAGGTCCGGAGGACCGCGGGAAAGTTCCGGACGAACTTCCGGAACTTCGGATGAGTGGAGGAGCGGAGGAGCGGAGCTCTGGCCTAGGGAGAAACTCCCTAGGCCTGAGATGGATATCAACTAAGTTGGAAGACTAGAACTGATATGAGGACTTAGAGTGAAGACTAGTGCGAGGACTAATATGATATTCAGACTGAGGTACTACAAGACATATACACGAGTTTATATACTAAGAGAAATAACGGAAGGATCAATAAGCAGAGTCCGAGGCTATGTACGAAGCATATGCAAAGGTTGACAAATGCGAGTCGTAAATGAACATAGGTTAATGGATCAGTAAGCATACCGGTAATAGATATAACCGACACAGCGGAATAGAGGAAATACCGAATAGGCTGTGTGTAACATTATAAGAACAGGAAATGAATTAGGAAGCTTATTGTCATATCCCGTATTCCGGACCTACATCCGATAATATTCCCACGCCTCATCCGGACCTTCGGATGTCTTATCCATGTCTCCAGTACCCATCCGGATCCCTGCACCTCTGCACATCCACATCCGCATGTCCACGTCCAGATCCCTTATCCTTCACAGCTAGCCTGCATCGTTCACCCTTGTCCCATTGCCCTAATATTATATCTTGCATATCCACACATCTCATCCGGACCACATCCAATCCGGTCCGATCCGATCCTATCCGACGTATAGATACATTTCCTATCCGATATACGATAAGCTTCTTGATTCATTTCCTGTGCATATAACGTTAACACAGCCTATCCGGTATTCCTTGTTCCCGGTACCTCGGTTATACTTACTACCGGTATGCTTACTGATCCATTGACCTATGTTCATTTCCGACTCGCGTTTGTTAACCTTTGCATATGCTTCGTACATAGCCTCGGACTCTGCTTATTGATCCTTCCGTTATTTCTCTTAGTATATAAACTCGTGTATATGTCTTGTAGTACCTCAGTCTGAATATCATATTAGTCCTCGCACTAGTCTTCACTCTAAGTCCTCATATCAGTTCTAGTCTTCCAACTTAGTTGATATCCATCTCAGGCCTAGGGAGTTTCTCCCTAGGCCAGAGCTCCGCTCCTCCGCTCCTCCACTCCTCCACTCATCCGAAGTTCCGGAAGTTCGTCCGGAACTTTCCCGCGGTCCTCCGGACCTATTCTGCTTCAGACTTTGTCCTTGCAGCCTTTCCTCTGTTTGCTTCTACTCAGGACAAGTCCTGAGTAGCCATTACACGTATCTGTATTAGGACGAAACCCCATTGTAATTTCCGGAAGTTCCTCCGGAACTTTCCCGCACTCATCCGGAAGTTACTTGTACCCGTCCGGAAAGTCCTTCCGAAGTTTCCCGCGCCTTCGGATGTCTTCGGACTTTCTTCGGACACCAATCTGAAATTAAGGGCACATACTCGGGTAAGGGGCGCAGCGCACGAGCTGAAGCCAAGCCCCTCAGAATCAGTCCTACCCTTTGTGCATGGTCTTAACACTTATCTATATCGGATCGGAAGCGGATCTATACATCGGATCAGACCAGATCGGATATGGTCCGGATGAGATGCGTGGATATATAGGATGTGGCATTAGGGCGATGGAACAAGGATTAATGATGCAGGCTAGCTGCGAAGGATAAGGGATCTGGATGTGGACATGCGGATGTGGATGTGCAGAGGTGCAGGGATCCGGATGGGTACTGGAGACATGGATAGGACATCCGAAGGTCCGGATGAGGCGTGGGAATATTATCGGATGTAGGTCCGGAATACGGGATATGACAGTTGGCGACTGCAAGGCACCATAAAATGTTTCACCCTCCTCGCACGTTCCTTGCTGGCAGCACCGCTGTTCATCTCAACTCTTACCCCACCCACACTGGCGTGATGATCGACGAGGTCGCTGATCAATTCAACATCACAGATCTGCGACATGCTCTATCGGACTTTCTTCGATGTGATGTGAGGAACGGAAATGGAGTTGTTGGAGTTGTTGGGGTGGGGGTTCCAAGAAGATCGCTGATTGACCTCCCCTTGAATATCCCTTTCGAGCGCATTCAAGTATGGCATACCCTTTGCTTGTAGCAAACTTGTCTCCACGATTCTGGGGTTGTTTTACTTGCACAAACTATGCACACCTCTCCTGCACGCCCTGGGTGGCCAAAAGGCCGACAGGATGTTGCCATTCTCAATGTTGATAGTGCGTATGATTGGCCTAAGTCAGGGTTAACAGGTGAGCTCTTTAGTGCTCATATACAATTTTATTATCTCTGACACCTTTTCCCTCTTTGAAGGTCACGCTGTATGTGAATTGCACATCATCATGCGTCCAATACCTCGACGGGGTTTACCTATCGCATGGCGTGATCAGTACCTTTGTTACGTGCGCAGCTTCAAGATTGGTGCGGTTGATCCCATTACCAAGATGCATACATTGACACGGGTGAAACATCCCAACAGTACACTAGTGGGAGATATCGTTCCTCTGACACAACTCTGTGCATTAATTAACATCATCCTGAAACTGGGTGCTGCAGCAGATCCTCGGTTGACAAAATCTACTTCTGCTCATTATTATTCCTCCTTTTAATTGAATAAGTACTTTGATAAGCAAATCTACGATACCCTGTACTATGCATCACAAGGATAGATACAAGTACTTACTGTCGGATCATTTTCTTTCGCATTAGTAATATGATTGATTGTCTTTTGTCGTACTACTCAATGAGGAAACCCAATCTGATGCCCACGGTGGCACCACAAGCTGCGGCATTGTACCCTAGTGCTAAAGGAAGCGCTTGCTCAACAAAAATAACAACCATTCAGACAGACGGGTAAGATTGTTGTTGTAGAATACACTGGGTGTAGTACTCATTACTCCATACTAGCCTTGACTGGTCTTTGAATCCAGAGAGTTCAACCAAACACCCTCCCCCCTCAATGACACAAGCCACCACATCATTCAATCTCTATCTCTGTGCCCCTTCGCTCAGCTCGACAGGTTGCCCGCCCGAGGGTGGTCGCACCTATGATCTCATCAAAGACCTACTTCATTCAGAACTAGAGGGCCATGTCATCTTTGAGGCCGACCTGGGGATTGAACACAGTGCCAGCCTCTTACACCAAATCGTCCCTAAATCCTCATTGAAGCTCAGGCATATCTCGAAAATCACCTACTACAGCCGAAACAATGGACCACCAGTGTATTTCCAGGGCACATGGAATTTTAATCGCCAAAAAAAGCCTAAATTGAATGATCAGAGCAGTGACTCTGGCTCAGGCGGCTCTGAGTCGGATGATGCACCTGATGCTAGCACAGATACCAACACGGCCTTGGATTCTCAAGGTTCAGGGTTAATCTCTCAAGACACGAGTGGGACCTGGAGTCGCGATGAATACGATGGCACTGCAGAATCAGGATCAAAGAGGGGACGTCGACCCTCATCGACCGAGAAAGACTTACAGTGCCTTTTCAAAGCCGTTATGTACGCCCTGCGCCGTAACCCCAAACTTCGAGCCAAACTTCCTTTCCAATTATCGAACATCGAACGATACTGGTCTGCAGAATTCGCCAACTCACCCATACCAGACCCTTACAACGCACAAAAGCCCGACGTTGCTCTATTTTATTACAAGTGCAAGAATTACGAGAAAACATGGGCAGATGTCCTCAGCTTTGTCGAGCATACATCCTCTGATTTCAGCAAGAGGCGCGACCTAAGGGTGTATTGGGGGTCCGCCACTAAAGCATATCTCATCATGCGAGAACAGCCCTGGCGTCGTTTCATTGTCTCATTCTCTATCTGCGCTGAACAGCTTCACGCCCATTATTGCGACCGCTCGGGGCTTATCATAACCCTTCCAATTTCTATCCAATCGTCACCCACTCGCGTCGCTGACGCAATAGCTGCTCTCTCGTTAGCAGAACCAAGCCGTTTGGGTCTTGATCCCACAATACATATGTGTATCCCTTCTTGCAAGGGTACTCACACCAACCTAGCAGCAGGGGCGATTGGTTGGGTAACAAACAACGAAGACAAAATGTACTCGATTATGGCTGTTCTGTGGAAGAGCCAGGGTCTATTTTGTCGCGGGACGGTTTGTTACCGCGTTCGGGATCCTGTGGATGGCAAAGAATATGCAATGAAAGATTGTTGGGTAAGTGAGCACAAGAGATACCACAAAGTGGATGTCCTTGAGAGGGTCAAAGGCATTCCTAATGTGGTCCAACTTGTAGACCATTGGGATGTCCTGTTCGACGGGGAGGCTGACTGCACGGCCCACATTCGAAATGGATATGGTGTCCCGCTTGAGGACAGGCCTGATAAGAGGTTCTGCAACAGATATCACCAGTGTGTTAGTAAGGATGGGCGCATGGCTAGATCAGAGGATACAGGGTTGGCAGTGGCAGGGGTCTTAGAGGTTTCGGAGTCTGTAGTCAATACTTAAGCAAGGTTTCACACACATGTACACATCCATCACAACCACCAGTTGTTTTCTGTCTGTTCTTTGCTTGCTCAAGTGACACCGATTCACCTGGTGACTAGAGTGAGATCCGCACCGAGTCATACTTGCCTTAACCCGAGCGCCCTGCTTGCAGTCTGGTTCTCCCGATCAACTGCTTGCTTAGTAGTACTTTTCTTTTCCTTCCGTTTCTTTTTTTTCTTCTTCCCTTTTGCTTACTTCCGTTTCTCACTGAATTACGTTCGTATCTAGTCTTGTCAGGTCATACGGTCGGCCGTGCACCTATCCGCGTCATTTACCATTTTTCCTTTTGCAACCACGGCACTAAAGTTAGAAGATGTCGCCCGTTTACGCAATTTCGAACCATTTGTAGTACTTAGCAAGAGTCCAAAACGACGAGCTTCAGAAACCAACCTAATTCAAATCGCCTCCCCAGAAGAACCTACCAAAGACCATCTTTCACTCAATCTTTGACACATTCGAACACGGCACGTCGCCTCATCAGCACAAAACTTGTCACAACCCACTGTCACCCACCAAATAACTCCAGCCGTCGCCATGGCCACGATGACCACACTACCGCTGTTAAGAGGTGACTACCTCAATGGCGAAGAGCCCACCGAATGGATGCAGCAGTTCCAGCTGAGCCTCCCGCCCACGTGGACAGACACTGAGAAGATCGACAGGTTCAAACTGCAATGCGTGAGAGGAGGACCAGCGCACCTATGGGTCACCTCCCTGCCAGCAGCACAAACAGCTACATGGGCAATCTTGTTAGTAGCGTTCGACCTTCGTTGGCCTACAGCACCACCCATCCACCTTACCGCAGCCCAGAAGAAAGAAAGACTCAAAGCAATAGTATTGAAGGAGACGGATATAGGAGTTATGATGGACAACGAGAAAGGACAGGAGTGGGGACATGTTCATTGGGCGCGTCGAGTCTAAAGGATTGCGCAAGGATTCAACGACGTTTCGTGCCAATACCTGGACGTTGTTTTAGAAGGCATACTGGACCTCTTACGCAACCAGTTGTCAGACTTATACCCTGATTGGGGTGCGTTCGTAACGGGGGTGAATAACGTCTCTATCAACTCGCTGAACAGAGCAAGGGCAAAGGCTAGTGAAGAAAGGGAGATGAAGAAGAAAATTGAACAGTTGAAAGCTAAACTGACGGACTCAACGGCACCACTGACAAGGCAGTTCGCGAGCATGTCTATGCCATCCGCTCCCCCGCCTCTCTACAGACCAAGGGCGCCAGCACAAGTCCAAAGTACACAGCAACAGATCTACCAGCAACCGCTCCAACAGACGTTCCAACCGGCACCATCGCGACCAGCCTTTCCACAGCAACCTTCCATGTCAGTTCCACCAAGCCACGCACCTCTACCAGCACAAGCACCCAGCCAACCGTTCACACCCAGTAATCTGTTTGCAGCAGCAGGAGCGGTACCACGTACCAATCTCTTTTATCGCTACCAGCCCCAGACACCATCTCCCAATCGCATCAACATTGCAGAATGTTTAAGAATTGCTGCACAATACGCAGGAATGCCTCATCAACCGGACACTGAGGCAGGAAGAGCAGCGCATACACAACAGGTGAAAGAATGGCATGAGAAACACAGCGCGGACGCCATGCCCCATACCGGACGTCCATATCCTCTAAAACCCGGCACAGCACCGCTAGGATCAAGAGAATGCTTCGCTTGCGGGATGGCTACAGTACCTAGCCACAGAGCAGTAGAGTGCCCCAACCCACCACTTGCCATGCACGAAGCTAAGTGGCACGAGATCATCTCAGGTCTGGTTGGAAGTATTATGCGCAACGCAAATCTAGCGACGCCAACGGTGCCTACCCAGCCCACTACGCCTGTTCAATTCATATCAACAGTCAATCCATATGTCACGCAGTATCACGCACCAGAAGCTTATTACGGTGCCTACCAGTTCGACTATCACACAGCGCAAGGATATCAGGGAAACGGGAATGGACTGTAGAAGATGAGGGAGAACCTACAGTCCACAACACTGGTACTAGCATAGACCCAGCGGTATCAGACCTCCCAACCTCAGAACAAGAACTGGCACCAGAACTCATCCATCTCGATTCAGCACCAGAAAGCATCCAATACGAAACAACCTCAGAGCCCGTCTCAGAAAGCACATCCATCTCATCCCTAGAGTCGTCGGAACCCATCGACTCAAGGATAATATCAGCGATCGCGTCTTCAGTAGTGTCCGAGGAAACAAGGGCAGGCACACCCATTGAAGAGCTGGAAGACGGGCATCAGGAAGCGATGACAGAAGTTGTATTACCATTTGCAGATTCACTATCCTTGCCAGATTCAACCTCCATAATTACGTTGGACACTTGCGACTTAGGCGATTCCACGTTCGAGCACGTACTCAAACCTAGTCTTGTAGATCTCTCTGTTCCATCCCAAGTGGTCCCCATAGACAGTACCGCAAATGAACTACTTGACCTGTATTCCGTGGAAGGACCCAGAGAAGCACGCACATCGGGCCGACCATTCATCACTCAAATAAGCCTATTTGGGAAACACGATCAAGCATCGTGTTTCCACGCCCACGTGGACGATGGCGCCATGGTCAATGCCATCGATTCTAGAGCGTTCGCAAAAGCCTCTGGACGACTATCAGCACTAAAACCATCCGGTCGAATGTTAAGGATGGCAAATGGATCCACCGAGAGCTCACAAGGCGTATGGGAAGGAATTATCAAGTGGGGGCACTCCAGAGCACACGCCATATTCGAAGTATTTTCTAGTGCTAACACTTGGCAAGTACTAATTGGTAAACCATTATTAGAACAATTGAATGCGATACATGACTACGCTAACGACACCATCACGCTGCCAGCACCATCCGACCTGTTCCAACAGCCCTCGACACTCCAGAACCTATACATGACAGAAGCAGCCCAAATCAAAATGCGTGTCACCAAAGAAGAACGAGCGAATGTTATCGAAACGGCGTACCTTGTCATAACAATCCCACCAAATACTCCAGCTACTAACGACACCGAAGGAACCAAACAATATGTATATAAGTATGATACAAAACATCAAGCTAACCTATTGCAGATATGTACACCCTTAGCGCAGGCAGGAGCGCATGTAGTTGCGGCGGATCACTGCCCAACATTGACACCCGCCAACGAACCTTCAAGATCAAACCCTTGTACGCCTGTATTCTACACGGACTCAGATGCACCAACCGACAACATGGACATGTACGGTGAAATCCCGGACCTATCAACCACCAATAAGCCCAACAACGACATCTATACGCGACAACAGGATCCCTTCAAGCCAGCACGCATCAAGGAAATACTGCAACTCGTCAAGATTGGTGACGATCTGTCGGAACAGCAATGTCAAAAGGTACGTGAAACCATCATCAAGTATGCTGATACGTTTGCAATTTCAGTCAAAGAAGTCTACCTGGTGAACTTCAAAATGTTCAAACTATCCTTCCCACCAGGAATGACATTCTCGACCAAGGTAAATCAGAGACCACTAACACCTCCACAGTGCGAATATCTATACAACCGACTCAACGAGCTCGAGAACGCAGGTATCATACGATGGATAGCCCCAGAAGACGTCAAGGCAGCGGCTCCAACAGTCCTAGTGTTAAGGTCGTACTCTCATAGGATCGGATCCGAAGGACTTCGGCCTCAGCTCGTACGCTGTGCCCCTTTCCCAAGTACTGTCCCTTATTTCAAAGTACTAACGATAACGCGTCCGAAGGTCCGGACGGGTCTCGTAGTATATCCGGAAGTCTTCCGGATATCGGAAACGCGTATAAGGCTAATCCGGACATATCCGAACTAGAAACCAACAGAGTAAAGACTACCCGAAGGTAGAGCCGAGGATATAGACTATCGGAATCTATCCGAAGTCTCGGAGAGTGACAAGAGTAAGGAGGACTCAAGTCCAGAGGACAGAAAGAGGATAAACTAAGATGATATTCGAACTGAGGTACTACAAGACATATACACGAGTTTATATACTATGAGAATAACGGAAGTATCAGTAAGCAGTATCCGAGGCTATGTAGAAAGCATATGCAAAGGTTAATAATCGCGAGTCGGAAATGAACATAGGTAAACGGATCAGTAATCATACCGGTAATAGATATAGCCGAAACAACGGAGAGAAGGAAATACCGAATAGGCTGTGTTTAACGTTATATGAACAGGAAATGAAATAGGAAGCTTATCTATATCGGAACGGAAGCGGATCTATGCATTGGACCGGATCAGATCTAAGGGTCCGAAGTCTGGAAGAGAAGCGTGGATATTATGGGATATGACACCTAGCCCAGAAAGCACATTCGGCAGCAGGCATCCCTATAGAAGAACTATGGCATCGAGTGAATGACCAATGTAGCCAGCATGGACTTCCCATTCTTGACGATCTACCACTTCGGCCACCACCAGAACCTGCAGCGTCCAATCCTCCGTCAACACCCAAATGGAGAATATGTCAGAATTTCGCTGAAATTAACCGTAGCACTCAGATACCACCGCTACCACAAGGAGATATCAGAGCAAAACAGCAGTGTTTGTCCGGACACCGCTGGATTAGTGTAATCGACTTCACCGCAGGATTCTACGCCATCCCAGTCGACGAAGAAACCCAGCCATATGTAGCCTTTTACACGGAAGGCCGTGGATATGATTGCTATTGCAGAATGCCTTTTGGACTTACAGGTGCTCCAACTACTTTCAGTGACATGGCAGCTATAGCACTCAAGGACCAAATCGGACTGCTATACGAACATTTCGTTGACGACAATGGTATGGCCGGTGACGACTTTGAGGAAAAATTAGCTAGATTATGTAAGTTTTTCGATCGTGTTCGAGAAAAACAACTGTCGTTGTCCCCGCAGAAAACCCAATTGTTTATGACCGAAGTCGTTTTCGCCGGCGCAAGAGTAGGCAAAGAAGGAGTCAAGCCAGACCTAGCAAAACTGACAGTGGTTACTAACTGGCAGATACCTCAGATGCTGCACAATTTAAGAGCTAGTTCGGTAACCCAAGGTAAAGTAAATTTGCCAACTTCAAGGATGATGTAAGGCCGGCACAGTAGGTGCCGATAGCTGAGTTTCAACCTTATGATATCAATATTAGTAGGACTTGTTATCCATCGCGCTCATTGCTTTAGGGATAGATTATGGATACCATTGACCCCTTGCTCCAACAACTCGCTCAAGCCCAGGCTGTTCAGCCGCCAGCTGCAGGCCGTCGGCAGAATCATATGCGAATCCTACGTCACATTGCACTACTCGTCAGTGTCCTTCTGACTGCTACGCACTCATTGCTTCAGGACTCTGTACCTGAGGCATACCACACATCGGCCCTCTCAGGTGAAGAATGGGTCATGGAACTCATCACTGGTCACCCGGATCGTATGCGATGCGAACTTGGCATGCATGCAGATGTCTTTCACGCGCTCATAGCCGAACTTCGTGTTTTGGGTTATGCTAGCTCACGCCACGTTTCGCTCGAAGAGCAACTTGCCATCTTTCTATATACGTGCGTTACAGGGCTAACGATCCGTCATGTCGGGGAGCGTTTTCAACGGTCAAACGACACCATCTCAAAGTAAGTTTGTTTTTAATGTTATTTATGATGAGCTCACAAATAATTCCAGGTATTTCCGGAAGATCTTGTTTATCTTTGCGTCCCCCCCGTTCTACACAACATACGTATGTTCTCCCAACGACACCGATGACATCTCCAGCAACATCCGTAACAATCCAAAATTCTGGCCTTACTTCAAGGACGCTATCGGTGCGATCGACGGCAGCCACATCCATGCTCGCCCCTCATCATCTGATCGCCCCTCGTATCGTAATCGCAAAGGTTTTATTTCTCAAAACTGTCTATTCGCCTGCACCTTCAACCTCAAATTCTCCTACGCTCTCACTGGCTGGGAGGGATCCGCCACAGACGCACGCCTCTATGACGAGGCTCGTTCAGGCAGTTTGTATATCCCTCCCGGCAAATATTTCTTAGCGGATGCGGGATTCCCTTTGTGTGACGAGCTCTTAGTCCCCTACCGCAGTGTCCGTTATCATTTGGCTGAATGGGGACGTGCTAATCTTAGGTATGTTTTATTTATTTTATATTTTAGGTTTTTTAATAACTATTCTATGTTTGCAGACCAACAACCAAAGAAGAGCTCTTCAATCTGCGACACTCATCCGCTCGAAATGTGATTGAGCGGATCTTTGGCGTGTTAAAACGCCGTTTTCATATTCTGTTGCTCTCACCTGAATATCCTATGACCATCCAGGCACGTATACCTGCTGCGCTATGCGCGATTCACAATTTCATATCGACTCACAACCCTGACGACAACGTGCTCCCGGACGACGACAATGAACACTTCGATTACGACAACCCGGAGCACCAAGGGATCCCCGATGATGAGGAGGAGTTTGACGGAGCGGGAGGCATGAAGGAAGTGCGCAATCGTATTGCGCGCTGCATGTGGGAAGATTATCAGACTGTTTTGCAGCAGCGGGGCCTGCTAGATGACTCCTTTGAAGATTCTGACAATGATATGTAGCACTGTAGCACGACTCTCATGTATCCGCCGCCATCAAAGCACAAGATGTTTGCATTACCATGCTTCAACTACTGCATTATCATCATATGTTGTGTCAATAGCGCATTTTACATGAGTATACTAACTACCAGGCGCAGGAAGTTGAAGTCCCAACCGCTGGGCTGTGGAAAGAATAAAAGCACGGCGCATCTCCTTGTCAGCAGTCTGTGTGTATATGTCAGTAGCTGCAGGGTCCATAGAAAAAACCTGTTGTATTATAAGCCGCTCTGCGAACGGCAACTCTGCATCCTCAACCTGCAACATCTGCATGGCCCTCGAGCGCTGGTCCATTACCCGATCCTCAGGATAGACCATGCGCTCAGCAATTACATCTGTCAAGCGATTGACAGAGCTCTGGAATCCCATCACGGCTACAGCTGTGGTGGCCTTCGATATCTTGGTGTCCAACGTGTTAGTGTTCTTGGTGGAACCGCCCTGAGTCTGTGCATGGCCTCCTGATCCACGGCCTGATGCGCGGCCTGATACTGTCTTCGCTCTTTTGATAGAGCTCGACTCGGAGGGAGGCGGCATTTGCATTTGAGAAACTGAGGTAGATGCAGATGAGGCGGTCAGCTCCATGTCGGTGTGAGAACGTTTGCCAGGAGGAGGCATGAAGGACGGAGAAGCAGGAGGAGGCATGAAGGACGGAGAAGTAGGAGGAGGCATGAAGGATGGAGAAGCAGGTGTAGAAGTGAGGGCAGCTGCTGCAGGGGCGGTGCTAGGACCAGCAACACCAGCACTAGATGTGGCAATAATGGGACCAATCATGGTATTGTGTTCACCTGCGGGTACGCTAGGACTGGAGCTTGAGCTTAAGGGAGGGGGGAGAGCTATATTGGGTTGGTACCCTGTGCGCCCTCGGGCGCCACTGCCTCGTGGTATTATGCCGTCCATTTGCTCGTAGTGTCTCCATCCCGATGCACGAAAAGGGCGCATGACTGAATTTCCCTATTATCAAACAGTGAGACGCATGAAATAGCATTAGTGAACTTGACGTACCTTCTTGGAAACATATTCATTCCATACTGAGGTTGAAGCCTCACCCTCGACATTTGCCTCTCTAATATTGTCCCAGTGGACACCAGACTGCTGGCGATACTTCTGAATAGCATTGAAAGTCTGCTTTAACTACACAATCTATTATCAAGTCTATAAATAAATTATATATTGATAGGACTTACTGACGCCCATTTTGTCTTACACATTGCCCCACTCTTTGCTGGACCATGCTCCAGGTACTCAGCAATAGCCTCTGCAGCGCCATTGTACGTCACATCTTTGAAGTTGCCAGCATCACCGATCTTGTCCCGATTGTTGGATAGGTAGAGGAGAAACTGATCAACCTCTGTGTCAGTCCAAACAGCCCTCTCTGTAGTAGTATGAGATGACTCCTGAGCCATGGAGAGGATGTGGACTTGAGCTGATAACACTATCGATATGACACTAGCCCAGATGTTGTTCCGATTGCATAGATCTTGAGTCGTATGCTGGGGTGTGTGATAGCTAGACATGGGATCAAAGGAAGTTCAAGCTCCGATGTCGGTCTCCAAACCGGAAGCTACTGTGCCGACCTTACATCATCCTTGAAGTTGGCAAATTTACTTTACCTTGGGTTACCGAACTAGCTCTAATGCAATTCCTAGGACTCACAGGGTACTTTAGACCCCTAATCAAGAATTATGCCCGAATTGCAGCACCACTCACTGATCTCGTTCGTAAGTTAGGTTTACCACCGGGAGGACAAAACGTAGGAAAGAAGAAGTACCACGAACATCTACGCAAAACGCAGCTGAACATCTGCTGGACACAAGCGCATACGGAAACCTTCCTACGTCTCAAAGCCTTGTTACTAGCCGAACCGGTATTGAAAGGACCCCGTTTTGACAGCACGCCATTCATAGTCACTTCGGATGGATGCAAAGATGGTTTTGGTGCAGTATTGACACAGAAGGTTACGACAGTACTACCTACGGGGAAAACATTGACAGCAGCACATCCTATCGCCTACGCGTCCAAACAAACTTCACCGAGAGAAGCTAAGTACAAACCATTCTTATTAGAATTCGCTGCACTGAAATTCGCCTTAGATCAGTTTTCGGACATCATTTGGGGATCACCGGTAGAATTGGAAACCGATTGTCAGGCCTTACGCGACGCACTGCTAAGCTCTAAGTTGAACGTAGCACACGCAAGATGGCGAGATGGTATCATTTTACATAACATCGTGGACGTACGACACTGTGCTGGCATAACGAACACAGCAGCAGATGGACTTAGCCGGCAGTTCAGCACAATACCAGTCGAAGAAGGAGATGGAAGTTCGTGGACGGTAAACGAGGACTGGGAAGACGCTAGGGGTATCGTCAATGACCTTTTTACACTTAGTACTGACAAGGAACCTTCACAGCTTGATTCATCCACGGTCCTTAGCCTACGAAAACACTTCGTAGAAGAAACACTTTTTCTAGAGGTAATCGACGCACTAGCCAACCTGGACAGTACCAAATCAATACGAGAAAAACGACGCGCACGCTGCAGGGCAGAATCGTATTTCATCGAAAACGGGAAACTCTGGCACATTGGGAACAAGAAAACCACCAGAGCACACAGCCGGTTAGAATGCATCTCGCAAGCAGAAGCAGTAGAATTGGCCCATCGAGAGCACGAACTGAATGGGCATTGGGGTAGGGATCTTATCAAGCTAAAGCTAATGGACAGTATTTACAGCCCCCGTCTCGATCAATCAATCCTATCGGCAATAAAGGATTGTGCAAAATGCAAGAACTTTGGACCCACTCACCTTCATTTGCTCCTAGAACCGATCGTGCGCCGCCACCCATTCGAACTAGTAGTCGCCGACTACTTAAGTATGGCCGCAGGCAAAGGAGGCTTCAATGAGGTAGCACTCTTCATCGACACCTTCTCGCAGTATGTTTGGGGCTTCAAGTTTAGAAAGAAGGGCACGGCTAAGTCCACCATTGACTCTGACAAGAATCAGTAACGAGTTCCGTTCCCCAGAATCGTTTATGACGGACGGAGGAAGACATTTCGACAATCAGGAAGTCACTGAGTGGTGTCAAGTCCACGACACACGACACCACGTTACAGCAGCATATGCGCTGTGGGTCAACGGCCTTGTAGAAGGCACCAACAGTAAACTGTTGGGACGCCTCAAACGAGCTTGTGCACCTGAACTTGGAGAAGATCACTACGTAGACGTCGCGACAGAAGACATTCCTAACGATTGGCTGGATCACTTTGAAAATGCAGTCAAACAACTCAATGAACGGATCCTGCCGTCCTTCCAGTTTTCACCCAAGGAACTCTTGCTAGGTTTGGTCATTAACACGCCCCGCACATCACTAACTTCCGCAACGACGGAGACAGGATCACAGGACGTCGCTGTCCATTCAGCTTACGTGGCACAACAGCGTTTAGACGCACAGGAACACGCAGTCGTCCACGCAGCAAAAAGGAAGTTAGCATTCGACAGGAAGGTACTATGGTCTAAGGAAGGTGAAGTACTTTTTGCTCCAGGACAGCTAGTACAGGTATACGCTAATGAGTTAGATAGCACCTTCAAAACATCGAGGAAAATCGTACCTCGATGGTCAGCACCTCGACGAATCGTAGCCAAGTGCACGAACTCGTACTCACTCACCACGCTGGAAGGATTTCCAATATCCGGATGGTTTCACGCTCGACGGCTATGAAGATTCATCCCCCGTTCAGGTACCACATTAGCGGCACTACAGCAAGAACTAGAAGGAGTAGAGAGCCGGCAAGAAGACGCCGAAGAAGATAGTGAAGCAAGCCGTACAGAAAGAGAGGATGAACGAGTAGGGATGATCATCAGAGTGGAAGAAGCACGAAACGCACCATCGTCAGCACCACCTTCTCCGACAACACTTGATGTCGCGTTCAGAGACACGACCCCGGAGTGTCGTATTTGTTGGGGGGGTATTTGTGTTAGTAAGGATGGGCGCATGGCTAGATCAGAGGATACAGGGTTGGCAGTGGCAGGGGTCTTAGAGGTTTCGGAGTCTGTAGCCAATACTTAAGCAAGGTTTCACACACATGTACACATCCATCACAACCACCAGTTGTTTTCTGTCTGTTCTTTGCTTGCTCAAGTGACACCGATTCACCGGCGCCTTCTCTTGACCCCCTGTGGAGATCCGTTATGGGATTTCAGCTCCAGGAAGGAACTGATTTGTGCCTTTCATGACTTTGTGGTTGGTGAGTTCGGTCTCATCTGTTTGTTTTGTTGTATCGTCTGATATTTTATCTATAGTTCATGAAGCAATGATTCGGCAACGAGTTCTCCACAGAGACCTTAGCCCAAACAATTTCGTGATCCATGAAGGGATTGGGTATTTCATTGATTTCAACCACACATCAATCATAAAGGAGGGTGAGACATTTACAGTTTCATTCGGTACTGTAAGTTCGAATGTGAAGCTCGTGACTCTTGCTATTGATTGATGATCTCAATATTTCAGGGCACTGTGCCGTATATCTCCATGCACATTTTGAAAAAAATGTCAAAGAACGCGGACATTGTCACGAAGTCTATTCAAGCAAAGAAGAACAACTCCAACAACTCCAACAACTCCAACAGCATCGCTCAGCTAGAGCTGATTGAGCACAATCCTGGTGATGACCTCGAGTCACTATTCTACATCTTTTTCGAATTTGTTTCGAAGTATGGGGGGGTACATGGTGTAGTTGCTCCAACTTGGGGTAAGACGACTATGCCATGGGCGGATGCCTATGAGAGTTTGGGTGCTACAAGTGGTTTGCTCGCCACCTTTTTGGCGAAAAATGGAGCCATGTCCGAAAGCGATATTATGATGGACCGAGTATCAGACTATTTCTCGGAATTCAAGCCCATTGTTGATGAATGGCGCCTTCGAATTCATCGCTCGGAGTCCAACCTCCAAGAAGCCATCATTCATGACCATGTATTCCAAATGCTCATCAAATTCATTTTGAAACTTGGTGATGAAGTACCAACCCCATTTCCCTCTTCATCCCTTCCAGCAACTGCTCCCCCGGGTGCCCCAAGTACTCGTCGTACTGGGCCCCCCCCATTGTTCAACCCACGGCAGGGCCTTCTCTTCGTCGTTCAGCACGGCTCAGCTCAAGCTGGCGCATTTGACTTGATGCTGCCATGGACTCACGCAATTCTGATGCCTCTTCAATTCTGATACCTCCTCAATTCTGATACCTCTTCTTAGAATATCCTTTATCTGACCTCACTCATATGTTCCTATATGTCTATCCTTCTTTTTCTTATGTTACCTCCCTTAGTATGCAAATAAGCAAATCATGGACGTCTCATAGTAGTACTGTTCACACCATTCATGATTATGTAACGGGTTATGTCATGTTTATTAAGTGCGCACATTCTCAAGTTTTATGACACTACTACCATGCCTCCGAGGAAGAGGCCCAGACGTTCTTCACCAGATCTAGAGGCGACTGCTCGGCGAAGCTCAAGACCTAACCGTGGTGTTGGTGGCCATGCTGCGCAGCTGCAAAAAGTCGGAGAAACGATTGCTGCCTCAGGAAGGAAAGGACCGAAGGGTGACGACCTTCAAATCAGTAGCTCTGAAGAAAATCCTATGGCTCCTTCGCAGCTTCAGAAAGGAAAGAAAAAGGTACTGTGAATTTTTCATGATTATGTTCGGGCTAATTGTTTCAGCCTCCTGCAAAACCTTGCAGCGCTCCCAAGAAAACACAGAATGAATACAGATCAACTGAAAGCAGCCAGCATTCTCAGGATCCTACTTCCCATCCAAACCTACATGTTGCTCGCTCTTTTGAAAGGTTCGGGTTCAAGGAATCCCAGTCCAATGGTCACGAGAGGGCCAGCGAGAGACAGCCTGTGCAGAAGGAACCACAGTCCAGTGGTCACAAAACGGTTGGATGCAATGCGAGTCAGCAAGACGCAGGTCACAAGAAGGAGTTGATGGATATCGATTGCGAGAAGGACAGGCAGAATGCAGATGAGCGCAGGGAGCTTACGCCCAGCATTCATGAACGTGACGAGTTTGATGACGATGCTGACTTCGATGATAATTTTGACCATGATATGCAGATGTGAGTATTTTTATGTTTATCATATGCGTTCACTCTGATATTATCTTATTTGCAGGGACAGAGATGATGGTCAGCGAACGGACGACGACACGGGCGATTTTAACGAAAATGGGGGCCGAGCTTTATCTGATGGTGAAGCTCGAGGAGATATAGATTTGGGTGACGAACTCACAGATACGGAGCAGGACGAAGTATTTCCCTTTCTAAAGTTCCATTCCCGCATTGATCATCTGTACTCTAGGCTTACGATGTTCTCGAGCGTCATCACGCAAAGAACGGGCAGCACAAAGCTCCTTCGCCGACCTACTTGTTCAAGGGGAATGGGAAGGAGCGCGCACGTACTTTCCCTCGCTCAAAATCCCCTCATCAACGCCCTTCCCAGCGTATTCGTTCTAGATCTCGGCAATGCTCTCCCCCACATGTCTGGCGCTCGAAATCATATGGACTTTCTGCTGTTCAAGCACATAGACGCTCACCTGCACTTCATTCACACCGTTCCTCTCGCTCAAAGTCTCCGCGTCAACAATCATCTCAGCGCCACAAATATGCACGCACTTCATCATCACGTACGCAGTCTCCTCTTCGGCACCTATCTCGACGAACTACTTCCTCAAGCCGCAGTCACACACAGCCTACCTCTCGTGGACGCCCTCCATCACGCTCTCCATCTGATACTATTATCCCTTCAAGCCGCGAACATTCTCGCAGTCTTACACCTGAAGATACTCATCAATCTGGAAACAGCCAATGTAAGGTCAAGACAACCAGGAGAATCCTTCGAAGCTAGGATTTTATCTGCCCACCTGGCAAGCATTTCTGCAGATTGCGAAGTTGGAGATGCGGTTGCAGGCCGTTCTAGCTCATCCAATTCCAGAGTGCCAAGATGCCCTCAACCTCGTGCGAGAAGTCTTGGACACTATGTTATGGACATACCACGAAAAGAAGATCAAACTTGAGAAAGGTAAGTTCTCCCTACACCACCGTCTATCCGTCTCACATTGGTTTGTAAGGTTACTTTCCGCAATACGGCACACAGATGGGCCGACTGGTAAGTTCCTAGTTTATTGATGACGAATGCAATTCGCTGACGCTATGTTGATGAGCTTTGCGATGATCTATTTACCTTCCGCACAGAGCTCAAGAAAATCGTCATCTCTATCGCAAAAAGGGCATACGACATCTTCCCACAGGGCTCAATGACGTGACGATGTTCAAAAGCAGGTCACCACAGCTGCCACTAAGCTCATCAAGAGCGGTGATTACCTCTGGCTCCCTGACTCGTCTGGTGTAAGTCGCGATACCTGCTTATAGTGTCATTTTAATTGATTCTCGCAGGGAAAATATAAGAATTTTACCGCGCAGGCTCTCAAAGATGCTTGTCTTGAATTTTATTACAGCAACAGTAAGAAAGCCCTGAAGAATACGAATGAATTCCGTCGAACAATCCCCATCAACGCTATGCTTCTTGTAGCAGCGGTGGTATGTTAATAAATAAAAATTATTTCGCTGCTGATTATTCAACAGTTGAAGGGCGTCATCTCTGGCTTTTGTGAGACTGGTACTGACAAGGTTCCCGATCTAACCGCTGAGCAATGCAGGATCCACTTCAACAACTTACGGAGATCGGTTGACACGCTGTTCAACATTCCGGAGCGCCGCGAAGAGCTTGAAGACATGTTGGAGCAATGGGCTAGGGTTGGCATGGGTGACTCCGAGTATGCAACTGGGAGCGCGTCGGGGAGTGATGTGGAGGACGTCAACATCATACTTTAGTAATGCTCTGATCAATGCGCCATGTTTTCGTTAGACGAATGTTACAGCTTATGCGAGCCTTATGTCATGTTTACCATGTGAAGCCTGTGATTAAATGTGTCATTGGTATACTCTGTATTGCCTGTACATATTGTATTGCATGTACATACTGTATTCCCTGTACAATCTGTCTGCATTGTGATGATATGTACAGATTGTAGGAGTATGTGACAGTATTGTAAAGAGGTGACTTCCTTGTGTAAGTGTAATGTCTGTACAATACTGTACAATCTTGTACAGTATTGTATGGTGCCCCCTAGTTTGCTGATGTCAGAGTTGACTGGCCAAAAGAAGGACTTAAAGGAAGTGGTGCAGCCAAGTATGAATGGGTGGCAGAAGGTAACAATGAGGTTGTCGAACATCGAACACTAGTGTTGATCTTTGTCAAGCGCCCAAATCCGGCCATCAGTGATTGCGCAGCCGCAGATGTAGGATTGGTTGAGTGGGGAAGTTGTAATGTGGATATGCATGGTGTAGGCACTGTTTCCTGTTCCGAGTGCATTTCTGTGCAGTACGATGTCATCTGTAGACAAAGCATTAGCACTACTGAAGAGAAGATAGCAAAAATTGAACATACCGCTTCTAATGTCCATTCCCGTGCTTTTCTCACATCGCTCGCATCCCAGTGAACCTTCATCCATTCAAGTTTCAAGCTTGGATTGATAACTATCCAAATTTCAGTAAAATTGTAAGCGCGATAGAAATTTAAAACCAACTCATTGCTAGTGCGTAGATCCGTGTTTTCCTGCCTTGACAAATGTAGTTAGCAAGCTTGTCAAGGCCAATTTCAATATAATAAGCAAGTTCCCAAATGGTCCCCTTCAGCTCGGTCCATTTGGTCTGTAAGAGTTCATATGCAGGAAGAGCCATTGACAGGGTTGGAGTACGCTCGCTTGCAAGTAGCTCTTGAGCTGCATGTGGAACTTCAATGATCTGATGAATGTTGCGAAGGACATCAACATCTTTCAAGTCCATGGAAAGGTGGGCAATGTCTGCATTCTGGATTTCCTGCAGGAATGATTGGATAGCCTATTGAAGGAAGTGAGCATCGGACAAAGAGAGTTAAAGGTGAAGAAAAAATTACTGGATGCAACATGAGAACACAATCAATCATTTTGAATGTCGATGACCAGCGAGTTGAACAATTTCGCAAAAGGCGGAGCACGGGCAATGTCTCCTTATCATCAAGAAGCTTACCCTTCCAATATCCATTGTTGTTTCCTTCTTTGATGATGGCTTTGAGACGACGACGACGACACTGCCCTGAGTGTCTGCAAGCATTGACAATACTACGACATTGTCCTACAGATTCATTTGACAAGGCATCAGCATACACATGAAGATCTGTTGAGGCAGAAAGATGGGTGGGTGCTTCCAAGACAGGTACAACAGGATTTTCCTTCAGTTCTTTGAGAATGGCCTGCACTCATCAGGGAAAACCTCCCGCGAAGATTTTGTCAAATTTTGTAAAATTTTCTGACTTTCTGAAAATACATTAAAATATTCCAAGTCCCTCTGCGGATGGGTGAAAATTTACAAAAATCCACACGAATACAACAAAATTATTATAATGTGATTAAATACTAGAATATCGCAAATCACAAGATATGAAAATGAGGAAATGAGACAAAACTTGTAACGCAAAGTCCTTGTGCTATCAGGAATGCCCTAGTCGATACTCATCCCATCAAAATCGATTCACGCAAACATTTTGCTGCTTTCAACTCAGCGGATGCAAAGTCAACCAACTTCAGATCAAGTAGGGAAGGAAAAATCTGGTAGAACACAGTGAGATAGTGCTTGAACAGTTAGAAAAAGACGCACCGCAGTAACCACAGCTGAGACCATGGAATTCGGGATCCAATGTTCATAGTAGCAATAACGGCTTCGACTACTGATAAATTTTTAGAAGTATAGTTACAATCAGAGTATTGCGGTGTATCGTAGCACGTGTGGGAAGATCGGACAGTGGACATGAGTCAAGAGCTCATCCCGATTGGCTCGAGGACTACAAGTAACGCAGTCAAGGTTGGCTTCCAACTTCCTGGAAGCATGTCAATAATATTTGTAGTCTCCGATACGAGCACCATACTGGAAGGCTGCAGTAGGATTGCCACTGAACATAGGGCTAGCAGTGAGGCCCAAGACCATGGGATGTTCGTCCTGCTCAGTTGTCACACTAGAGCCGTGGACCGCGGGAAGGTGGGTAGGGAGGAATCAGGAATCAACCACATGACTCACCTGCGTGCCTCAAAATGCAGTGGCCCGGCTCTGGCCTGAGCTGCGGCTCGAGTAGGGAATTTGTGATTCTGACAGTCACTGAGCATGAGCGGGTCACTGTGAAACCAGGATTCAACTACATGACTCACCTGCGCACCTCAGAATGCAGTTTTGAGCTATGTGTATGCTCCAAATTGAGCCTGCAGCTGGGAGAGATCAGGAAGGCCAGTTGGACCGCCAAAAGAAGAGAAAAAAAAAGGATTCTACATAGACACCTGGTTTGAATGACCACGCACAGATGAATGCGACGACAGAATTCAGACACCCGCTCGGAACAAGACTTAGCTCTGTGGTGGTGATGCCTCTCACCTAGAGTCCCCAACAGTAACCGTAAGTGAGAATGAAAACACAAAGAAAACAACGTGACAGGGTGTGCAAGTGGTTGCCGCGGCTCGTGTAAGTTGCAGAGTGAAAAATGAATATTTGAATGAGTTCGTTGAAATCAACCGTGGGAGCCCTGTGATTAGTAATTAAATCGTCGGTGGTCTGATTTTCAATTTCTCAGTTTACTTGTTGTCGCTGAGGCTAAGGCCCTTCGAGCGAGCTCTATGTAGCCAGCAGAGCCCAAGTGCGGGTTATATTTACGATACCCGAGAAACATCACACCAGCCTTCTTCCCTCCCATATCTCGATTCCCAAACATTTGGCCTATATCGAGTGGTTTTCGCCATTCACTGGGACAAGCGAGAGAAATCATGGTATGCGCAAGGTCTCGCGATTGTACGAAAATGGGGAACAGCTAGTTAGTATAATACCTGTGAAAGATATTTGGCACAGCGTACATCTTATACCAAAATTTGGCCGCATTGCGCCTCGGGATTGGACTAGCAGCAACGTTTTGGAGCTGTGTAGAGACTTTTTTGTTGACCCATTCACTGATCGTCACGCATATGCAACTATTTACTAGCTTTGTTGACAATTTTTGGAAATATTACAAAGTTCAAAGCACATTTCGAGAAATTCTCAAAATTCTCGCGGGAGGTTTTCCCTGATGCTGCGAGATTCACGACATGAGGAAAACATCTGTCAGAGAATCATGAAAGTTTAGCTCCCCATCATTCAAAATCAGTGTAAGATATTACCTTAGACGATTGCCAGTGTGGTCAAAGGGAATGCCTCTCATTTCCAGCTCTATCTCAAGCTCCAACATGAATGTATCATTATTGGATGCATTGTCCATTGTAATCTGACCAAACTAGAGTCAAGTTTGACTTCATTTGAGACGACACATTATGAGTAGTAAAATTTACCTTGATTGTGACCTCGAGCTCATCTGTGATTTTCAAAAACTCTTGACCGAGATTAGTGCCACTATGAGAACCCCCAATATAACAAAAGGCAATGAGTCGAGTCGTGTACTCCAGTCTATTCTTTCCACCCCGTGTGATAAAGTGGGCAGTAACTGCCATGTAACTATCATGATTTGGGTCACTCCACAGGTCTGTAGTCATTGAGATGCGTCCGAGAGCATTCTATATAAGTGGCAAAAAGAATTAATAACAATCTGAATCAAAATAGTATGCAGGTACCTTTAGATCAACTTTAGTCTTGTTATATTCCTTGCGGTATTCATCCAAGACCATCTGCGTTATTTTCGTCTGGTGAAGAAGATCATTGTGACACATTTTCCCGTCACCAAGGTACAGGAGAAGTGCTCGAAACTCTGGGCATTCCAAGACATTGAAACTCTGTACATGAAAAAACTCGTGAGATCAATACTGTGTCTGCCTGCAAACATACCTGATCATCAACAGCTACCCAACGCATCAGCAAGTGATGAAACATCTCTAAGGAGAATACTCGTTGCTCTCCACCTATAGAACGATGTGCTTGATGCCTAGTTTTAAGTGCCATGTTCTTGCAAATTTGCTTCCACAGCTGGTGATGCTGGCTATTGAAGTGCTCGCGGTAGCATGATGTCATTCTGTCTCTAAGCTGCCACACCTTCCATTGTGGGTTTTGCTCGTCGTCACTACCTCACAATATTCAGAATTTTGTCAACTGACAGTATATACATAGGACTCACCCACAGAGACAACATGCTACATATTTACAGTCTGGTTTTGCTGACAACCGTGGCTGATCTTCTGGCATCCTGTCTGGCCTCTCCTTACTATTCAAGGCCCACAAAAAGTACCACACATCAGTTGCAACTGCCCTCGACTCTCGTGGGTGACGAGATCCACCTTGATTAACATTTCCAGGCAGAAGGGGGTGTTGTCCATCAGCGGGTGCAGTCTCTGGTGCAGGATTGGAGACTGGAGTCACTGGACCGACACCACAAACAGCTGCAGCTTCGGGTAGCTGTACTGCACCTGAATTGGTCTTTTTCTTCTTGTTGCTCTGCCTCCAAGTGTTGTTCTGACCATCTACTTCCTCAACAGGTTTTTTACATTTGTGGCTGCCACCTTTTTTTGAAGTTGTTCCTGCATTAACAACAGGAGCAGTCGAGTCTTGCAGAACACTGTCATGCTGCATCAAGATAGGTGGTGTCGAAGCAAGCTGTGGAGGGCCCCACATATGCTGTAGCATCTCGACTTGCTGCATGGGCATCATATACTGCACATAGGTACCAGGTGTAGGTTTGTGCAATACTGGACCCGGGCCTGGAGCATGCAGAGGTGGGGAGAAGTTTTGCAAAGTCTCAAAAGAGCCATTTGGTGTTATCAATGGCGAAACTTGTGGACTGTGACTGCCAGAGCTCTCAGCCCTTGGGATGCCCAGTGTTGGAGGTGAGTATGAAGAAAACTGTGATCGACTACTGGGAAGAAAACCTGTTGGATGGTACATGGAAAGTCGCAAAATATTTCTTTCAAGACACAGACAGTGAGCCTGAGGTTATTATAATGCATGCGCACTGTGGAAAACTAGTGCAAAATTTTAATTCAATGGCAGAAGTAACTTAGTGCATGTATGAGATCATGTACTAGAGGCTCATATTGAATGTACTTAAATGTACAGCAATGTTTTACCATTGAAATATGAGAGAAACAGGAGGCACATATAGGACTTTAGACTTGTAGTGATTATGATTGATCTATGCGGTAACTTTGATTCATCTCTCGAAGTGAATGAAGTGTCACTTCGACCAACTTCGGTACAACGAAGTTAACCGAAGTTACTTCGAAGTCACTTCACTTCGACGGCAACACTAATCGGAAGTCTGGAGCCGAAGATGCAACTGCGGAAGACGGGCCTGGCATTGAGATTGGAGATGCGACCAGAGATGCGAGGTTTAGAGCAGGGAGAGGGAATCATCATTGCTGTGAAGGAGTTGAGGACCGTAGCCAGCAACATGCTGGAGAGCTTTGGTTGATAGTTAGTAGTCCTCTAATCATGACAGTGCTTGCATTTTGTTAGACTCCTGGAATAGAGGAAGTCATGGGGCAGTGTATGCACGGAAGTGGGAAGTATCAAGACCTCAACGAAATTGATATTGAATCGTCAGTCATCTCTGACTTGGTAGATGCATGTCATGCGTGAGGCGTTGGGGAACGACAGGCATGAGATGCGTATATTTGGGAGACTAGCATGTAAATATCCACGGGGGAGGGGAAGTCCATGGAGTCAAAACTAGACACTGTCACTGAGGTTCTGCGCTCGGCTGAGTCACATTCCTTCGTAGGAAGATGTGCATCAAATAAGAATCATGCACAGATACAAATTCCAGGTCCTACCAGTGTATATAAACACCACATATTCATCAGTTGTGTCACAAAAAAGGTTTATCGTAAGTATAGCTACTAGCATCGACACTGCATAAAATTGGATGGGAACACTGATGCAAAGATAGAGTCAAATTCTGGTTGGACCTGCAAACGGCTCTAACAAAATGCCTCAGACTCCCTTCGGAGATGTGTTCCAGATCAGTGGAATACGCGGCCTTTCGGCCAACTGCATCGACGAGTCTGAGGTAGACGCATTCAAGTATGACTATCTGGCATTTTATCGTCCCGTTCCCGATGGAAAGGGGTTGTATTGAATGATCTTCACAATGCTTTCGTTATAGGTGCACCATTAGAATTGTAGTATCACTGTAGTTTACATACATTATGGCAGCTCTAGAGTTATGCACCAGTATTCGTGGATAAAAATTGCAGTATGATATGAAGTCCAACAGTGTTCGAAGACCCGATAAAGATCCGGTAAGCCTGCCACCTGCACGATGTCATTGTCCAACAGGAACATGGGAGCTGCCAGATACTTACGCATCACATGAAATAGGATGTTTTGAATGGGCCATGCTCCATATTTCTGCTGGGATGACGGACAACGGGGCTGGGGAACAGAAGTATGCTAGCTCGCGCATGAAAAAACCAGAGCACTCTTGCTCAGATTCCCAGAGGACCTGAGACAACAGTTGGTATCTGTGGAATGAGTATATGGCGTTGGAACGCACCTGAGGTCCAAGACGCATCAGGAACATGGGTAGCTTATCGAGATTGAGTGTGTACTCGCGAAGAAGGTTCGTAAATGTCTTTGCCGGTCTCTGAAATGACCAAGGAAAAATACTCGTGTAGCATCTTGTGAAAGAATGCTGAGTGGATCTGCCAAAGTGCTGAAAGTTGATCACACGTCAATGATCTCATCGTTGCTCATCCCACTGCGTGCTGTGTCTTCTTCCACATCGAGTGCGAACTTGACGAGCGTTCGAAGAGATGGAGGAGGATCGAGTTTGTGTCGGTTGTAGTCTCCGAATTGCAACAACGCAACTGATAGAATATTTCCTCCCTGCGACACCTATATCAATGCAAGCCTTCGATGGAGCTCAGTAACGCACGCTAGTGCAGCATGATTGACCATGTAAAGGTTCTTGTTGTGTTGAATCAACGTAAGATACCTGGACAGGTCAATCACGCCGACAAAGGTATGCCTCTTGATGGTTTGAGTCAGGTCTAAGTTTTATGCATGTAAGAGCATTTTCATTGCAAAAAATATGCATGGCCCACCGTGGTGTATGTGTTTGGCAGCGAAACACCTGAGTTCTGTTATGGATGCAAAATGGCACGTTGATTCTTTGACGTCCCATAACCGGATGGCTGTCACGGGCTCATCAGAATTGGTTCTCAAGGGGTTAGCGACAGGAATCATCGAGTCTAGTGTGCGGTCCTGTAGAGAGGTCCTGACTTTGTGCTGAGAAAACACCTTCGCTACTGAACAAGATCTAAATTATGGAAGCCCGGACACTTGTGCTCACTTTCTCATGTAGAATTACTGTCTATGGAAATCGGACCTTGAGCACCGCACTTTTGTATTTGTCCATATTGACTACTGCATACCTATTTGACGACATCAACGAAGCAGTTCTTATCAAACTAACATCTGCTTGCTTACCAAATTTGTACATCATACAACGTGGCACTTTTTCCTTGAGTGGTGATGTCACTCAAGGAAAAAGTGCCACATTTTTTATCATGTGACTGCGGGGCCTGCAAAAACCAGACAAGTCTACTAAATCTTTGACTTTACCTTCGACCTTCGTCATGGACGAGTAAACACCTCCACCGCCAGATATCGACGTATACCCACCCCCACCCCTCTAGTGATCAGAGGCGAGCGGGCATGCGGGAGATGAGCTAGGAAGAGAATATATCTATGGGTATGTTTAGCTCTTGTGTGATAACAAAGGGGGAACATAAGCTTACATCTCAGTCTCGTTTAGAAGGACTGAGATGCTCAAATGAACGGTACATAGTTAGCATAGTGATAGGAAATTTTACGTAGCGTAGGAGTTTGACAGATAATATTATCGGGTTGATGACCAACGTCAATGATGTCAGTCGACTGCGCTCACAAGGTCTCACTCTGACGTTTCAGACGTCTCGCGTCCGGACTTTGATCCCTCCTCCAATAACCCCCACCCCTACCATCAGCACCAACAGATTTATTGAAAGGCATGGCTGGGAAAAAGGTTTAGCGATGTAGAGAGGGGTGTTCAGTCTTTGCAATGGTCCTGAGGTACACAGAGGTACACGACATCGGATCTTGGCTTTGAATGTATGCAGTAGAGGAGGCGAAGCCAAATGAGACTTGTTACATCCAGTTGAACCAGCGGCAGATTGAAGTCCTCGTCACATGGGGTGAGCTGCCGTTCAAGCATCAGGACCTCTTCGAGATCTAGCCCGCATACAAGGTGCACGAATTTCCACCAGATGTAGCACAGCCAAAAAACATAAGCCAAAAACAAAACAGAGTCTGATCTTAGCCACTTCTGCCCCAAGCGCCTCAAGTCCAAATCCTGGCCATCTGCAGAACTCATTACAAACATGGCGCTTCTCAAACTCACTGATGGCCTTTTTGATATTGCCCTCCCCAAATATATCCTGGCCTTTGCTGACAGATGAGTGTGTCATGATTTGGGGATCAGTCAGTAGCTCTGTGCTGCCTGTTCAATCCCAATATTAATGACATTGAGAATATAGGATACTTGGCACACATACCTTGATAGTCAGATATAAAGACCAGCCCGCCCGTCTTCATGTACTGGACATGTTGTGTGAATGCCAAGAACTGCGCAAAGTCATATCCATCCTGGTCTGGGTCAAGTAACGGGTCCGGATCCATATTATGAATGAACTTGGTAAAATCACCATCAATGACCTCTTCAAGAAGGAAACCTGCACGTGGCACCCTAGTCTTTATGGTAGATTTGCTGCTACCTTGAGAGTAAGATAGTGCGAGGCCCGCTTCAACAAACCGCACACGTGGAATATTGAATGGTGGAGGATCAGGTGTGCCTGCAATGGCGCAGTCGATGAAATAGTAGATGAGACCTAACAACGCTTTTGCCCAGTATAGAACATTCGCCTCTCTGAATAACTTAGGCAGCTCGTTGGCTAGTGCAAAGTGTCCGATCCTGTAATCAGTGCTAGAGGTAGGTATACCTTGGGGGTATATTCTGTGAAATGGGTGTTTCACAACAACGTTGTGACTCGCCCGTGACCCCAGACCTGAGCTAGGGGGCACCATTAGTGTCAACCAGCCTTCGTGTGCCATTTTGAATCCGCCTATTCCAATGCGTCCTTCGATGGATGGGTCAATCGTCACATAGCTGATTGATGCGTCGGTATTATCCACCGAGAATGAATGATAGCGGGTACACTTTAGAAGCTCATGGAGGGGTCGGGTAGGGATTGAGTAAAAATGTATATTTTCATTCTGAAATTTGGAAACTGACACCAAACAGTGAGCGTGCTGAATAGATTAAACGAATTACAACATACTTTGTTTAACATTTAAGTCAGTGCCTCCACCTATTTTAAGGGCCTCCCTGAGGTCATTGCAATCAGGAGACAGTGCAAGAGATACCCGCAGCTTGCGAGGGGGCGAAATCGTGCCAGAACTGCTTGCATGTTCGTGCGTTTGTTTGATGGAGATATTGGAACTAGGGGCTGTGCCACTGGCAGACGCACTGGCAGATGTGTGTTGTGCCGAGTATGATGGGGCTGCACCACCGGCAGATGTGCTTTGTACTGAATTGGATGAAGGGAATGCGTTATCGAATGATTGGAAGGCCTTCTTGGGTGGTGCGGGTGCGCGACTGGCCTTGGGGCTGATGATAGCCTATAGAATTATTAAGTCTAGTTAGTACAGAGCACAAGTGTACAATAGATAAGAAGTGTACTGTCTCATTATCTTTTTGCCAATCTTCAAACTCGGTCCATTGACACTCTGGGACGACTACCATGAGTGTGAGTTGCTTCGTCTTGAATGTAGGGCCCTTGATGGCACCTTTGGGACCTTTGCGGCCTGGCTGCAGGCACTGTGAGTAGAAGTACAGAATTGATGGCTGATGCATCAATAAATCTACCCATCCTGAGTCTCACACAATGAATTCTTCGTCACACCATGAAAACATGCCACCAAAAGCACATAGCTTAGGGAGCACTGTCTCCAAAGCGAGGCTGATGAGACCTGGAGCATCAATGTCTTTCTTGCCTTCACAAATATTCTAAATAAATACAATCAGTGCACTCTCATAAGAGTATAGTAGGGAAGACCGTACTCCAATTGGTAGGCCTCTGGATTTCTTATGCCCCCCTGCTTCATGGACAGCCGAAATTTCGAGCGAAATGGTTTCTGCTGCTAGTACAGCACCAGGGGTAGTATAGGCAGCTTTGGCCCATCTAAGACATTCTCCAGCATATAATCCATGGTGTGATGAATATCCGACCGCACCAGTGAGCCTTGATGGTATCAGTGGTGCAGCTGATCCCTGCCAAGACGTAGGGATGGCTACATCTGGACCAGTGATTGCATGGCGGCGAGGGACAGGTGGTGGACCCATGATGGCATTTGTCCAGTCAGGAATGGCCACTACAGGAGGGGGATCAATGCTTTCTATTGTGGTATCGTTAGCTCAATTTGCACCATACAAAGATTGATACAACTTACACTTTCTTTGAGCAGTGTTCACGGACTGCCGGATCATTTGGGCATTGGGCTGGCAATCACCAGCTGTATTAGACCGTGCAGTAGATGACGGATACCATGGTACTGCAAGTATTTAGATGGCATTGTTATGATAAAACCTATGATTACTCACCTGTCAGTCTCTTCGTTGAAGTCACAGACTTTGTCTGATAACGTGCATAGCAGGCTGCACATACATAATGCCCTGCTTTGCCAGGTTCAATCGTATGCACATAGTAACAGGGCTCGCCTTTGTTGATCTGGGCCTGACAAGAGGGCCGCTCACAGATCCTATCTTCGGCAGCGAAGGCATCTTCAGTGAACTGACAAACAACATTGTCGGGGTTGGCCATGAGAGGGACTGTGAATAGTCATAGTAGTACAGAGCCACGGCATAGCTTAAATACAAGAAAAATTACAAGTCAATAGAATTCAAATAGCTAAGTATGTTGAGAGAACGTACTAATCCTAAAGACCGGGAACATTGAGCACCGGTGAAGTTTTGGAAGTGGACATGGAGACACATGGCTCATGGGCAGGAGGAGCTGCAGGTGTTTTATCAGGCTATTAGCACAGTAAGGAATTGTGAGGAATTGTAAGGACTTACCAGAGCAGACAATCAAGTAGAGTGAATGTGTTTGGAATGTGTTTGGACAAGCTTGGGAGTGGCAGGTTAAACCGACTCGATCCGAGATTTGTTATGTTATCTATGACGGCCCGAAGGGAATTAGGGCGGAGAGCTCCCAAGCATCCGATAGAGCCTCCGATATGAGTTAGTCAATTTAGTCTAAAGGTAGTTGTCACAAGCTTGAACTAACTACCAAACTCGCTAAAGTGCTTTGCGTGACTCCTGGGCCTCCAATACAAGTTAGTCAATTTAGTCCAAAGGTAGTCGTCACACGCTCAAACTAACTACCAAACTCACTAGGTATGTATTATTTCATTCCTATTCCATGAATTGCCTCATGGCTCAAGTGCATTTTGCAGGCAAGTGATTGCTTGGTACATGTATCCGACTCGGGAGAACCAGCCAAGAGCCAGCCTCATGTATCCTATGCGGGGCTTGGAGGTACATTGGAGGTACGTACTACTCAGCTTAAATACCCTCATCACTAACCAAGTGCGTTTTTCAGGCAAGTGATTGCTTGGTACGTGTATCCGACTTGGGAGAACCAGCCGAGAGCCAGCCTCATGTATCCTATGCGGGGGTTGGAGGGACATTGGAGGTACGTACTACTCAGCTTAAATACCCTCGTCACTAACATCTCACATCCCCAGTGCCTCTATGCCCAATCAATGGAAACCTACACGTACATCTTGTTCTGTTCTGTTTCTCTCAACCAGCCCTGCTAACTCACATACAATTAGCACCTTTGGATATAATCCAACCGCACATCTTTCGCCTTTGGAAGGCACGTCAGACGGACAAGCAGATTGTCGCAGAATTGCAGAAACACTTCGACACATCACACTACGGTCTCGGGTGAGTTTTGTTTTCACTTGTCCCTTCGATGTATTTATGTTCTGACACCATGCTTAGGCTCACTAAATTTCTCAAAATTCGTGAGGGTATGGGCCTGCAAAGAACACGCCAGCAAATGCATAACTGTTGAGACTATCTGTGAGGCGATGACCAATCTGTGTCAGACTTATCCAAATGCTGGAGCACGTGAAATGGTGAGCCTGTTATTTCACAAACAGAACATGAGTGTGGCCAGGTAATGTAGTATTTTTATCAATATCATATCTTAATTGTTAACTGTAGTGTCTGTTTGCAATGCAGGAGTGTGGTGATGTCTTACTTCGCCATATACGAGCCAGAACTTGTCCTCCAGCACAAGGCCAATCGCCTTCGAAGGAGGTGATTTTGGGCAGCAGGAGTTAATGATATATTCGCAGTTGATCAACACGATAAGTGGCTTAGGTACAGCCTCGGCCTTCATACTGGGATCGAGCCTTTCTCAGGTAGGATTATGTGGATGAGGGTTTGGCACTCGAACCAGAACACACAGCTGATCCTCAGCTATTACCTCAACACACTTGATATGCTTGGGCGTAAGTTTTTGTTTCTGGTTTGATTCTCCACTGACATTGTAATCTACCTACTACTAGATATGCCCATGGTCACCCAGAGTGACCCTGGGTCGGAAAATTTCGGCATTGCTAACGCACATACAATGCTCCGCCAGTGGCATGATCCTGCACTGCAGGGTACTTTTCAGCATCGCTGGATGCGAAACAAGAAGAATGTAATGCCTGAGATAACATGGTCACAAATGCGACACTGATTCACGCCAGGATTCGAGTCACTACTGGACCATGGAGTCATGTCAGGTTGGTATGATAGTAATAATACTCTACAAATGTATGTATCTTCGTTCATTCATCTCACTTCGAGTCTGATCATAGCTTGCGGGATCAATTTAGGATGGTCTTTCGATGGGTCTTTATACCTTGGTTGCAGCGAGAATTGGACGCATACCAGGACCGAGTGAATAACACCTGAAAGAGGCGAGACCAGAACAAGATTCTGCCACACGGTGTGCCGAACATCGTCTATCAGTCACCTGAGGACTTCGGTGCCTTGGACTTTAAAGTAAGGAGCACTGTATGTGCTCATTTCGTTTGTTCTTACCTTTTTTTCACAGATCACTGTTGAACGTGAGGCATTAGATCATGTACGAAATCTCTACATCGATCCTTCTCACGTCGTCTTCGACCTCGTGCCACAATCATTCGGGAAGCTTATACAGTGTTGCTATGAGGAACTGGGGCGCCCATCAGTCACAAGGCAGTCAGCTGGGGATGTATACCTACTTTTACTTGATATGCTGCAAGGCAACGAGGAGATACCATCCGCTATTGAAGATGTTGAAAAAGATCTCCCGCTTTTAGAGAACCACCAGGACTTGCCTTATCGCGAGGAGAACAATGGTACCTACTATATGGGTGGGGTGGGTGGTGGACTCGGACTCGGTATGTTATCCGCTCGTAGTTATGTCAAACACAAGCTGACGTCTGTGCAGGTGACAAGGATTTATATCAACTAGATAATCTCATACGTGACGACGAGCCTGACACTGCAGGTAGTATTGATGAAGACATTGTCGGATTGGATCACGATGGTCTGGTCGTATGGGAGTTCTCTGATTTTTCTGATGTCTCAGATGGTGACGCAGATGTACCGGTAGATGAATGGTAATTTTATTTATTGTCTTGTAGTAGCCCAGACACTCGTGCTCTGACTGGTAACCTTGGTGTCACAGTAGGGACAACAGTTTTTCGTTATACATTTGTTCAACACATGTAGTACATAATATTATTTCTGATTCGCATTGGCGGTATTCAGGGTCCTATGGAAGCACTGCCTATATATGGTACTTCTAGCTGAGTAATTGAGCACGAGTGTCCGGGCTTCCATACTAAATGGTATTTTAGCGGTGATTTGCAAACACTCACCTTGACTTCCTGATACCCGACGATTAGCCTCGGGTCCCTCATCATCTCCTTCCAGTGAGCAGTGTCTGCCAATGAATGTGTTTAGAGCACGGACGTGGTATATATATATATGTATCCATGTACCTGGTACTCAAAAACCTGCGACTGACTTTGACCCGCGAGCTTCTGCTGAATGGCATCCAATATTCCCTTGATGATGGCTTCTTCATTCAAAAGTGGACTTTGCGCTTGGTCGGATGCACGTTGACATCCACAAACCTTGGGTCGAGGTTGATGCTGCGTGAATGATTACTTTCATATCCCACTAGTAAAATTGGCTATTACCTCAGATACACGGAAGAAGAAGAACCTTTTGGCAGTATCCCGCTGTATATGCTCTCAATGAACCGTTTTATACGATGTGACCCCACTAGACGGTCTCTTCTTATGGACATACCGTGATGGTGGCTCCGTGGTTTCCAGCACAAGGCTTCGGGTCTGGCGTGTATCTCACTTTCGACGGGACGAGACTGTCATCGACATAAGCAGCCCTGTAGGATTCTCATCAGGTGTTTTCGTTCCGTGCACCATTTATTTTATACATACTTCCAAGAACAGTTGCTTGAATTAGTCTTCATGATCACTGCCAAGCGCGCGACATGAGATACAGATGCCAGAGCCTCCCCTCGGAACCCATAAGTAGTCAGCTTGGAGAGGTCAGAAAAGGTGGTCAATTTGGAAGTAGTAAAGCACTCAGCGAGCAAGGGTAGGTCTTCTTTTTTCAAACAAGCTCAATGGAAAGCCTCGATGTGAATGTGAGGAAGAGATACACAAATGCCACAGCCATTGTTCTGAATCTGAAGCAGCTTCATATCGCCATCCTTGATGGTGACTTGAATAGAAGTAGGCCTGGCGTTGAGACTGTTTTCCAGCAGCTCTTTTAATGCAGATTCCAGAAGCGGGTCTGTGTATGATCTAGAGGTGAATCTGATGAGTGCTTGATACTTATTTGTGCCTGTACCGTGGTGTCAACCCAGCGCGTATTTCGCCTGCTGCAAATCAGTTGATGAGGGACCTCGTGGAGTCTTCTTATCGGTCGAGGGCCAGATGGTTCTGGGGAAGAAGAGCGACGACCGCTTGCCATGCTCAGATTAAAGAGTTACTCTGACATCAGGAAATTGGGGAGTCAGTGGTATGACTAGGCGGAGTTTAGAAACTTTGGTCAGTCAGCGGAGTGTCGGTCAAACTTGATAATATATGATAATGTGTTGGCAGGGAAGTGCCAGACTGATAGAATATGATCAAGTCTATATCAATCAGTTGAACGATAGTCAGACTTGAAAATGAATTACAATTGGTTGTCACGCTGTTGCCAATTTGACAGAAGGTGATCAAATATTTGTCAACTAGTCGAGTAATAGTCAGAGTAGATGATACATTGTAAGTGGCTATCATACAAGCGCAAAATTGACCGACAATGTTTGATCATTTACCAGTCAGTTGTTTTATGGTAAAATATTGTCAGGCAAATGCCAAATCGACTGTATATGGCCATCCCGAAATTGTATGTAATGTTTTGATTATTCCTAGTAATTGACGACAAATAAAAATCTACCGTAGTCTACAGCAACCCTCATCTCCCTCCAGTCTCCGAAAGTGATGTTCTCCCTGACGAAATATTTTAAGGGGGGCTTCAGAAGATATCGAGGATGCTCTAGATCGTGCTACGGAGTGGGCAGGTGATGCAGGTCTGCAAGATGGTGAATGCCTACGGGGGTCACGACCGGTGATATGTGAGTCTGGGGGAGGAGAGATAATAGCATGGCGAGGCAGTGTAGAAACAACAATACAGAGAGGAACAAATGATGCTCCTGACTGTATCTAAAAATGTTGTAGGTCATGCATTGCCTAGTCTGCGATACTTGAGATGGCAAGTGCGTTCGACCCTAAAGGGGAAGTGAGTACAGCGAAGATCTAGGGGTATGCGCGGAAGCGAAGCGCAAGAAAGCGCAGATGTGCGCAAGGCGCGGGAACACGCGCGTGTATTAGCGCGAAGCGCGGGAAAGCGCGTGCGCGCGTATGCAGAAACAAGAGACTAAGCTTAAGTGATGATATAAAGCAATATAAGAGAAGAGAGATGCAAAGTGTAGACAAATAGATTTCTTCCTTGTTCTACTAAGTAGTAAGTAAGTAGTAAGTAGTCAGTTTGAAGGAAAAGTAAGTTAGTAATAGTATGTACTGCTGGCGCTTATATAGCGCGCCTAAGCGCAGTCATGCGGAGCCGAAGCGCTACCGAGTAGTTATGTAAGGATATATATGGGTGAGAGTCCATGATAAAAATAAAGGTGGAACACTATGCTAATAAAGGAAATGGAAATATACGCACTAGGGAGCTTGGTGGACAGTGGATGGATGCATCTGGATGGCTGGCGCTATAGGGCGCGCAAGCGCGGGAATGGTGCGCGCATGGCGCGTGTTGCGTGGGAAAGCTGCGCCTCTTATAGGAATTGCTGTGGACAGTACACAGAGTGGTGCTGCGAGTTGGTGCTGTATACTCCCTTAGTGGAAACTGCCATATCACGCCATGAGAGGCATGATTCTCTACAGCGGTGTACTAGCAATGGAGGTCGAAGACCGCGTATCATCGTGATCATATTGACTGGATGGTCGACACAGATATTAAGCATCTGTGTTCGATTTATCAACTGAGCGTGGTGACCACCGAGTACGATCATCGTATTGTGGCCGAGGATATTTGAGCGACCCGAGAAAGTACGACTCTCACGAGAACTTACGTCATATACAGATGAGAAACTGCCACCTAGAGAGCGCTGTATGTCATGTACAGACGAAGGATTAGCAAAAGTAGAGGTTTCGTAGCTTGTGGCAGAAGTCTTGGTCTTGCTTGAGAGGATTGGGACCTCCATGATGTCACAGATAGGAATGGAAGAGAAGTTGGGACGAAGATTAGCCTAGCACGTCGTGGTGATGTGAATACTTGTATAGCAATTTGAAAGCAAGTGAACCTTCGGCCCATATTGCTGCATCTGCAGTATTGTGCAGATTTCAGGTAAATGTGCACTGCTGAGAACAAATTTCGGACTAGAACTATACTTTGCACGGCAACGTCCGACGTGCGCCAACTGCCTACTTTGGTCCAATATCAGGGAAAATCCAATTAAGGAAATATTATTAAGTCGTGTCCCTAGCACTTGCTACTTACTACTACTAGCCGTACGGTACTTGATCATCGTTGTCGTTGTCATTAAACATATTCTTAACTACAAAAATCTACATACAATGGAACAAGGAAATTTTTTCAAAGCTCCCGTCGAACCCATCGTGAGTCGATCAACGAAGATTCCTGTACACTACTTACTCGATGTTAGCCGAGCGCTCAAACATCCACGAGTCTACCGGGGCCACTGATCATGAGTGATTCGGCGATCGTATGTACACTATTTAAATAACGCCATGATATTAATGAAATCCCAGACGATCTGGAATGTCGCGTCAGCGACAGCCCAAGATCGCCTTCAGAACTATTGTTCGGTGTTGCCACCCGACCGTATCCAGACTACTATGGAGGAAAGGTGTTGGTTAACATTGATGGCGCTCCAGAAGGAGCACGAACTTCAAGATTGCTTCAGGAAAATAGATCAGGCATGGTGGGAAGTAGAGGAAGTCAGAAGGGTTCTGGGGATCAATAGGACTTAGCTTGGATGGCCCAAGGGAAAATAGATGAGTAGTATATCAACAAGTGCTTGCAAATTAGCTGTCTTCTTGTCACACGCAATCTCCCTGAAATGAGAGTCCTATTGGGAAGAAGAGCAATGACTGCGAGTGTGCGTACTGATTTGTTCGGGACCCTTCCGGAGGGAATGAACAACACCCTCCTATAACGCTTTGACGCGGTTTTTCTGGTCTTGACTGATACCGGGTTGCGATTCATTTCGCACCTCATACTTGGCCTTGAGAGTGCGAGTGGCCATGCCAGTGAGCGTGGGTGAAGGACCAAGCTCGATGAAACATTCGAAGTGATACTGAGTGAACAGCAAGTCCTGGGTTTCAATCCATCAGACAGGAGATGTGAACTGGTATGAGAGGAGTTCAACAAGGATGGTGTATGTGAGCTTCTGACACTGCTCAGGGGAAAGCCAATGAGAAACGCATCTATGACATACCCCAAAGACCTATCATTGAGAAATGGGTGAGCTCGTCCCGGTTAAACTTCCTGCCATTGAAAAAACTCACATAAGGTGGGTTAAGGACAGTGAGATCCCAGCCGACACTGGCTTTATGTTTGTTCCAGAACTCCCAAGCCGCTGTAAGAATATGAGAATTGCCAGTCCACGATGAGTATGTTTGATACCCCGTACCTTTCTCAGCGAGAGTCTTCGAAGCATGATACTTCATCATATTAGGTGCTTCGTGACCTTTTTCCCTCACAATTTCCAAACATTGCTCATTCCAGTTCAGTTCGGAGAAAGTGGATGGCGTTGTCGTGTCACGCAGAACCGCAGCTCCTGATGATGTGATCATGATACGCTTGACGGATTGGCTGATGCGATATCAATTAACAGTGCACATCTTCAGACGGCGAGGAAGCACCTACCCATACTTGAGAGCGCCCTTCAGCATTCCAACTGTACCATTAACTGCGGGAATGATAAGTTCTAAAAAGAGGTGAATAAAAATCAGGGCATTAATTCGTGTCAATGTACCATCCGGGTCATATGCATTCATGTGAAAAGGGGAGGCCGTATGCTCAATAGCATCAACACCTTTAACTGCCTCGTCAAAGGCTCCTTCCTATTTAAAATACATCACTGTTAGGTCCCGTGCGATCACTTTCTTGAGTATGAGCACCTTTGTAATATCTTCAATGACGATGACCTCATGCTTATCACCATACGAGCTGAACAGTTGCCTGAGGTGTACTGCCTTTTCCTCGGACCGGACTGTTCCACGGACAGAGTACCCTTTCTCGAGAAGGGTGCGCACAACCCAAACCGCGATGTAGCTGTTCGCGCCAGAGACAAGAACCTTGCATGGAAGTTGGGTGGTTGGCATGATAAAGTGTTTGAGGGGGAAAGATAAGCTTGCTTATGACTGCACGATCCTTATTAATATGTGCTGGAAGTTTAGCGGAAGTCAAGTTCCCGTATAATTGATAACCTTTCATGTGACACTTGAGCTTGGATGTCCAGTCATCATGATCCCACTTCTTAAGAACCTTGTCGAGACGGGGTGAAGACGTCTGGTCATAGATGAGCTGTGCGTACTCGCACGTGATATCAAATGGCTTGGCAACCAAGTTTGGAATGCACTTTCCAATGAGCATATCAGGGTTAAGAAGCGACAGGTTGATCTTCTTTGAAAGGTCTAGAGAAAGTGATTAGCTGGGTCGGTGTGATGTATATTCATGACTTACATGCATGGAAAGGTATAACACCAGCCCAGAGGTAATGAGAGTGGAAGGGCACATCAATACCAGGAAGAGGAACAGTTGCAAAGCCACGCTCAAGCTTGATGTAGCCCTCTGCTCGCTGCTGCTCCTTGGAGCGCTCAAAGCACTCCATGACGATGTCACCAAGTATCTCCTTGATCTTCTCGACAGCAAATTGCTCAGTCAGCTATAGATGCTAATGGTAAGCTGTGACCATTTCGATAGGATGGAGTACAAACCTTCTGGATGTCGATCTTCTGCACCTTCAAGTAGTTCAAGATGTTAGTCATCATCTGAAGAGCAAGGAGCTCTCCAGCGCAAACATATTGTTGACCCTGTACAAAATACATGTTAGCGACGAGAAAGAGCTCAAAGTGAGACAGCACTGACCTCGATGTTGTAGTTGACGATCTCTTGTAGTTGACCTGTGGATGGTATGTATTTGAATTGCAGAGCAAGGGGTACGGATACATCGCGCCTGTCCTCGTAGAAAGTGACGTCAATAAGATTAGAAGATGCAGTGTATTGGATCTCAACAGCCTTGAAATCGGGCTTGTGCGTGCCATGCGAGCGACCAGCACCTTAAAAGGTCAGAGATGTTGGCGAACCTTTCTCCATGCCAATGACCACCTTCTGCCCACGTCTCGGTGCAAGGGCATGTTGGAGCGGGTTGTCAATATATGCAGTGCCTTGAACAATACTGTCAGATGTCAACAATGCCTTTAGCCAGCCAAGCTCTGAGCCGGACAGCGCCTGCAACCACTCTTTTGTGTCCGGGATTATATCACTGACAGTATACGTCACGCTCGTCGCGGTTTCTTCATAGACGCTATCGGGAGTCTCGGTCTCCTCTGGGACCGGAGCAAGGTAGTCAACAGTTGGCACCTTAGAAACGTCGCCGCCATAGGAGTGCTCGAGGAGCTTCGCGACGAGGCTGGAAGTGATGTTACCAAGAAGGTCTTTGATTGGCTCGTCTTTGACTGTAGAGTACTTGACAGCAACAGGTCCTTGAAGAATGCACACACGCTGCGGGTCCTGGTCAAACACCGCTTTGATATCCTCTGCGGCCCAAAGCGAATCCTGTGCTCATCCATCATTATGAGCAATCTCAGCAATAGAGGGTTGATTGAGACAAACCTTCTTGAACCACACCTCGAAGTTACTGTCCAAAATTGGAATGAAGGGCGCTGGCTTCTGGCCTGCACACTGAGAGATTGTAAGGAAGTATGCGCGGTCCTCAGCAGCGAGTAACTGAGTCTTCGAAGCAGGATACTTGTCAAAGAACGACTCCACGAACTTGCTGGGATCATCCAGCTCTGTGAAGCTCTGCAGGACACTGGCCTTCAACCCTCCATTGACACCTGCAAACCTCTCCTCTACACGCCTCAACCAATCGCCCGTCAAGTTCCTCAAGCTCAAATCGATTCACCGACTCTGATGCGAGACGTACATCAGACGAACCATGCGTAGAGCGACTTCCTCGTATGTCATGTCACCCAGATTGAGGGTAACACTTCCATCCTTCTTCCAACCGAACCATGGCTTTGCGAAGTCTGCATTCAATTTGCTGATAATCTCCGCTTTGCGCTCAGCGAGCCAAGGGCTGCGCTTCTCCTTCAGGAGCTTGAACACGGTGTCATCAAACTCCTTCCAGAGCTTCACAGCACGCGTAGCGACCTTATGGATAGGCTCGCCCAGCTCTGAGCGCACCGTCAAGATTCCGCCAGTAGGCTTTACGTACATGTTTTCCCATTGCTTGTCATCGACACCACGCGCTCCAACGATAAGATCTTTCACACTGGAGCTCGTGTGCGCCTCCTTGGCCACCATGACGCGTGACGCGAATAGGAAACCGTCGAATGGCATGAGCTGCTGGCCGTAGAGGTCCTTTGACCAATCACCAGTGAGATATGGCCACACGTCATCAGCACCTCCGAACCCGGAACCGCCAACAAGAATCAAGTTCTCCTGCGCACGCATGGCGCTATATGTTTGCAGCACAGGCATATGGAAGTCTTTGTAGGAGTGGTGACCACCGGCACGACCTCCCATCCATTGAAGAATGATAGGGGAATCAGGATTAGACTTCGCAATGTTGACGACCTGCCTGATACCATCCACCGAGCCCGGCTTGAACGACACATGCCAGATACCAGCCTTCCTTAATCCATCAATGATCTCTGCTGCTTTCTCAGTGCTGGGAACACCAGCAGCAACACAGAAACCTTCGATAGGTAAGCCCTCGCAGCGCATTTCCTGCCACAAGGGAAACTGGAAGCCGAATTGGCGTGGGTTGATGTAGAGGGCGTTGAGCGTGAGGCCAACACCTGTAGGAATTTGTGCTTGAATCTCAGCAACTTTTGCATGCAGCGCTGCAGGGTTGTAGTGACCTCCACCTGCCAGCTCGATGTGGTACCCTGCAGAGAGAACCACAGAGACGAAGCCCGCTTTCACAGTTGTGGGTGTCATACCAGCGACCATGATCGGAGGCTTCCCAAGCAGGTGCGAGAAAGGCGTGTCAAGGTGAATAGTACCACTGTCATGTCATATCAGAATCAGAAATGAAGTCACCGTCCTTGATTGACGCACCTTGTTTTCACAAGTTTTGGCGCGTATTTCTTGCTCCACCACTCATCGTACTTGACTTCTTCAGTATCGAATAGTTCCGCTTCACCACGGCTGTTGTTGCCTAGCGTGACAACACGCACACCGCGACCTTAGAGACTATGAGCTTCGCCAGGCCCAATGTCATTCAGGCCACCGGGACCAAAGTCAATAACGTGTGTCGCGGTCTCAGGGAATCCAGTTGCGAGCATCCAGTGAATAGGAGACGTAAAAATCTGGTTGCATAACAAACGCGTGATAGATGTCTCTGAATCGCGCATACCAGAACCTATAACCATCAAATCAGCCAGAAACGTGTTTTGAAGTGACTATATGCGCACCATCTTCGGTGTTGAATACCGGAATCCCCAATTCTTCTTTGGTCCAAAGCTCCTCGCCTTCAAGATCTTCATCACACAACTTCTCGGTAGTGCCCTTCAAATGCGCACTGTGGTAGGGGAGGGAGGCAGTCAACAGTTGGCACCTGTCGCCACCATAGGAGTGCTCGAGGAGAGGCAGGAAGTGATGTTACCAAGAAGGTCCTTGATCAGTTCGTCTTTGACTGTGGAGTACTTGACAGCAGCGGGGCCTTGAAGAATGCACACACGCTGCGGGTCCTGGTTAAACACCGCTGCAGTATTCCTATGCGGCCCAAAACGAATCCTGTGCTCATCCATCATTATGAGCGATCTCAGCAATAGAAGGTTGATTGAGACAAACCTTCTTGAACCACACCTCAAAGTTACTATCCAAAATCGGAATGAAAGGCGCTGGCTTCTGGCCAGTTCAGCTTGAACGACACATGCCAGATATCAACCTTCCTCAATCCATCAATGATCTCTGCTGCTTTCTCAGTGCTGGGAATGTCCGCAGTAACGCAGAAACCTTTCATAGGCAAGCCCTCGAGGTGCATTTCCTGCCATAAGGGGAACTAGAGGCCGAATTAGTTGGGGTTGATGTAGAAAGTGTTGAGTGTGAGACTGATACCTGTAGGAACTTGTGCTTGAATCGCGGCAACTTCGTATGTATCACTGCATGGTTGTAGTGACCTCCACCTGCCAGCTCGATGTGGTACCCTGCAGAGACAATCACAAAGACGATGCCTGCTTTCACGGTTGCAGGTGTCATACCAGCAACCATGACTGGAGGCTTCCCAAGTAGTCGCGAGAAAGTGCATCAAGGTGAATGGTACCATCGCTATCATACTATGTCAAAATTTAGAATAAAAAGTTGCTGTCCTTGACTGACGCACCTTGTTTTCACAAATTTAGGAGTGTATTTCTTGCTCCACCATTCTTCGTACTTGGACTTCTTCAGTGTCAAAGAGTTCCGCCTCACCACGCCCTGGTCACTAGTGTGACAACGCGCACGTCACGAACCTTCAAGAATTGCTTCATCACTGGAGCTCGCGCGGACGGCCCTAAGGAAATGTAACTGGCGGACCGCCTCCTCACGCACTTCCACAGTGTATAAAATGCCAGGTTGATAACAACGCGATGCTTGAGCATCAATACGTACTATAGCAAAGGGGTGAGTTTCGCATACAAGTTGTCGACAACAGTACATACCATAGCACATACCACTGATATGAGTTGTTCTGGAATTTCTTTAATTTCTTTGTAGTCATCAAAGAACAATTCCAGTAAAGAATCTCTACTGCTATGGGTGTGTCAACTGGTCGTAATAACCGCTGTGCAATCAATATCAATATCGACCCCCGATGGTAGAGGATCTTAATAAGTAGACTGGAATATAGATACCGCATATACTGGACGAAAGATAGTCTCTACACCTGAAGTCTGAGCGATGTACTCCCGGATGTAGGCGACTTTGAGGAATGAGTTCTTGACATTGTGGAAGTCAAATTGCCAAAAACTGAGTATGAGTCGACCGAAAACATTATAAAAGATGAAAACACACTGGATAGCCAACCCACTCCATAATGTCTGAGATGTAAGTGTTTAAAACTGAAGGATGAGTGTAGATGTAACCAAGTTTAGGGCGATAAGTCATGATGAGTTACTCAGAAGTATCAGTACCCTGTAAAGACCTTATCGAGTAGACATAGATATAAGCCTTTTTTCAAGAGCTCTAAGTCTCCATCGTGCTTGGTACACCAAATTGTGTCCTGTACTACGTTAGTATTTATGCCAAAAAAATAGATGCCATGGACTCGGAGTTAGATTAGTCGAGGTCATCAAGACCGAGTAATGTGCCCGTCCGTTCATGATAAAAACCCCGGTCAATTTTCACGTTGCGAGTAAGATGGGGAACAAGGTTCTGTCCCTTTGTAAGTGCACTGTCTTTGACACTTTTGGTGTCATCACCCCTTGCTTCAGATACACCTTTGATGAACTGACACAGTGTTTCTTGCACCTTGATAGCGCGTTCAAGTTGAAAACTCTTAAGGATCTGTTGGACAGGCTATGATAAGGTATGGCTGTTCCTATTTGGAGTAACCAACTTAAACAACACACCTCTGCACCCACTAGAGATGACGCCGGTCCGTGATCTTGCAGCGATCTTGTGCAAAAGACTGGTGCAGTGCTGCTGCTGGCAGCCTGAGCGCTGTTGTCATCATGATGGAGCTGTCAACAAGAATCATCGATAAGCTGCTAGAAGTGAATCCTCCCGGCGATTTTCGCACGAGGTCTATTTACGGGTTATTCCGAAGGCTTCACTCTCTGTGCAATGCTTCCAAGCCGTCCATTGTAGAATCTCTACTAGTAGTCACATGGAAGTCTTGTATCGAATCATAGTGAACTGCTATTCATAAAAATTAGTGACCAGTATTTACTTGATCGAGTACTAAATATAGCAAGTTGAAACGGGAGATAAACGTATGAGGGAGGGAGGTTAATAAATTGAGATTCTTTTGATCATCTGAGGCGCAGCAGGTGCTGAGAGATGCGGTGTAGATAATCATAATGGAGGTATGGAGAGGCACATTCCATCTGAGTTGAGATTATGGTTGGGATCATTGTTACAATCGCCAATCAACCTAGTTCTCATAGTCAAGGGACTGGTTGCTGTCGCTGTTGCAGCCTTCATCTGAAGTAGAGCCTCGGTCAGAGTCAAACCCAAGTTCAGACTCTGAGTCACTGCCCGAGTTGGACGCGCCACAACCTGGGTCACAATGCAAGACCTCTCCTTCTTCAAAGTCTTCAAAGTCTTGCACGGCCGTTGGGTCATCTTCTTGACGCATGGTGGTATGAGCATAGGTATGCCCAACTCCCAACCCCCATTGATACCGCATAAAGGCATCCCGGTCTACAAAACTAAGCCATCAAGTCAGGGGAGCTCTGTTAGTAGCGATGTTGGACACACCGATTGATATAATAGGACTTCCAGTCCAACTTATCCTGAGCACAGTGTGAGATGCCCCTACCGTCCAAGTGCTGCAAGCCTTGAGCAAAGCATGGAATGATGTGGCAGCACCTAAGGACATCATCAGGGTCTACGAACTCAAACGAGTCTGGCTCTGCGGTAGGCGGGAAGCAGACATGATCCAAAGGGGCTTGCCTACCGGGGTGTCTGTCAAGACATTGGTACCATCTCACCCACAAGAAGTTGATTCGATGTGAGTGATAGCCAGCTATGTCAGGGCTGACATAAGTAGTGTTAACATGATAGATTCCAATCACGCGGGCATAGAGATAAGGATGATCTTCATGGGCGATTGAGCCCTCCCTGGCTTGGCCCAAGAGCATAATGTTGCAATGAGAAGTGGATGGATTTACCACATCCTGCGCTTGGCGGATGTCATACGTGGTGTAGTTGAGCCGCATTATGTTGTGCCTGTACATGCGATCGGCCTTAATAAAAACACATCCTTCCCAGTCTGAGTGTACCGGGGTGGCTCCTGGGACTGTAGCGCTGGCCAAACCATCAGTATGCAGGGTACCCTCCCTGGTTAAGACCTCCTTGATCTTAGCGAGAAGAAAGCGCTGAAGCTTGGGTAGAAAGTCCTGCCACTCAGAATCAGCATCACCTTTTATTCAAGTCGGCATAGCAGATGTGCAGCGCTTACTTTAACAGCAGGATCCCCCACATGCCTACGGAGGAACAACGGAATGTTCTCAGGATAATTCTGAGATTTTCCAACATGGAAATGAGCCTCAGGTGAGGTGGTGACTTCTTCCTCTTGTACCACCGCACCCTGCGGTAGTTGGTTGTCACGAATGCTGAGTATGCAAGCCTCGCACCGTTCGATCTTTGTTATCTGTTCTACAAAATTCTTTCGGTCCGTTCGACAGTACCTTTTTTTCGAGGTATGGTGTTCTAGCTCTCCCTATATTGCACAAATATAGTTTAGATAGTGGATAATATAATAGATTGAGGGTTTCACTCACCGGCTCAGTGCTGTACGAGTCAGTTGTGCCAAAGTTGCGTATGGAAGTGGTATAATCACCCAGGGCGTGTAGCTTGTAAGTTTGCAGATTAAATGTCTTTGGTCGTCAAGCTGTTTGAGGTGTTGGCTCGGTCGGCACTGCCTCTCCACTGCCAACCAGGCTCCTTAACTGGTGGCGCTGGCGACGCTCTGATTCCCGCTTTAGTTCTTGAGTCTTGAAAGCTGAGCAGGTAAATTTCTGGAAATGGCGAAGCTGCTTTCCCAGGGTAACAGTTGCAGCGTCAAGGAGGTTGAGCGTCTCATCTGTATGCATGCGCAGCTTTGCCAGGGCATGCCAGCTTGCGCACGTACCAAGCAGAGCTAAGATGTTGGTGTTGTGAGGCTCTGGCAGGAGGCCATCAAATACTGGGATGGCACACTGATTGGGGGTATATGCGTCATGGAAAGCCATGAAAAAGAAAATTGAACCTTACCTGAAGAATGTCTTCAAAGTCACGAGCAGCCATCTTCTTCATTTCAGATGTATTTGAAGCAAATTTTCTAATGGTATCACGACCAAAGGTAGGCATAAGCCTGTAGCTTATGTACTCCGCTTGTCAGAGAACATTGAATAAAATGAACAAAACTTACCAACGGTCAAGCTCATGCACCAATCCATCATTCTTGCCGGCAGCGCTGAGAATACGTATCAGGTGGGTAAACAGGGCTTTCCAGACCCCAAGCTCAAACTCATGCAGAAGGTCTATGATGAGCATGGCAAAAAGATTGAAGCCAATGCATCCCAGCCTTTCTGAAAACGCATTCTAAAAGGCTGTGGTCAATATTCATGAAACAGTTCGACATTAATTCAAACTTACAGAGGTTGGTACCAATGAATGCTCTTTTAGTAGGTTTTCAACAGGGTTACTGCGAACGCCATAGCCACTGTCATAAATAAGTGACTGGGAGGTGGTGATTTTACTTTGCCGGGCATGATCGTCTATGCATGAGAGAGTCTGACACTGTTTCATGTCCAGCAGCATCCCCAGATTCTGAACACGGGATTTTGGGATGAGGCACCTGGGGCATGGGCACCCACCCAAATTGCGTATAGTAGCTATTAACACCCTGAAAATATAATGGGCAACGAATTTAGTTCACCGGCCCTCTAGGTATGAAATTCGGCTCACTTTTCTGGGTAGTCAGCAGAATAGGTAAATATCTTGGGGTAAAAACGGCGCTCAATTCCATCGCAACAACGTATTACAATTCCGTGTTTGCATGCCTCGATAAACTCGCTATCCAGCAGAATCTTCCACTGTGCATGATAAAGTTCCCTATGGCAGTGGGCCATAAAGTCAGCACTAGGGCCTTTACCACCGAAGTGCTTCATAGCAAAATCTTTGAAACTATCTGGGAGCTGGAAGATGGTGTAAGCTTAAGTGAAAAAGTAACTAGAGAGCGCATGGACACCTACATGGTTGAAGTAGGCGACATGGCTACATAGACGACAAGAAGGCTTGCACCTTCTGTACTTGGACTCGTTCCCAAAAAACATATAGCAGGGCCAAAGTTTGGAATTGCCGAAGGAAGTTAGATGGGTTGAGTCAGACCGGGACATAAGGGCGACAACCACACGCTCTAGGGTATACCCAGGCTCTGGTAGCGAGTCCTGAAGTTCACAGTGTGCCTGGATGAAGGCGTCGGAGGTATAGAGTTCCCCATGAACGCAAATCAGTGTCTCAGATCGTCCACCATTCCAAAGCAATTTGTAGGGCTGATAGTGGAAGAGTCGGTCATGCTTTTCATTCCCAAGCTTCTCCTTGATGACGGATACCAGCGATCGATGATGAAATTCTGCGGTAAGGTAGTCGTGAACGCCTGAGCCATCCGCACGATTATGAACAGGTATTTTAATCTTAATCGGATTCTTCTTCCACCCAGCACCTTCAAAGGGTGCACGCCCCTCTGCATCTTCCACAGTAGATCCAAGCTGACGGTTGATGAAGTTCCAGTGGGTGGCACGGATATCTTCAGGCTGAAACTCAGGATCGCTGATAATCCGTAAGAGTCCCATGAAGCTCTTTTGCGACTTCTGGATGCCCCCGTTCCAAAACCAATCACCAAGGAGAAATGAGGACTTGTTTGGATATGGATAGAAGGTGTCTGGGGCTTCTAAGCTGTCATTCTGCATTACAGGAGTGAGAATGTTGACATCCGAACACTCCTGGTCTGAATGCGTCAGAATGAGGTCCTCCAGAGTCGTAACCTCTTCTGGATCATGCGTTGGCAGGCGATTGCTGTAGTACTGACACGAAAGTCCAAATATATTAGGAAGTGTACAGAAGACGCGAAGTGTATGGGACAGCAGTGTACTTGCATCCGAAGTGTGCGGGGGATTTGCCACTGGCAGTAGGGCTGGCTCGGCCATGGGCGGGGGTTGGGGAAGAATATCTCAAAACCGTGCAGGCAGACAACGATGAAGGTGTCTTGGACGACGGTCAGCGAGCGACCATCCATCATCAACTGCGTGCGAATATTCTGCAGGACTGCACCCATCCTAATAGAATGTGTCGATCTCGATGAAAAGTAAGATATCTAAAATTTTCTATAATACTCACATTGTTTTCATTTTCAGCGCCTGGTCCCGATCCTGGATTACACTCTACTCTGCCGACAGTAGCCTCCTCAAAATTGATGAGCCCGGTCGTCACGTCAACCTGTTGGCCTTCAAGGCATGGCCTTTTTCTCGCAGTCCACACCTCTTTCGCCTTGGCTAGTGCACTAGAAAGGCGTTTCTTCCTCTTTTTGCAGGTCCTTTGATGATTTGCATATGCGTTTAGCTGGGTAAAGCTTCGTCCACAAGGGCAGATAGTTGAGTATCCTTCCGGGGTCGCAGAAAAGGTTTCTGAAGATGGAAACAAGCCAGTCATTGTAATTCAGTGAAGCACATCAAGCCAGCAGCAGTATTGCTACAGTACCGGTATTATAGGTTTGACACGGTCTGCTTGTAGGCAGCCGAGCATGATCATTTACGTCTGTGAAAGTGATTCCTACCGTCAGAGCGCTCGCTTAGAGTTCACTGACAGAAAAGTTTCGAACCATGAACGTAAACTGCCCTGCAAATTCCAATTAGGAAATAGACCCAGAGTCCCGTAAAACCTGGACCCACTAAGTAGCACGTTAGTAAACACATGAAATAGGATGATAAAAGCCCTGAGGATGGTGAGAGCAGTTGCACAAATCGACCCTCCTGACACACTATGGCTCCTGATCGTGTACATGCCAGCATTGCAGTCGACAGACTTAATCGAGAGCAACAGCGAACGAAGCTTGCAGCTCAAGTCAGCGACAGCAAGAATGCTGTGCTCGAACTGAATGAGACCAGAGAAAAACTGTGTGTGTGGCATTGGTGCATTAGCCGATTCATGTAAAGGATTGAATGCCTTGGATGTCTTACCCACTTTTGCATGGATCCAGGCCAGTTAAGGATGATGGAGAGCGTGTTGCTCCTTCTGACCTTGTAACATACCGCAAATCTCATCAATTCCGAGGACCGCATTGCCTATGCTTGCTCTTAGATGAACACGACCCTAGTAACCACTACGAGGCGGCAATAGTCAAGGTATCTCGTGAACCAAATGCAGGAGAGTACCTTGCCTGTTGTGCATTGAGCAAGTGCGGTTATGTTGGTGAGTCACCCCCAGCTGTGACCTGTTCATATTGCCTGACGAATCACTTCATTCAGTTTTCATTGAGAAATTACATGGGTCGATCGGATTACCCATCAAGTGTTATCCACGACGACGTGAGCTACACCTCTGTCAAGAGGGTAACCATTAGTAGCTATTGAGCTAATGGACATACTTTATAACGCAGGCCCTGACAAAGCCAGGCCACTAGACATTGTGTTTGTTGATGGTAATGGTACATATGTGAGCAAGCTAGGACTCGGTGTGCCAGTGCACTAAATTGATACTTATCTGTAGACATCGAACTGGCGGATGTTATCCAAAGGCGACAGCCTAGAAGAAATGACACTCACACAACTTTCGAGAAGCTTATGAAGCTAGACTCCTTCACCCGACCTGGTCTCACGCAACGCGAATTCCGTCGTTTCCTTACCAGGTGCAATTGCTGTGAGCTCGTCATGACGAGGCGCATGTTTGAGCGCCATGAGTGCATAGGAAGGGAGGGGAAAGGAGATCCAGAGATCATTGACCTAACTGCAGGCGACATTTAACACCAGCCTGAGAATGATATCCCTTTCACATGCACACACCTTCAAGCTTCATGGCAGGCATAATTCAGGTCGAGTTGCAATTCTCATTCACTCGCACATTTCTCGTTCTGCAGTAAATAACGACATATATACCTTATACATATCGAAAAACTGACTATGTAAAGAAGGGGGCAGGAAAGACTAAAGGTAAAAATGGAGAACAACTTGAAATGTATGGTACAACATGTCACAAAAGTTTGCAGTACACACCACGACCAGTGACCGACTACATAGGCACCATGTCAAGAGCATATATCTATATCTGAATCAGGCACCACACTCGATACATCACTATCTGCATCATCAAACATCATGCCTTCAGGTGCGCGGCCAGACATGCGCAATGCACCCCGGGAGATACCAACGCCAGTGTGAGCTTTGCGAAGTTTGTTACTTCTGTGTTGTTCCATTTGACCATAGAGTTCTTGTTCAATCATGGCGCGCTTCAGGTGTCTGCGGATAAGTCGACACTCTGCCCAACGCTCTAAGTGTTGAGCACTGATGAGAGCAATGGTGATATCACTATCACGATGTGTCTCCCAGTATGGAGGAAGGTGTAAAGCTTCCATCTAGTTGATTGTTATTAAGGTCATAACACTTAGTATCTAACAACACACAATTTGCGGTTCTGGCAGGGCTTCATGGGGGATAGGTGGATATGCGCCACCTCTAGGACATGATCGTGACACGTTGCTACGCCAGGTATCAACATTCAAGGTTGTTTGGGAATTGTCCATGAGATTCGGCAAAAGAGTATGTGAGCTGACTTGACAGTCAGGGCGAGTGGGGGAGGCTTTTGCAAAAGTAGGCCCCATGAGTGTGGAGGACATTGTTACTGGAAAGTTCTTGTCTCTTAGTTAACTTCACAAGTCTTGTTGATTGGCTTGAAGTACTACCTTGACCAAAAGTTATGGGTTATTCCGGCTCACACACACTTCCTGTACTTACTATAGTACTACCCTCTCTGCAGTGCCTGATGTCCATGTCGTCCATTGTAGAATCACTATTCACACAGAATTCTTGGATATCCAATCATAGATGAACCGTTATTCACAACATTTGTGACCAGTATTCGGATCCGATCATTAATCTCCAGATACAGTTTGAACCGCACATCCAAAAAGTCTTAGTGTTGTGCCCCAAGTGTGGAGTAAATAAGCCCGTAAATTTATCACCAGTTGGTGTGCCACACCATGAGTCACTGACGCATCCATCTATTCATATTTGTACAATACGATTGCTCCGAATTTCAGCTACAAACACAAATCGGTAATCCACGCATCTTCAGAAGCTTCAAGCTTCAAGTTTCTGCTACAGATACAAATCGGTAATGATTCCACGCATCTTTCAGCTACGATTACAAATACGCGCAACTTTCAGCTATGATTACAAATCCGCACATCTTTCAATCTTTCAGCTATGATTACAAATCTGCGCATCTTTCAGCTACCAATCTAAATCGATAATCCGCACATCAATCTGTAAGAACTGGTGAGTTGATTAAGACTTGCAGAAAACCGCTGAGAATCACCTGGCATGTTTAAGTTCAGTTCAATTTTTTAATATCCAGTTTTTGTCCATTGAGACAAACCCTATGTAGGATGGACGGTCCTTGCGAGTCTAGTGGGACCCTGGGCTGTGTCCAGTCGCATCTCTGGAACTCGGTTAGTCAAAATATTCAAATACTCACTCACAATTAATCGCATGCTCATTCTGAAATATACTTGATAATACAGAACCAAGTTTTTGGAAGGAGTCTGCCGACTGTATTATTTGAATTCTTCCTCATTTGTACTACCAACGATCTTGCAAGGAATTCAAATTAGTAATCACTCCAGACTAACTAAATCTGCGACTTCATCGAAAAGCAAGTCAACGAGTGGCCACAAACTGGTCAATGTTCAATTTTGTGAGGGAATCTTAGTCCCTGGATCATGCATGTGTCTAACAGCTGACCTTTCTTTTGACACAAGTGCCAACTTTAAGAAAGCTGACTGGAAATGCAGTACGATAGCCTATTTCCGCGTCACCGTGTTCTGAGCAACTCACCATGTCTTCTAAAGTTGGCTACATCTACACTCCCCCTTCGGCTTCAAACAATTACATCCCAGACATTATGGAGTGGGTTGGCTATCCAGTGTGTTCCCATCTTTTTTAATGTTTTCGGTCCTCTCATACTCATGTTTTAGCAATTTGACTTCCACAATGTCAAAAACTCATTCCTCAAAGTCGCCTACATCCAGGAGCACATCGCTCAGACTTCAGCTGTAGAATTTCGTCCAGTATATGTGGTATTCATATTCCAGTCTACTCAAAAATTCTTATGAAGATTCTCTACAGAATACTGATGAGCTTGCGATGTCAGTAAGCGTTTCCATCAAGGGTGATTCAACTACTAATTCACCGCTCATGTTTCCCTAGCAACACACAGGATTTATCGTCCCGGAAGGCTGGAAAAAAATGTGCGTATATACAGACGAGGAACTTGCCATGTTACCAGCCATACAGGTATTTACATCTAGTATTGCGATAGATCCAACAATTGATTCTTGAATAGAAGGTCGTCAAGCCGGACGCAAAGATCTCGTACAGCGCTGATTTTGGTGACGACGACTTCATGTCGGCCATTAGTTCCTTAAGTGATGGGATGTGGATGAACAATAACACATCGGTGTTCGAAGCGTGCTCCCCTGCCAATTCTACTGGTATAAGCTTCAGGCAACCGTTCTCACCAGCTCTGGAAATGCTACTGGTTTCCCAACACCCTGCAGTCGCACCACCGCCCACAGTCTTGTTCAAGACCTTCATTCCACCAGCAATTTTCATCGCCAGGCCGGAACTCCATCCCCTTGAGGGGGACTATATCTTATGTAGCCCAGAAAGGTTCAATATCGGCATCCAGCTTAACCTGGAATTCATGGGCAAGTACTTTAAATCAGGTCATGTGTGCATGCAAGATACCAGGACTTGGGCAAAACATCACTTGAATATATTCGGCTTGGAGACAACTTCATCTTTTAATGACCGATGTGTTCGGTTGATGGAAGAGACAATTACCATCTCCAAGAGTTACGGTCAAGTAGTGGAAAAAGGCAGGCGCCAACATGATAAAGTTCTCTGACTCAATTCACTCACGTTATATCAGGGATTCAATGTAATCAAACTGGCCAATGAATTGACTTCGATATCTTCAGTACTATCGGATGGGTCTGTACTAGTTCTGATCTAGTAATTTGCATCGTTTTGAGCATTTCTACAGGCAACAGGCGAGCGGGATGCACTCATCAAGATTTTGAAAAACCAATCAACTGCCTATATCAACAAGCCGGACAGAGTCTCCATCAGAGGTTATGGTCTTCAGAGCAGGCCCGTCTCAACTGTTCCAGCCTACATCAATAGCCTCACTGGGTTGATGTCCCACGACGGTGTGGCCTCATCTATCAATTTTACCCGTGACGCAGGCAGGGTACGGTCATCTTCTTGTGAACATTCTGATCATTAATATTCAGAATTTCAGAGACCTTATCGTCGGGGGTCAATATTGATATTGATCGCACAGCGGTTATTATGACCTGTTGAAACTCACAGCAGTAAAGATTCTTTGCTGGTGTTGTTCTCTGATGACTACAAAGAGATTCCAGAGCAACTTCTATCGATGGTATGTGCCATGGTATGTACTATTGTCGACAACTTGTATTCGAAACTCACCCCTTTCTATAGTATGTGGTGATGTTCAAGCGTCGCCTTGCTCGCAATCCTGGCAGTTTACGCACCCCGGACGTGCATGAGGAGACGGACCGCCAGTTAAATATCCTCAGAATGGTCCGCAACAGTGGTAGTGATGAAGGATCTGCATTAAATTCCTGGATCACTACTCGTGATGGAGATGATGGCTGGTTGGCTGACCTGTGAGTAAACTTTCTTCAAGTCTTCCCTTACTCTGTCTCATGTGTGTATTGTAGCAGAGATGTGATGCTGTCAGCCAATAGCCTACGAGGCCCAAATCGGTATGACGATTGAATGTTCTCAGGTATCAAAGACGAAGATACATGTACTATTGTTGTGCGATCTCGTAGACCTTCTCTGTACGTACTGTAAGCAAAGAGTTACAATATAGACAATCGTTGAATGCACATCGCCGGCTGAGGTTAAGTTACCGTGTCGGACACGTGACCTACACTATGGAATCCTGTTAGAACGTAGTCGTTGCACGTCGACCGAGAGATTCGTGGACGTGGTAGTTGACCACTTGAGGATGGAAGATGGGCATACGGTATAGTGTCCTGTCAAGGATGCTGACAACCTGTATGTGACTTCATAATTTTCGTAGATTTTCCACTTGCAGATTCTCACTGGGGCATCAATGCGTGTGCCACCTGTTCGCTGGCGTCGCGGTTCCATTTTCAACAAACTCAAAGGAGTCCAAACAAGCTGAAAGTGAGTCTGAACGGTTCAATCCTTGTTCGCATCTAATAGATTTGAATCCGACTTTGGACTTGCTGCGTCCAAGGGATCACAATCACGAATCAGCACAGTACGTAGTACACAGCCGAGCACAGCTATACACAATTCGGGTGCGAATCTTCTCCTCCGACAAGAGCGCTCGCTTGGCCGCCTAAGGCTTTAGTAATATTTCACCACCATTAATTGCCTGGAATCCTAAAACAGATTTGCCCCCAAATACTAATGCAGCCAAAGGGGTATTTAAGTTTGAATGTCGTGACAGTGGGACTCATAGCTGATTTTCATCCTGCCTCACATTGCACTTGTCATGTCTGAGGAACAGCAGCAATCTTGTGGCCAACGTCACAAACAGGTTGATGCTCTTCAACTCGGTCCCAGGAAAAGGCCGTGAGTGATTTGTATTTGCAGGAGGCAATTACTACTGATGACTGGGATTATACTACAGGAGTGCAACTGATCTGTTGGTACACTACGGACGTCATTTTGGCCGAACGGTCCATGCGCTTTGCAACTTCCAAGCCCTTCTCACCAATGGGATTTTACGGATGGGAGAATTGGCGGAGACTCCAGATGAAAACTTCACCGCAGAGTATATTTTTTTCATGCAACACTATGTGTAATGCGCTTAATCCTGTGCATTTTCCAAGGGAACGACGCAAGCACCGTATTTTTCAGGAGCTCCTCAAGTCTGTAGCAGGCTTGGAAGAGCGGCTGATGCAAGGTGGAGACGATGAGGTTGACCTTGTTGCAGATCTGGCAAGTGACATGGTTTATAAGTCCTCACGCTAACAATTTATCCCACATATGATAGCTCACCAAAGGCGCATCTGGAGCAAGGGGTGATGACACCAAAAGTCTGAAAGGTAGTGTACTTGACTGGATCACCCTGAAGGGACAGAGCCTTGTTCCCCCTCTTACTCGCAACGTGAAAATTGACCGCGGTTTTCATCATGAACGGACAGGTGCATTGCTCTGTCCTGCTGGCCTTGACTGGTCCAACTTAGAGTAAGTGATATCATTGTCGTCAATGACATAAAGGCTGACCGGTGATGCAGGACGAAAACCAAGCTACAAAGTGGTGAAATGATTGTGACTGGAGACCAATGGCCGTTATTCTTATATGCCGACTACCATTATGATTTGGACGATCTGTGGAATGGCTTGTTTCGAAGTGCCTTGCTAGTCTCTGTACAATATAAGCTTCGCGTTGCTTCTAAATTTTTCTGTACTCAACGAGATTCGCAGGCATACAAACATGTTTTCACGTCCCCCAGCTCTGTGGATAGAGAACCGAAGGCAACTCATTCGGGCAATGCCCGAATTCACGGAATGACAAGAGTTACTCTGCCATCCATCGCATACATTGCAACGCAGGTGTGTCTATCCTTCGGATCCTATTTTTCTCTGATCAGACATTTCTGCTAGGTCCGATTCGCCCTCACCTCATCCCCTGTGTTCTCATGTACAGATACAGTTACCGACTCTGAATGGTTCTACAATTCCATCTTAGATATTTTCGAAGACCCGGACAAGCAACAAGAGGTGGATGATCTTGTCGTTTGGTGGAACAGGTGAGTAACAGTTTCGAAGTAATGTAATTGTTCTGCTGATCTTCACGTTCTCTAGGCAAATTTTTCCCTCGTATTCAACTGCTCAACGTCCCCTTGTTAAGAATAGTGCACTGGCAAGGATTCAAGAAAGGTGCACAAGAATGAAAGAGTCAGGTTCAATCCCATGTACGGCGGCTTGAGTGTGTAATGTACAGTTGGCACGTGGTAGTAGTTGATTGTACCTGGCTAGAACTAAGACAATTTATGTTCATTGATATCTTGCCTCTATCTAGCTTTTGACGCCGATATTATGCCCTTCAGACTGAAACTTGATCATAACAACCACTCATCTTTCTACGATTTTACCAATGGTAGCAATTTTTATAGTCTTGATGCAACAATATCATCTATGTGAACTATGAACTATGTTGGCTGCCTGGCACTACAGCTGTAATACATATCATTTTGAGATTCTTGCTCCAAATTCATCAGCCATGACTTTATTGTTCGCGAGCACAAGAAGTGTGTTTGTGAAAGATACTTTTAAGAATGATGCTAGGTTTGCAACACTTGTCTTTTTGATGTCATTTGTATGTTTCACAAATGCACACATCCATTATATACTCAGATACTAGAGTCGACAGAGCATCACAATTACACTGCTTAACGTCCGTGCCATGCAGATACTCCCCTGCAATACCTATCACCATGATGATATTTGCGAGTTCTGTCAGGACAAGCATCCATTATAATCAAAGGGACTACAGTTCATGAATGTATCAGGATTGCAAGGCATTGGTAATATACTGTAGAGATACGACACTAACTTCAGCCACATCCAGCCGTGACCATGTTACACTTAGCTTCATAGCTTCAAATGTTGGTGTGACCTGTGACTGGACCAAAATAACTTCAGTCAGGTGTGACGAACTACTGCGTCACTGTCGTCGATGGTGGACATCCAAGTCTATTGGTACTTTGATATTGTTGCACATTGCTTCACCTGTAAGCTGTCAAGCAATGCTGGGTGCGGTCTTAAACACTGGACCTACTGGAACTGTAAATCTGCCTTCAATATCACTTAGTGTTGCTGTGGTTCCGGTTCATGCCCAGCTTTAGCCGTGAGCGGAGCTATAGTTAGCCAAGCCGCATACCTAGTTATAGCTTATGTAATCAATGGCTCGGTCTAGTCAACGGAACCATATTAATGGTCTTCAAGTTAGCTCGAGCCAGATTTTTAATACAACAACCCTCCGGGCACCCCTGGACCCGTTATTTTTCGAATCAGTGCAACAAACTTAAAAACAATTGTGATTCAAAATGTACACCAATGCATTCAACTTCATTTACCCTAAGTCAGGTCCAGGAACAAACTAAACTCCCTTGTACTAATGATACAAGATGCAAGAGTCCTAAGCGATCACAATTGCAATCCATTGTTGACCTGAACAGCTTTAACATTCATATAGCTAGACTGTGTGTTATTAGTGCGGTGTCGTTTTGAAGGACTTGAGCTCACTTTTCCAAACCATACTCGCTCAGGTCACGACCAATTCCAGACTGCATGAAGCCTCTAAATGGCATCGATATTTCAGCTTGGTTGGAGCAGTTTATCTGCCAGGTGTCATTACACAAAAGACGCGCAAGATGAGATAACAAAGCAACGAACCCATGCAGTACCTGCTTCGAAAGTGTGTGCAATGCGGATTGCTCTGTCGATATCCTTGGTGAACACCAATGCGGCAAGTCTGTATGATGTATCATTAGCCTGTTCAACAACCTCTGAAAAGTTGTTAGGGATATGATGATCGTGCAACAAGAGCAATCTCACCATCTTCGGTCTTGAACTTTATGACGCACGCGACAGGATGAAAATTATTGGCTTGATAAAGTATCCCTCTCGACCAATCTGCTTGCTACCAAGGTGTACTGTAGCACCATCTTTCTGGCCGGAGGCTATGTATCCCATGATGCGCTTGACGGTCGTCAAAGTATGTTTCATAATGAGATTGAATAAACGAACCTCAAATTGAGTATTGGACACTTGTGGCCCTTGGTACACTGGGGGCAGGAACCAATTTGCCCATGGGTCAAATGTTGAACCTAGCGTGATCTCAGCCAGATTCAGGTCACCTTTGGTTTTGGCAGATAATGTTAACAAAAATTAAATTTTGGCTTGTGTTTTTCTTACTTTATCTCAATTTGAGTTATCCTGTCATATATACATTATAATCATCTTGTCTACACATTTTTATCAGACATAACATTTATCCTGGCATATGGTTTTGTTGTCATTTTGGCATAGGATCACATAATGATCACATTTTCAACAAGTCTCAAACTTATGTTTTGAGTAAATTTTGACTGAGGTTAATTCTTTTTTATTCTTTTTCATTGGAATCAAGCTAGGAAATTTTTGTCTATGAATGCAAGCAATATATTACTTTGATTCTGATCACATTTTGGAGTTTTTTTAATTTATAACACCCTATGTTCTACTTATTTCTACACTTTTGTTCCTCTGATATATAATAGAAAATACAAAGTCAATTGATGGAAAAAAGTTTGACCAAATGTTAAGATAATATATCCTTTGCTCTGTAAACAAAATCAATAACAAAATAAAATCTGACTTTTTTTTGTTAACAAATCAAATTTTGACCAAAGTCGACATCAACAGTCAGTAGTCAACAGTTCACAGGTTGATCAATTATCATATGTTTACCTGTTAACTGTCGACTGCTGACTAGTAATATTGACTTTGGTCAAAAGTTGATTTGCAAACAAAAAAAAATCAGATTTTATTTTGTTGCCAATTTTGTTTACAGAGCAAAGGATATATTATTTTAACATCTGATCAAACTTTTGCGCATCAATCAACTTTGTTTTCTACATACTGAACCCACTATGCCCTAACTAAAAACTCACTGACTTTGGTAGTCTCATACTCAACCTGTACCCATACCCATGACCCACAGATCAGCGATGACATTTGCTAGCAAGGCTCTAGACTCACTCTCTATTTAAGGATGCACAATTTCAATGGTGCTTGGCAAATGATGATTGACATGCTCACTCTCTCCGAACAGTGGGCAATGTCTTGGATCAGCATGGCTCTTGCTCAAACAAGGATCAAGACACTCACTTGCTGTGAACAGTGAGCAATGACTTGGATCAGCATGGCTCGAGCTCAAAGGAGGACCGATACACTCACAAACTGGGATGACAAGGTGCTTTGTCTGTGGGACTTGAAGGCAGATGTTGTGTTGAAGAAGATGGAGGAGCATAGCAGGCAGGTGTAAGTATTAGTAATAGGCAGTTGGGGAGTAACTAAGTTATGCGTTTCTGTGAAGTGCGGAAATATAAGCCATAGGGCAGTGAAAAGAGGAAAAGGAGAGGGCACATGGTTTCAGTATAACAACTCATGAATTGAGATGCCGTGAGATGTGAGACTGTGCAAGTGATAAGGATCAGTGAAGAAACATGAGAGGAAAACTTACTAAGGAGGATGGAGCTTGCAAGCAGTAATATTGCAGTCAGAGGGACACCAGCATGCTGGGGTAAAGAAACATTATTTGTTGAAATCAACCGTGGGAGCCCTGTGATTAGTAATTAAATCATCGGTGGTTTGATTTTCAATTTCTCGTAAGCACCTACTTAATGTTGTTGCTGAGTGGCTGAGGCTGAGTTGAGCACTAAGGCCCTCTGGCCTACAGCAGACATGTCCGAATTCTCCCTCGGACTCCTACCTGTTTAAACATGCCAGCCCCCATCAATATCCCAATTCTTGCCTGCTAGCTTTGAATTTCAAGTCCTTGCCTTTGTCCATGTTCTCACCAGTATCTGCTCTGTAGTACCTGTCAGGTCCTGCCTGCACCCTTGGGAAATGCAAGCATATGTACGTGTTCTCTGTGGTTCTGGATTGCGTGAACTCTACATTTTTGATACACTATAAACTGGCTACATATCTCATGGCAGGTTCAACTAGAAGAGAGCCCTGTAGATACATATATTTTTTGGCACATCTACTGGCTGTTATGCATCCATATGTGACTATTTACTAGCTTGTAGACAACTTCACAAATTTTTTGAAAATTTGACAAAAGCTTGCCGCAATTCCTGGAAATATTGTCACATTCTCAAAATTCCTGTGGGAGGTTTTTCCTGATGCAAGTGAGGAAACACAATATTCACACAATCCTGCTCTTCTTTCATCTCTGCAAACACACAGCATAGGGTATGGGTACAGGTTGAGTATGAGACTATCAGAGTCAGTGGGTTTTTAGTTAGCGCATAGTGGGTTCAGTATGTAGAAAACAAAGTTGATTGATGCGCAAAAGTTTGATCAGATGTTAAAATAATATATCCTTTGCTCTGTAAACAAAATTGGCAACAAAGTAAAATCTGATTTTTTTTTGTGTGCAAATCAACTTTTGACCAAAGTCAATACTACTAGTCAGCAGTCGACCGTTAATCAGGTAAACATATGATAATTGATCAACCTGTGAACTGTTGACTACTGACTGTTGATGTCGACTTTGGTCAAAATTTGATTTGTTAACAAAAAAAAGTCAGATTTTATTTTGTTATTGATTTTGTTTACAGAGCAAAGGATATATTATCTTAACATTTGGTCAAACTTTTTTCCATCAATTGACTTTGTATTTTCTATTATATATCAGAGGAACAAAAGTGTAGAAATAAGTAGAACATAGGGTGTTATAAATTAAAAAAAACTCCAAAATGTGATCAGAATCAAAGTAATATATTGCTTGCATTCATAGACAAAAATTTCCTAGCTTGATTCCAATGAAAAAAGAATAAAAAAGAATTAACCTCAGTCAAAATTTACTCAAAACATAAGTTTGAGACTTGTTGAAAATGTGATCATTATGTGATCCTATGCCAAAATGACAACAAAAACATATGCCAGGATAATTGTTATGTCTGATAAAAATGTGTAGACAAGATGATTATAATGTATATATGACAGGATGACTCAAATTGAGATAAAGTAAGAAAAAAATTTAATTTTTGTTAACATTATCTGCCAAAACCAAAGGTGACCTGAATCTGTCTGAGATCACGCTAGGTTCAACATTTGACCCCTGGGCAAATTGGTTCCTGCCCCCAGTGTTATTAACCATAGTGTAGAAAGCGCACATTGACTCACCTGGTCATCACCAATAATGAATTTCACAATTTGTTTGTGCATCTCATCCAGAGTAAATGCAGGCAATGCGTCATCTGGAGCCGACAGGCTGGTTCCAGGAAGTAAATCAGGACTAGGTGGAGTACCGAGTGAGTCTAACGTGCAATCTGGATCCCTCAGCCTTTGACACATGGTCGCAATTGTCCAGCCCTCATCCAAAAAAGTCTTCAGTCGTGACGATTTATGGAGGACATGCCAGCGCTGGCGCTCTGCCTCCTCCAAGTAAATGTCCGTATGTTCAGTGAAGGCATGGGTGCGATGAGTCGAAGTGCTTGTATTGTGAACGTATGATGCAACATGGTAAGTATCGTCTAGGTCATGGATTTTTCTGGTGAAGAATGTCAGAAAGGACCATAGATTACAGACGCAATACTCACTTGCAGGCCTTGCAAATATTAGAATGAGTGGTATGGTCCTGTCTAAAGAAGAAATGAACATCAGCGGAGGATTTGGGTGGTTTTGCTCGGCCACCAGTAGCCAGTGGATCAGTTAAAGTGGTACTCATTGCTGTCTGAAACGGGCTATGGCCTGCAGCAGGCCTAACTTCGGGTGCAGGTGAGACCACATCATCGTCCTCATCCTCAAGGACATTCTCAAGGTCAAAGAATTCGCCTTCATCGCCATCATCTTGTCGGAACCTGATAGGAAGCTGACGATCCCTACGAGGATTTCGAAGGATATTTGCGTTCACTGCAGCAGCAGTGGGAGCAGCAGCGGTGAGAGCAGCAACAGGAGCGGGGACAACAGGAGCGGAGACAACAGGAGCGGGGACAACAGGAGCGTGGACAACAGGAATGGGTACAACAGGAGTACCGGTAGCGGTGGTTTTGGAAGCAAGCTGGGAAGTTTTCTTTTTTCGAGGAGGCATGTGGTGGTGGTAACGGTGGTGTTAGTGGTCAAGATAGTTCAGTAACAGAACTGTATGTCTGTTTATATACATCTTCGTCTGGGGAAACCCCAGAACGTGCTGAGGAGCAGCAATACTGAGTCCCTGATGTAAAGTCCCAAGGGCCATGCAGTAATACTGAGTCCCTGATGGAAAAGTCCAAAGGGCGATTGTCATTAATCAAGACGCAAGCAAGTTGAGTCTCATTTGGCACAGACTCACCGGGTAACTGATCAATCAAATGCACCTGCACTCGATCTTGGACGATGGCAAAGCCAATGGGGGTAGTCTCCATCAATAAGAAGTTGTCGAATCGTTATATTGTATTGCGGAAGTTGTGATGATTCACTCGAGGCAGACAGCATGTTGATTGTGTTAGCGTGAGAAAAGAGGAAGAAATCTCAATTCTCGATCATTACATAATGGCAAGTTGGCAACAGGCAGGCAGCTGCGCAGATACAATGTTTTTACAAATAATAGGTAATACTGTACGAGTCTGTACAGGTATTCAGCATTCAATGGCTTCAATGTAGTAACCAGGAGTCCTTGTACTCATGTAAAGTCAGATCTAGGCGACCCTAGTCTTTTTCCGGTGCGGAGTAGAAGTAGCTGCATGCAGGGGGGGGCCATTATGCGGGCGCAAACTTGCAATCACATCAGTTCAAAAGTAGGAACATCGTGAGTGGACTACTCACATCCGAGTCGATCTGCGAAGTGGCGGACATGGAGGCACTGCCTCAATTAACCAGGGAGAATGTGAGAATGGAGGGGAATGTGTGATAGGTGCATCAGGCTGGTTGAAATCCAGCGAGCACGCAGCTGGTGCAGATGATGAATGAAGTACGTGAAGCAATGAATGAAGATGGTTATAATCGGGATCCTCTGAGAATGCAAGAGAGCGTGTGTAAATGAGAATCGTTGCGAACTCGACAGGAATTCCCTGACATAGATCTTCAATGGTAGTGTTGACTTTACGTTCGAGTATTGAAGAGCTGCAAAGTTTGTCTTTGTCACTGGTTAACCACGGAAGGGAACCCTGCAAGAAGTATATTAACATGTATGTAAGTGACTCGAGGTCGTCACGACGACCCAGTTCAACTCCCAAGTGATTGTTGACCGAAGCAAATGCAGGAGTGCCAGCGAGACGTTGACCTTGGCGAAATGGAATGTGGACATTGTTTGACGTGTTCCAGAACTCCTTTGCGATCCCAAAATCAATAAGAAAGATGGTGTCACTCAAATCACCAAGCCCCACAACGACATTCTGCGGTTTTATATCACCGTGAACATAACGATGTGAGTGAATATATTCGAGGCGTGAAAGCTGGGAAACAGAGTTAGTGATCTGCACATGTAACAACCCACACATCAACTGACCAGCTGGTCTCCCAGATTCACAACAGTTTCAAGGCTGAATTTGTTGTTGTGGGTAAGGAATAGGTCATGTAGTGATGGCCCAAGGAGGTCGAGAACCAGAGCATGATATGTCGACTCCCTACCAAACCAATGGATGCGGGGAATACCAACACCACCTTCAAGGTGTTTCAAAACTTTGTATTCGCGTTGCACGGAAGATGAGTGGCTGATGGGTTCAAGCTTGATGGCAACTGCATCCTCCTTGATGATGTTCCATGCACGATACACAACAGCTAATTAGTGGGGTCAAATTGTTGAATCATTGTGTAGTCGGTAATATATGAATGACATACCATATGAACCAGATCCCAAAATGTCTCCCAACCTAAATCTTCCATCAACTCGAACGGGGACCTTAGTATTCATCGCGTATCATACAAAGCAACAATTTGCCTTCCACATGCCACATGGGTATTTCAGCTTGAACTGGCTTAAGCCGGCTTGAAGCGGTTCAAACCACGGTTCAAATATTTTCGGCTTGTGATTGCTGTAACTGGTTCACATGGCTTACAAGTCAAACCGAGTCCGTACTCAGTGGCTTGGCTCACGTGGATCGCCAAACCTCTGGCTTACCAGTAAATACCGAACCGGAGCCGACCGTAGCCGAGCTGTGGCACTAGTAATATCACTCCCAGTCATGCCACAACTTGAAACTGATGCCAAAGGTAGATTGTGGGCGCGGAAAGCGCAGACAGATCACAAATAGGATGTACACCGACTTTTGGTCTCATTAATGCGCTCTATATGTTTTTTTATCGAATTTACTGCATGTCACAATTTAGCTTCAGTGATGAAAAATCAGTGTGACGGTCACGTCGAATAGCTTCAATTCATGGGGGCTTGTGACGCGTGACGCAGTTAGTGTCGTATCTCTACAGTATATATATTTGATATAACCTTGATGAACGAAATCTCAGCCTTGCATATTTGGTGCGTCCTGCCATGTCTATCCTACCATATAAGACTTAATAAAGTGACTTATCATTATTACACTTATTGTAGAGATTTTACATACTATAATCATTTATATATCAATACAATTTCACCATTGGATTTCTGATGGATCATGTGATCGTACCGTTGCTGCCTAACTTGCCTTCAGGCTTCGTCATGCCTTTGAATTTAAATTTGACCCTATGCGCATATGATGAAGCTTTTTGATGGAATCCTCTCCTAAAAATATCAATCAGCATTTCGGATACGGGGAATCGAACCCCGAGCTACCACGAGTTCGCTTGAGATCTTGAGAGGCGGTAATGTTACTAACCATTAGACCATATCCGACAGTGGACCGACACTGCCAGGATCATCATCACGAGCAGTCGTTCGTTATTTCCAGTATCCTTCCACACACGCATTGGACTCGTCTTATGTGAGCGTTCAGCGTTCACTGCAGGGAGCTCTCACGAAAACTTTCGGCGCCAACGCTAGCAAGCACGTGTTCGTCATGTTGGAGTCGTAGCCGCCTAAACGACTTGCTGTGCCACCTCTCGAGCTGCTCTGTCCGCTCACCTGAGACTCTTCCAAATTTCACTAGCTGTTCTTGGAATCCAATATCACATGTCACAAGCATCAGCCACCGACGACGCCGAGGATCAACGCACCCACAACGACTCGGATGAGCAGCTTCCTCCGCAAAACGGCGCCGTACGACCCATCGAGGAGTGAGTTGTAGCTTCCTGGAATTTGTCACCCGTCTAACAGCAAGACAGGGAGAATATCAATGTTGAACCTTTGGCAGAGCTATCATCAGGGATGTATGTGTTTCTTCCCTGACTAGTAGGAATCTGCGCTGCTCCTTACTAGAACTGCAGCTCAAATGCCGGATCTTCACAGCCGTCGGGACCTCTGGTACAGGAAAGTGCACCCAATGTTCCACCAGTCGACCATTTAACTCCGTAAGTTATTGTCAATAATGACGCCAAACATACTCCTCAATTGTTTCAGCGAGGCGGAAAAGGACGTGGCAGAGAAGGACCAGCCGACTCTAAGCGAATTGTGAGTCAAAAACTTGAAGCCAAGCAATCCCAGCTGACCACGCCCTACACGCAGGGCAAATGTCATGAAGCAGGTATTGGATGTTCTCCAGGACTCGACGATTGCATCGAAGAGTGGAAAGGACAAACGGTCTCGTTTCTGGGGGGTGTACAAAAGAGTCGCAGAGGAACACGACAGCGAATTCCTCGAGCGATACATTACCGACATGGACATTGTCTTGATCTTCGTAAGTTCAGCGCGCTTATCGGTATTCTGTTTCGAGACTGATGTTCGACCAGTCTGGTCTTTTCTCCGCTGTCAGCACGTCTTTCATTGTCGCGATGGAGTCCAACCTCAGTCCCGACCCTAGTGACACCACGAATGCCCTTTTGAAGCAACTCGTGCAGATCGGACTCGGCAACCTCGCTGAGGCAGGCTCCGCTCCCGTAGACCCAGCATCTACGTGGTCTCTGACTGCGCCGACCTTATGGATTCAAATGATCGCATATGCGAGTCTTTCCATGAGCTTGCTCGCTGCATTCGGGGCCGTGCTGGGAAAGCAGTGGCTCGGGTACTACAAGTCGAACAGGTATGGCCGCGGCTCGCAGGAAGAGCGAGGGAAGCGCAGGCAAGAGAAGTTCAACGGCCTTGTCACATGGTATTTCGATGCTGTCGTACAATCCTTTCCGGTCTTACTTCAGATCTCTCTTCTTCTCTTTGGGGTCGCTCTCGGCGCCAATTTGTGGTACGAGCGGGCGAGCATCGCCTGGGTCATTATCGGAACGACGGTCTTCGGATTTCTGTTTTATTCCCTGACTGTGATGGCATGTTTGATATCTCCTGCTTGTCCATTTCAGACACCGATATCGACGATATTACGGGTGTTACGCATTGACAGTAAGATCATTTCGCCGAATTCTGGTAGTCGTTCCCATCTGAATCAACATTACAGGGGCTCTGCACCTGGTATTCAAACGAGTTTCCTGTTATTTCCAGTGGCCCATGATGTTACTGCATGGTGACTTATGTCTTCTTCCATGTCCACAGATCTTGACCATTTCATGTCAGGTGTGCTCAAACGATCGTTCATTATTGTCAGATCGGGATGGACCCGACTGTCTGAAGTATCTAGAGGTGACAATCGTCACAGCTATTACAAAGATACACTCAGTGCTCATTCGCTCCCTAGGCCCTGTACTTGCGATAGGTATATTCATACAACGATCTCTTCGTCAGTTCATCACCAGGCTTCATAACCGGCTGCGTTCTTTGGTTCCGAGTTCTTCCACAAAGGTTGTGGACTCAGAGGCACAACCGCTCGACCAGGATCCGGATGTTTCGGTGGAGAATAATGACATCCTGACCCTCGACCTCCCTGACATCTCAACCAGCGACCTCGAAGCGCATAGCGTCAAGTGGCTACTCGAGACATCTACGGATCCTGAAGTATTTCTGGCTGCTGCCAGTCATGTCCCGCAAGTCGAATGGTCTTTGGATCTTGATGTCTCAGACACGCTGCATCAGCTGTTTGATATTCTTACGAGCTGCGTCGACATTCAAGAACGCATCATACCATCGTTAGAGGAGAAGGCCACGGCATGTGCAATGGCTCTTATTCATCTATACTATGGATGTGTTCTTCAGGCATATCCTGGCCGTGGTAATTTGCTTGTCCGCGGGAGACCGGACTTCCACGTGCTTCTTGAAATTTTCCCGGGGATGCGCAAAGTGGACCGGATGGTGTCTAGTACGACTATGAACTTTTCTCAACCAGATGGCAATCCGTGGCATATTTTTTGGTCAGAGGATTGCCCTGACTCCGTCCCTGAGTGGCTGTCACATGTTCTTCCTTATCACTTTGTTACTGGGCGAGTGAATGAAGACATAGAAAACCTCGCGATACAAGTGATGTCAAAATTGCTATCATCCCCATCCTCTCCATCGAATCAAATCGTAGCCAATTGCATCCTTCTTGCTTGCGTCATGGTCGGGGCTCAGGTTGACAAGAAAGACATAGTTCGGATTGATAAAAGGTGCCATCGACTCATTCGGTATTTTTTCTGCCATGATTAACAAAGAGGTCGTGTAGTTCTGCTCTGCCTCGACTCAGGAAGTCTCTTTCGGCGCAGTTCGAAAAGGCTCTCTGGGCATGGGATGGAGGCGAGCTCGACGAAGATAGTACAGGAGTCGCACGCCGGGTATTGAACCTCCTCGACATTATCTGTCGTATCCTCGAACTTGCTGAAAATTCATTTATTCCTTCATCCCACACCATGCGGAACCTGGACGTGTGCAGGAAGATTTATTCACGAGCGAGGTCATCCGAACAAAACAATGCCTCACTTTCTTTGGCAGTTCTGCGAAATGCACTGCGCTTCACAATTGCCGCTGCAGAAGTATCTCGGGACCCTGCCCGAGTGTGGGGTCTGTCTTGGTGGGGAAATGAATCCCACTTGCCAGAAGATTTCGACTGGATGGTGGACTACTTCGACTTCATATATTCCGACGACCACGAAGCGGCATATGACATTCTTTTACTACTGGGTAGTATGGGAGTGTGTTGTAGCCCTGCTAAACAACATCTGTTTTTCGAGAGGCTTATCGCCTGTATGGACAGTAACATGCCTCTCCATTTACGCCACGCCGCTCTTCGCGCTGCTCACAGTGCGCGAGAACAAATCGCCTCGATTGATGCTATTGATGATGCGACGCTACTGGACATAGTTTTGACCAAGCTCCCCCCCGCTATTCTGTCCATGCTTTGTCCGCACCCATGTATAACACTCGCCAATGATGATCTCAACCTCTTTTTCAATTATTTCCGCGACTTGTGCTATGTCGAACTGGTCTGTGCCCTCGCGAGAAATTCCGACTGGCACTCCCGTTTGTCTGTGGATCGCCATATTGATTGGTGCATCAGCATGATTCCAAGGTACTGCAATTCCGAATCGCCCACGCAGCATGCCTTTTACATAGCTGGTATCCTCGTCCAAATCATACCTGAACAGACATCGATCACATCTCTCGATTCTGTTACGGAACAGCAGTGGTGGGACGTGATGAGAAGCGCGTGGAATCATCCTCCATATAACATTGACAATGCACGCTATTCCAAGCTCCTTCTCCTTGTGGATGGCACAAAGAAGCATATGCAGATTGCTTCGAAATCTGATCTCGAGCAGCTTATCAGAAGTGTGGATGTCTTTCTCAAAAGTCTGGAGCGGAGCATGCAACTGCAGAAGATGCGGCTGGAGTCGGGACTGGAGATGACACCGGATATGCCCAGTTTAGAGCAGGGAGAGGGGATTATCATTGCTGTGAAGGAAGTGAGAAATGCAACCAGCAACATGCTGGAGAGCTTAGATCAATAATTATTAGTCCCCTAATCATGACGATGCTTGCGTGTTGTTAGAGTCCTGGAATAGAGGAAGTTGTGGGGCAGTGTATGTACGGGAGCGGGAAATATACACCTCAACGAAATCAATGCATTAGTCATTTCTAACTTGGTGGACACATGTCATTTGTGAGCGCTGAGCGACGACGGGGGATGAGATGCAAATATTGGGGAGACCAGCATGTAAATGTCGACGGCTATTCCACGGAGTCAAAACTAGACACTGTCACTGGCGAGGTTCTGCGCTCGGCTGCCCTAGTAACGTCCTTTCATCGATATCCACAGAAAGACAAAGACGGGGTAACAAATTCGTCTCCATATCACAATGGTCCTTTTTGGCAGAGGTATAAACAATAGGGCTGAAATCAACAATTTTTTCCAGCGGAAGCGAATCAGTGTTGCGCCGTCTGCCTCCTTCCTCACACTCCGCGTCATTCTTCCCTTCGAGATCGTCAGTTCTGAATAGGTCGTCCAAGCTTCCCTAGCGTAGGCTTTGCAGTCTCAGCCTTCGATTCCTGGGAAGTCCGGGCGATGGATGGGGCTTCTACATCTGAGACATGAATGAGTTTGTCAAAGGACATAAACTCACCTCCACGGAGCGCAGTTGTCTGTTCAGACAACACGTAGGCTGTAGTTCAGATGTTCTTCAGCAGCTGACCACTGTCGAACGATGTGAGAAACTTGTCTGATGACCGTTGGGTCCGGAACTGCGGCAAAGGATTGAGTTGTGCGGTCTAGCATGAGTGATATATACCTGGATAACTACTTTCTCAAGGACGTCCGGGAAATGTAGCACGATGAAGGTGTCTGGGATGATGTAGGACAAATTCTCGATGCTGGTAGCGTGCATCGAATAAGAATCATGCACGGACGCAAATTCCAGGTTCTGTAAACACGACATACTCATCAGCTACGCCACAAAAAAGGTAAGTATACGTAGCATCGAGACTGCACAAAATTAGACGGGAACATTGGGATGCCAGTATCACATATAATGACTATTCTGTCATGATACGGCTCAAACTAGGGAGCTTGTCGTTTGTCGACCCGATCCCCAATCATCTGGAAGATGGAATTCTGGCCTTGAAATCACGGTGTTCGGTTGTTTGTTCACAAAACGGTAAGCACAAAGACCATCTAACGGCTTCAATGCGAGCCAGAGGGCTCGACCTTTGAAAGTGTACAAAGTTACCTACGAACGCCACTAAATCTGGAATTATCACCTCCGCATCCTTCAACATCTCAGGGTCTGGAAGATGAGAGATCTGAAGCGATCATCAAAATTTGAATTGATCGTATTCAGGAGGAGGGCACTCACCAAGTGACTACCGCTGTCCCAGCTGAGTCACGGTACCATAACCTGCCTGTATGCGCAGTCAGATCACCTGGCTTCGATAAGCCGACGAAGGGGTTGCCCACCCCAATAACACCCTGTGGTGCGTTGTTCTCGCAGGTAAGCATAGCATATAAAATACTGGGTGGGAATTGGGACGGCGGGACGTCACCATCAACGGCGTCCATTTCGGAACCTCCGAAACGAAGGCACGAAACCGGGGAAGAACTTGTCGGTAAGGGTGGGTGATAACTTGAGGTATGATGAATAAAAATTGACTGCTTGACTTCTTCAGCACATACAGTGACGGTGCTGTTATTACCAAAATAAGTTTGCATATACCAGTCCTAACGAGGTGAAGGAAGTATATTCATGAGCAGCCTGGGCAATACAGATATCCGTTTCGTTGGATAGTATCACCTCAGTTAATTTTGGGTACAGAAGAAGGAAGGTGGCGGTTGGGTGGCGCAATGACACTGCAACTCCGCTGGAAATGTCGCTAGCGAACTTGGATTCTTGGAAGCCCCTAGCCTGACTTTCGCCAGAGTATACAGTTGCGGACAAGCAAACACCACCAATTTTGGACACCGCCAAAGATTGATTTTTCCTGTTGCCACAAATAACCGGGAACCCATTTTTAGTGCAGAATCTACTCATAGGGGACCAAAGCAACTGATTTGCACGAGCAGATTTAAAAAAAACTGCCATATGAGGGTTTTGGAGGCCAAAAATTTGGCGTACCCCCAAAACAAATTGCTAAATTTACGAAAAATATGCCAATCGCTTCCTTTTAATGTCCTATACATGATTCTGTCAAAATATCTACAGAATCTCAAGGCATTTCAGTGCTAAAAATTGGCAAGTATTGATGTAATTGCCTCCAGTATTCCCAAAAATGTCGGAATTATTACTCTTTATGACTTACTTTCGATTACAAAGAGGTGAATTAAGTTTTACACAAATGATTTTGACCAAATTCTGGTGCAGAGGGGTACCTTGGATCACTCTCAGACCCCCAAAAGGGGTACACAACATTGTTCAAATTGCTCAAAAATTTGGCGCGCCAAAAATCTCGTGGGAAAAATACGAGAGCAGTGTTTTTAGACGTATTTTCACTGCCTGAGTTTGGATCCGGCTTCAGTTTGGCCTGAAAAAATCACCAGCAGGCCCCATAAAATTTGCGGACTTTGCTTGTCCGCAACTGTACATGAAATGGGGTCAGCGTCACAAGCCAGATCACAAAAAGAAATTTCGGATACGGGGAATCGAACCCCGAGCTACCGCGAATTCTAAGCTTGAGAGGCGGTAATGTTAACCATTACACCATATCCGATGTACATGTATTTCATCCCGACCATACATCAAAGTAGCGATACATATAGCAAGGAGACAATGTCGCATGTCCTCTCCGCGACGAAATAAGTACCCCCTCTCAACTTCACAACCGTGATACAGTATACCAACGCACCATCAGGCGCCCAGTGTATGATATTGAAACATATTCCACTTGATAGATATAGAACCACATGGCTGAGAGTAATAATTAAGGCGATAGATGACCATCAGCCATCAGATCAACGACCCCTACGTGTCACGAAATTCTAAAAATACAAAATCAGTTCACGATCCTGCGCCCGGAAAAAAATGCTGGCTCACATCCAGATCCTGTGATGTCGCTACGGCAAGCACGAAATTTTTGCCCTGGTCCGTAACTACGACAATCACCATCAGAAGTCAGAACCGTAAACCAAAACATTCAACTCGAGGTGCACCTAACGCAAAGATATTATCCTGCAAAAACTCTGCCAGTTCCGCAAGGGGCGTCAAGGGTGTTACGAGGGTGTAATGCTGAGACGCGCTACGATTGAACTTGGTCATGTATTTACTGACGGAGTCGTTCTGACCGTCGGATTAAGTATGCAAGGGATAGTTGATCTAATAGCGATACGTACTGGCGATGCTGTGCCTGCTTCCCACTTTTCTTTCAGGGCAGCGACGTCTACGTACCCGAGCGGACGACGATCGCGGTTGAGGACGCTGAACAGGAAACTTAGCCATTGGCGCTCATGGAAGACACGCACTTACGGTATATGGGAGAAATCACGATCATATGCTGACTCCATTGCGCGAGATACAGATTCGGAGGAGGGCAAACAGAATGCAGGGGGAAGTTGCAGGTCCTAACAATCGATGATGCGTTGACTTATCTCAGTTTCGTACAATAATTAATTTAATGATACGCACCTCTACAACAGCGCCACGGTATCTATCGTTCGGAGGCATTGATGTTAAGGCAAATATGTTGAAAGGGATTGCGTCTGATGGGAGTTGAATTGAGGTTGCCATCTTGAGGGGACTGGATGAGATAGTGTACACACGCACCACTTAAATCGCCAGAGCTTTAAAAGAATGAAACGATTCCTGTCAATTTCGAAGCGAAGGTCGACCGAACCGGACAGTACCCGAGGCACCGATGTCATTGGGAACATGTGACTCGCTATGACCGTGTGACACTGATGTAAGCCTGTGAATTTCATTTCTTCCTTATCCGTCAATCTGTCGCATTAATGTTTTATAGCATTAACTGTCGTGTGGTATTCTTGGTCGACGGTCATTCGTGAAAATTGCTATAAAGCAAGTGAGTACTCAGTTTTGGAGTGATTATGTAGTAGCTTATCTATTAACGAACTAACACATGGCGATAAGCAATATTATCCTGGCACGAACAAGAAAGCGATGTCACCCGGGACATAGCAGTTCGATCCGGTTTTGATGGGCAACAAGTAAGTGATTGATTTATGGGGATTGGGCAGCTCTCAAATTCAAATCTCTCCTCACACAGCCCGCACGCCAGGCAGCTAGCTAGCTGCGAACGCGACGTCTAACTCGCCTCACAAAACGAATCCCCCAACCCAAATAGACTCCCGCCTGATAGTGGGAGAGGTTTCATCAAAATTTCATCCAGCTCGTGCGCCGCTGAACCTCGAGCAAGTCGGATACAAGTGGAGTACAGTTGTGTGTTGTTTCAAAGTAAGTAACTGCTCTGTTTTGGAATCAAGGACCCGCTGCCGCAATACGATTGAAGTGGCCATGTAGTTGTTATCCGACATCAAGACCATGAAGGCGATCGACGGTCACCCTGGATTCAACTGAGATGCTCCTATATATATGTGGACGCAATTAGTATCCGTCGATCAATCTACTTGGAGGCTTTCTGCCCACTGAATTGGATCTGCTCATCCGCTACGCACAGCCTTGACTTTTGAAAGTGTTTCCTTGCGCCTCAAGCAGTCGTGAAATAAGCTGTGTTCACTCTACTGGAACGTCACGGCATTATGATCGTCTGGGACAATATTTATGATTCCTGATAGTCACTAGGCTTGTGACCTGCCGTATACTACCACGGACAAGTCGAATAGTGCGTCAATCTCTCAAAGATGTAGCTCAGAGTCTAAATAGTCACGCCAAAGTCGACATTGACTCAGGCGTTCCTACCACTCTGTCGCTTGTTACAAATGTCCTTGCTTCGATCGCTCGTAGGGCTTGTGACTATCGGACATCTGCGTGATTTCATTCAACTTGTTCGACAACATTTGTTGGGATCAATCAAAGATTCTGATGCGAGACACGGACACCAAACTAATCTCTATAAAAGCAATGGACGGTGGTATTTCTGCACGCACTCAAATACGCCCCATCACGATATGACCATAGTCTCAGATGATCCCGCTCAATGGCCGTTCATCAGTTTTTGTCATCTTTTGGGCTATTTTGTAGGTTTGTAGAGAGAACAATTGTGACGTCAATAGTGACATTTCAGTATTTCTGACCATCACTTCACAGTTGCAAGCTCTACTGCAGTGATATACAACTGGGGTGAGCGAGATAATACGTTTCGAGGGATCATTGATATGTATGCAGTATTCAAGCGTTAACATTCGGACGAGAGGTACGTTGACGTCATGATCTGTGCATCTCACTGAGAATGCTTTCACAGTTCGAACTGATCTTAGTGAGCAAAGTCCTATATCAGAACCAAACAGCATGATGCAGTTGGCTCGGGCAGGGACAACGTTGGTCCATCATGACCGTTCTTTATATTTGTGTACGTTTTACTATGAGCGCAGTTGGCATGTTGTGCTGACTCTAACATATGCTAGGTGCGCTACATTGGAATAATATATTCTGTGTACGTTTGCAAGGCTATCTACATAACACTGCAATGTGCTAATAGGTTATCTCGGAACCAGCGCCTACATCTTGCGTATGTATGCTCAAATTTGTTCACTTCTTCTAACTGGTGGCATGCAGAGAGTTTACCTGTCTCGATCACCGATGCAGTGGGTATTCTGCACCGATGCCTATCATGCCCATTCAACTACTAACTACGCTTCTATACAGGAGTGAGTGATATTTTTTTCGGCCGGCTTGTTCTCAAGATAACGACTACGACAGTTGTGAGTTCATTTTAAGCAATTATCCTACTACCAAGTAACTAGGTTTTCAGGCACTATCGTTTGGTACATAGGGACATGGAGCCCTGTTATCGTCAATGCCATGCTAGGCGGTGAGCTCACCTGTGGTTTCGTTACCGATATTGACTTGACTAAAATATCATTCAAGTCATCATGATTGCTCGGATAAATGCCATGTATCAAGGATCCAAAAAGTTGCTTATCTTTCTTGTTGTGATGTTGTTGGGTTCCACGATTACTTCCGGAGTTATGGTGGTAATCGCAAACCTGGGTGTTTCATCGCGTAGGTTTCAGTATTGATGAAAGCCTGGAGCCCAAAAGACTCATGGTCACTTACCAGAGGAGGCCATCTTCTCTGGCTACCACATCTGCTGGACCGAAATTGACATGTACAAGCAAAACCTGAATTTCGAGAGTATGATATCCACCGTTGTATGGGAGATCCTTGCCTTGTTTCTTACAGTCTGGATTGTTATAAAACACATCCGTGAACTGCGACAATCGCCGACAGGATCGACCATTGGGGACTATTACATGGTGTTAGCAGAAAGTCACGCATTTTACTTCCTAGCGTGAGTTTGGTTATTCGGATGTTCTTGTCTCGTTTCGCTCAAGTTCCGCATTTGTTAGCTTTGCTACCATGGCCTGCTTCACACTTGGCTTACTGTCTCCGAGTATCACCTCGGTGCGCTGACCTGTGACTGGCATGTGCATCTGATCACCGATCATTTTTCTGCAGAACTCGTGGCTCATAGAAAGTCCTCTTTTTATTGGCGTTTGGTCAATTGCCCAGATGTTGCAGATGTTCGTGCTGGGACCACGTCTGATCCTCAGCATCCGAGAATATCATGCTAAGCTACTGGCCAGGGCCGACGAGGAGATGGGAATGACGCTCATTACTTTCCAAGCTGGTGGGGCTGCGTTTATCGACGAAGATGCGTTGACTGGCGGAGATGTGTAGCACATAAAACGATCCAAATGATCGACTACAGTACTATGCGGGGATCATGCATATTTCTTTGTTTCTCTGGTATATTTTGCCTCGTCATGCCATGTTTGATGTTCCGATGGTCTGGCGCAGGTCCTCGGAAGTGCAAGATATCTTGGCGCAGTGGCAGGAGTCCTAGCTCGTGGTAGTCCTGCGGTCAGTCCTGCATAGATAGATAGAGTCGTAGCCTACCTCCATCTATAGAGGTTTGGCCTTTGATTTCCCTTGCAGTCCGTGCCCGATCCACCGAAGTGATTTAAAGGACACCTCTTTGACTTAAACTCTATACGCCATACAGACAGTCGCGAAAAATTAAGGAGAAAGAAAATCGTCGGGCATGCGACACCATCACATGCATCTGGAAGATTTCCTACCATCACTGATCAGATGTAATAATATACTAGTTGTGT